>JARHVA010006585.1:302500-812500 GCA_037957365.1 Torreya grandis | reverse complement strand
GTTACTTTTCTAGTTGTGGTCACCTTTCTTGTATAGGACATGGTGGATGCTTAGTGCTAAGAGATGTATTTGAAGATGCTGCTATAAAATCTAGAGTGATCTGATCGACTAAATCCACCTTAATCAATCCTAATTTCTTTTCTAAAGATAAATTATATAACACAAGTGTCTGAAATAAGACTCTATCTGATATCATAGATGCTCGAATAGAGGTTGGTGAAGCTCCTTAATAAAGATATGTTGAATATCTAGATCTTCTAGTTTATATATCAATATTAACATGTGATCCTTGAATCTTAATATATACTCACTAACTAGCTCTAAGGAATTCTGATGTAGTGTGGCAAGTTTCTCATATGTAACAAGAGGGCCCATGTTTATGATGTAATATCTTATAAATTCCTCCTCTAAGTCATCATATGTGTGTAATGAACCAAAAGGGAGTATATGAAAGAACCAATTATGTGCTTACCCCACTAATGTCTATTGGAATAACTTAATTAGAATCAATGGGATTGCATAAGATGGTGGAGCCTTTTGAAAGGTCTGAAGGTGTACAAATGGATCTCCAATTCCATCAAAGTGAGGTAATGATGGTATCTAAAAATGCTTAGGCAATGAAGCTTTATGAATGTCTTCATAATTGGATTACCATGTAGATCATTGGCATCCATCCAAGACTTATAAGCCTTATTTTCCAATGTATGTACTTGGTGTTTTAATTCACCAACTACATGAATTAAAGAGATGATCTCTTGGGATGGAATATTAGCATCTTGAAGTGGTTCATTTAATCATTGAATTTGATTGTTAATTTTTTCCATGGGAGTGCTACATTTATTAACATAAAGAGGGGGTGTGCTCACTTGAACCTTGGGAGTAATGGTAGCTTGGACCTAACTAGAGGGATGTGGGCTACCATTCTCTATAGGTGAAGGATGAGAAATAGGTTTTACCATAGTGAGGGGTGGCTTGGGGGATTCATTGGTATCTTTATTTTTTAGTGTGTCACATACTAGTTTAGTATAAGATGTACTATTTGAATTAACATATGCATTATTTGAAATAGAATCATTCATAGAAGTAGAAAAAACATTTGGAAGTGCATTATGTTTGAGAGTAGAAGTGAGAGAAGATTTAGAAACATGAGATGCATATTATTATTCACGATGTACATAATTATCATATATGTAATATTCTTCATAATCACTATCATTTTCATATTCATTGGCATGATCACTATCATATTCATTATCACTTCCATCATTTCTAGGGAGAGGTGTAATAGAAGGATTGAGTTCTATTCAAATATGAAATAAATTATCATTTGACATTGGAATATCATGTGCATATATGTTCCCCATGGATGAAAGACATGCATTATTTTCATGTGCAATATGAGAAGTAAGAGAAGGAGATTTTTCATTTGAACATTCTTTTGATAAAGTAGTGTTAAGAACATGAGATATATCATTTGAACTATGAATTGTTAATTTGATTCTATTGCATTTATATTACTATGATATGAACATAACATTAGAAAAAGAGAGAGATATTTGGGTCATATGGAAGAAAATTATCACCTATTAGAGGTTCATTTGGAAGTGCATGACTAATTTGTTCATTTTGTGTATTGTGCATAGGAGAATGAGGTGAGAAGTATTTTTTTCCCATTAATCAAAAGTATTTTCTTTAGAAGAATGGATGAAAGAGATAGGTTTGAGAGGAGAAGATGCATATAATTTTTCTTCACTATCACTTACATATGCATGATAATATTCCCCATTACAACAATAGTAATTATCTTCATGGCAAATAAAATCATTTTCCACATTTTTAGCTAATGTGGAATTTCTCAAATTTGTCCACTCATTATCATAATTATTCAAAAAATTAAGAAATTTGTCTAAGGGATGAGAGGGAATAAGTGCCTTAGTGTCCATTTCATTTCTTTCACCAAAAAGAATATGAAGAAGTAATATTAAGCAAATAAATGTAATAATAACTACCAACATGGAAATTTTGAAAATACCATGAATATTTAAACAATTTGTAAAAATTTTAAAATTAATTTCTAAAATTTGCAAGGATGAATGGTTTGATGGTGGAGGACCTAGTTTATGAATCTAGGGTTTTGAGATAGGGTTGTAGAATTTTTGAAATTATGGATATAATTTAAATTCTAAAATTAATTTAAACAAGATAATTGCACAAAAAATTGATACAAATATTAGAAATTTGAAATTGAGTTTTTGCACAAAATAAATACTAATTTATAAATTTTGAAAATATTTTTGATGCACTAAACAAGTTTAAAAATTAATTTCTAAAAATTGTAAGAGAGGGATACTTGGGGTTTGATGACCTAGTTTGGAAATCTAGGGTTTTGAGCTAGGGTTTTAGAATTATTAAAAGTTATGGATTTAATTTAAATTCTAAAAATATGTTTGAATGGAATAATTATATAAAAAATAATACAAAAATAAAAAATTTGTGAAGTAATTTTTTGCACAAAATGTGAAGAAAAACCCCTAAGGATACCTAGGATTTTGAATTCGATTAAAGTAAGTTGGGTTTACATAGTGTTTTATTATTTTGGTAATCTAGTGTATAGATCCTAAATAATAAGGGTCTGGAATAATAATAAAAATCTAGCTTAATAGGGAAAAATATAAAATTTAAAATGTAATTATACAAGAGAAATAGAAATAAACTTATTTGGTTTTGGACTGAAATGAAAGACTCTATGGATAAAATTTGAAGAGCATGACTGAGACACTCTTAATAATCTAAATCTATGTTCCATTTTTTATTTTATAGGAGCCCCAAAAATAGGACACCCTGGTGTTTGGCACTATAGTCCTTCTTGGTGCTATTGTCCTGAGGATATAAGCTTTTTGGGTTTTGTTCGATAGGTCAATGTGAGCATGTGCACCAAATTTTAGGGGCTAGAAGTCATCAGATCTCATTATAGGTTTGTTTTAATTTTAAATACCTATATTAATCTACATACATGAAAAAAATGAATACATCAAAAGTTAAAGGGGAAAAAATTACGACAGGGGAAGAATGATCACATAATCAAGAACCCCTACTATTCTAATTATTGCCTACATTAACCCTCAAGATAGGGTCTCAGATCTGATGCATTTCTCCCTTAGGTAACATGCATAATCAACAAGCATGATAGATGTAAGAATAAATTTCACCTAGGCCCTTCTTTGATCAAGCATGCAAGTTTATGTGTGATGTAGAGAAGCTAAGCTATACTATTGACTGATTTTTATTATGTCTAATGTGCCAAAGTAGTAAGTGTCAAATATAAAATCCATTTTGAAGTAATTTATATAGGAGACTTATTATTCAAATTTGGGAGTTTTATTCACATTTGGCTGACATTAGAAAACTTAGAAATGAAGCATAGAAAAGGGGTAAGACTCATCTTGTGGGAGAAACTGACCATTGGAATCAAATTTGCACTTGGACAAATTTGTCAAAAACTAAAAACCTTGGGTTTTATTTGTATATTCCTATTTAGGCACTATTGTTTGGAGGGTCTAGGACATGGGGTATGAAAAAATCATTAAAATAGTAACCTGGGTCAGTAAGGGTTAAGTTTGAAATGATACAAATGACTAGGAATGGTCAAAAAGGTGTCTAGGGTATAAAACAAGACCAAGAAAAATCAAACAAAAAGACATGGATAGATGTGAATAAGACTCATATTATCAAGTCAAAATATCCTATGAAAGGATTATGAAAGGAAATGATATGTGTGGTTGCCTAACCAATTTGGGTTGTATACACCTATGAGAATATGAGGCAAGGAACTTGGTTCTAATCCAAAAAAATGTTTTTGATCATAACCCATATGGTGCAAAGCACCTAAGTCAAGTACCCATGAATTGGGAGAATTTGTTAGTGCAACTAGTGTCATAACTTTCATTTTCCCTAAATTTGAAGGAGTGGAAGAATCCTTTGAAGAGGATTGATTGATGTTATTCTTCTTGAGAAGACCCTTAAGGTCATAAATCTCTTTCTTCCAATAATCTTATTAACTATGAAACCCCTTTTTCAATAAGGGCAAAGAGTGTTAGTCCTTTTTTCTGAATCCCCTTTCTTATTAGTGGATTTATAATCTCCTTGTGAGGAAGATTGTTACCCTTTATTCTTATATTTTTGTGACTTATTATGATTATTCTACTTCTTTTTAGTTGAATCTATATTTGATGCTGATGTTGAAACTTGATTATACTGAGGTTGCCTTGCAACTAGAGATTGAGATTTAGATGACTTGATTAGACCCATAACTATTAAATTTTATTCTTTAGCCATTAGAATCTTATATAATACCTTAAAGGTGGGCATTTGATATGATGTGCCCAATGTGAGCCTATGAATTTGAAAGCTAGAGACAAAGGATGAATATTTAGGACCTAATCTATGTAAGGCACTAAAAATCAAATGAATATCCTTTTATCAATTTTACTTTTAGAAAGTTATGCTCTAAGATCTATGACTTTAGTGATTTAGTCTTATATTGTAGCATAACTTTTATGATCCAAACTAATAAGTGCATTGTCAATTTGGTAATCATGAACCTCATCTATATTTACAAATAATGATGCTAATTTATTCTAAGCATCTTTTAGATTTGTACATTTGTCAAGATGAAAATTCAAATCTAAAGACATGTAGGATCGAATGCATCCAATAACCTTAGTAGTTTCAGAGAAAAAGTGTTGTAACTCTTTTGCATCAGTAGGTGGAGTAAGAAGAGTGGTTACGTAAGGTGTATATATTAGCATCATTAATGCATTCCAAGCATTATGTTTCCATGTATTATAGTTGTATGTTGTTAATAGTGGGAACATAGGATTTCCTATGATGCAATTGAAAATAAACTATCATACAATGGAAATCAAAGTACATAACACACCATAAAACCCCCTTGAATTACTTATTTTTATCTCACCTAACAATTATTTGTTGGCACTTTATAATTAACAGTAGTTACAAGGATAGATTATAATTTTTCCAGTTTACAAAAATCTCAATTAGGCTCTTCAGGCTAAAAGTAAAAAAAAGTATGCACTTTATTACAAAAAAATCTACACCAATGCATTGCGCTAAAAAAAATATTAACTTAAAAAAAATGGGACCTCAATACAAGGTTATTTATGAAAGTTATGAGCCTCTAAATTTGCACAAATGAGGATGGAAAGAGATACTATTGAAAAACCTAAATTATGGAAAAATCTATAGAAATCTAAAAAATAATGAAAGCATAGTACTGAAGAGCATAAAATTTTAAGCTATTTCAAAAAAAAATTCACTCAAAAATACTTCTTGGTTTTCAAATGGTGAGCTCTCTAAGTTTCCTTATCAATTCTACTTGTTGATTTGTGAGGCCTACTCAATTTTGTTTTGGCCTACATAGTCTGTATAATCCATATGACTGTACCTAAGATCAAAAAACAATTTGCCTTCTAGGTTAATATGTCCAAATTAGACAAATTTTATATGGATCTATAGGTTTTTATGCCTTCTAAACATAACTATGAGGTCTATTTTTCTCAAAAAATGCTTTGATTTTTGGGTACCCACTAGATTTGGGCATGGTTCTTCTAGATCAAACCCTTGCCAATTTCACCTCCTGTGCCCAATCTAAATAAAATTATAGATGATTTTGACTATATGAGCTCAAAAATTCTCTAGAAAGAGCTGATTTGTGCTTGTATACAAAATAAAAAAATGGATCCTATATCTAGATATTTTTCTCTTGAATATTTAGCAATCTAAAGATTCAAGATAGTTCTAATACCATATTAGAATTAGCATACATGATCTAATGAATCTAATAGAAATGCATGAACAAGAGATAAAATAATAATAGTAATAAACAATAACTGTATATTTGAGACAATAATTGAAATGAATAAATAACTCAAGTATGATGAATTACTCTAATAATTCAATATTGATCTGATGATGAATACATAAATATCCATTGCTTATATAGATCAAGGCATGCAAGATAAATATTAGGGAACTCACACAATACATGTATTTTAATTGATATCTGACTACATAAATAGTGGAGTGCAACTCCACAATAACAAGATAGGTTTCAAACTTGTGTAGATGATCAACACACGTTTACTACTAGTTAAACAATATTATCCTATCTTACCCTAAATAGTGGAGGGCAACTCCACGATAACAAGATAGGTGTCCAAGTTGACTACTAGCTAGGAAAGCTTATCCTATCTGGTGTAAATTATTAATCAATGTAATAAACTAATTACAATAAGTAATTAGTACACCAATCTAAATAATAAATACATGTAAATGAAATAAAGAAAATAAATGTACCAAAATTATTTATAGTGGCCTTACTTACAACCGTGAATAACTTTATATTATCTATATACTTCACATTCTCTCATTCAAAAAAATCCACCTTATTCTTGATTTTTTTCAAATGAGAATTCACTTCAAAGATATCATCCTTGTTCTTGAGAAGGTTAATATCTTACTGCAATTTTTTGACTTGATCCTGAGAATTGGGTGATCCCTAAATTTTTAATTCATGAAAACCTTTTTTATTTTGAGATCCTTACCCAACATGCCCTCATTTTTTAGTTTTTGACAAAACTCCCAAGCATATCAAATTATGTAATAATATTAGCTTTAATATGAATAAGTAATGGGGATTGTACTTTTATTTTTTACTTAGCTTCTTTAATGGATGTATCATCCCCTATTTCCATATCTTCCAAAGAAAAGATGACTAATTTTATTTTTATAAGTTTAAGGTCCTCCAAAATATCTTCAGTCTCATCCTCCTAAATTTCCATGGTTCTCATGCAAGGTAATTTTGTCATCAAGAGGTTCCTCTTCACCTAAATAGATTTCAAAGGTTTTGAATTAATCCTTAAACTTAAATTTAATTCTTAGGTTTTTGGCACTCTATTTTCCTTGTAGGGTAGTATGATCTTATTTTTTAGGAATTCCCCCTATCTCAACATTTATTAAAACCTTAACATCCTTTTCTTCCTTTAATACATGTTTTTTCTCTTTTTGATGGGGGCTTACTCCTTTTCTTGCCATGCTTGTGTCTTACCCTCTAGCAAATAATTTGGGCCATTATTTTTTTTTGAAGCATTTGAAAATTATTAAAATCATAGCTTGATGAAGAGGGATATTTTTATTACCCCTCTTGATGTCCAAAATGTAACTCTCAAGGAAATGAAGATAAAAGTGAATATTGATAGGTACATCATGTCTAAAATAATACAAAAATATGAAATGTGACAAGTAAAATACCTTATGTATTCATTATATGATAATTAAAATCATTATTTGTTTTTACACCTCTTCATACAGTTGTGGGAAATTCTTCCAAGAGAGACCATTATGTAGGGGAGAGAGATCCTCTCCCTCGAGCAGAATTTTTTTGTCCTCCTAGTAATTTCTTCTAATCTTGTATATTTTAGTGACTTCCATATTTATAACCATGATAAGAGATATTAGGTTCTATGTGATATCTATTTGGATCCCATTAATCTCTATTATATTTCAATTCCATCCCTTCAATAACATCTTGGAAACGTGCTCATCATACCCTTCGATTCGAAACATAAAATTAGCCATGACTCCTTACTACAAAATATTCCATAGCTATTCATCTTATTTTATGTTATCTAGAATAGTAAGTTCATTCCTATGAAGCTTCCCCCTCCCCCTCACCCCCTCCCACCCTCATTTTTTTGTTCTTATGTATAGTTAACTCTCTTAAAATTAACTTGATTAACTTTTTCATTGAATTTTTTTTGGGGATTTATTATAGTTCTTGTTATTGAGATCCTTAAGGATTTGGCATGTTATATCACCATAATTATAAATATTGGTGTTTTATCTTGAAATGCCTTTCACATATGTTTAGATATACCATATCATGATTTATGTATATAGAAACATGATATATCATCTAATGTTGAGATTATTTATAGTGATTTTCGGCATGGATAAAAATCATTGTCTTACAAGATAGGCTTTTGATTCAATCCTTGATGGATTATTATGGGTAATTCCTCATTGTTTTTCCATATATTTAGTCTATAACAATTTACCCCTTCATTTTCAAACTAATCATCATATTGGTTCCCTTCCCTATATGTATGTTGAATAGTAATTTCTTAAAAGGATTCAAATAATATTAAAGATTCCTCCAAAATTTAATTGATACTCCATCCTATCATATTTTTGGGATAAATTATTGTTTATATTTAAAAAATATCCTTCTACAATAATATTTTTAATACATAATTATTTATCCAATATTAATACCCATAAGGGTACTAGAGCTTCTACCTACGATTTGTTTGTATACCCATCCCACCTAGAAACACATCAATAAAACATCCTCTTCCATCCCTTAGGATTCTTTCACCCTTGATACCCCTGGGTTCCCCTTGGAATATTTATTGAAGTTAAGTTTCACCCAACTAGGAGTTGGGGTTCTCCATTTAGAGTTTTTTCTAACATCCACTCTTGGATCATTAACCATTGCATTCTTTACCTCTAACTTTCAATTGAATATTATCTTAGTCTCTTCCTCTGACATTCTATTGGGTTTAATTTGAAGCTTAAATATAATTTTTTCTTTAATTATTTCTAGGATATTATCCCCCACCTTTTCACTTGAGATTTTATTATATCTAAACACTTCATTGTTCCTTTCCTTCCATATACCCTAGATATCATGAGGAATGTCTAGGTTAAAAATATAAATCAATTTATCATTGACAAAGGGAAAGAAGGTCCATGTCCACCATAGATATAACACTAAAGGATATAACACCCAATTGATTTTGAATTTTTTTGATATCTTGCTCCAAATTTTATGAGCAAAAGAGTAAAAGATGAATATATTATCCCCAATTTCATTCTCTTGATCACAAAGAAAAAATCTATTGATAATCAACGAAACCTTTTTTCTTAGGTTGTCAATGGTTAATTTTTTATTTTTAATAGCCAACCACAAGAATTTTTTTTATCTCTAGGATAAGGGTTTTACTCCATAGTTTAAACCAAGGAACATTATCTCTAGTAATAGAGGAGATTAAGTTGTAACCAAACTTCATGTTATAGATTCCAAAAAAGGACTTAGTACAAATAAATTCTTCATCTTGAATTAAATTAGAGATATGGAAGTTGTGATTAATGTTACTAAGGTTATTGAAAATAACTAGATCTTGCCATTGGAGAGAGATGTTAGTGATCTAATTCTAATATTTTCCTTCCTCAAAATTTTTTATGTAGTCATATAGCATACACCCCTAAGAGAGTAGGATGGTAGTCATTATTTGATTCCATGGTTCCAAAGAGATACGATGTTTCTCAAATAACCAATCATGCTCCTTGAATCTTACCCTTTCTATATTTACTACCTTCCATTTATAGCCATTTTTAATATTTTTTTTTGATGGTTATAATGAAATTTGAAAATTTGGAACCTCTCACAAACTGGTCTTCTTCAATTAAAATATAAATCTTTTCTTGAAATTAGACATTTGTCTTGTATAATTCTACCCCAATGAGCTAAGTATGTAATAATTTTCTAGGCCATTTTAGTGATTATATCCTTTTTCATTCATCTAATTTTCCTTAATCCTAAACCTCCATTACTTTTTGAAGTGCACACCCTTTCCCATTCCACCTAATTGAGTCTATTTTTATCCTATGTTCTAGTTCAAAAGATTATTCTCTAGATCTTTTCAATATTTTTTGCTATCATCTTAGATATCTTAAATAAAGACATCAAATGAATTGGTAAAATTTTCAAAGTAATCTTTATATGCCATAAATTACCCACCTTAGATAAAATATCTCCTTTACATATAGATAACTTATTATAGAATCTCCCCAACAAAGGATTCCATGCTGAGGAAGGTAAATTGTCAGGATATAGAGAAATTCCCAAATAATTGGTTAGCATTTCCTTAATCTGACACCCTATAATGGATATAATCCTATTTTATCTTAATATAGGTATGTCAAATAAATATAGAAATATGTTTTCAAATTTAATTTTTTGATTTGAATCACTTTCATAAAGTTGAATAATTCTTTTTACTTCTCTTGCTTCTTAGATCAAAGATTCAAACATAATTATTGTATCATCAACAAATTGTTTATATAAAGATGGTTCCACATTCTGAGCTAGTTATAAACCTTTCAAATATCTATTAGATAGATTAGCTGAATGAAACCTACTTAAACACATAGTCATAATAATAAAAATAAATGGGGATAAAGGATCACCTTATCTAATGCCTCTTTTACTATTAAAGTACCCTAAAGGAACCCTGTTAACAAGGATTGAAAACATGATGGATGAAATTCAATTATTTATGAGTTACCTAAAGCCTTCTTGAAATAAAAATTATATTACAACTTTATCTAGAAACCTCAAGTCCACCCTGTTATAATATTTATTCATATAAAGCTTGAGAACCATACTTTCTTGGTTATTCTTTCCCATAGAGTGAAAGGTCTAATGAACCACTATTATGCCATCCTATATTTGTCTTCCTTGAGAAAATCTTCCTTGATGAAGGTTGATAATTTTATCCATGAATGATTGCAATATAATAGATATAATTTTGGTAAGAATTTTGTCGACAACATTGCAAAGGCTATTAAAATGGAAATATAAGAAATTTGAAGAAACTTATTTCTTTGGAGTTAGAACAGTGAAAGAATTATCAAACTCTTTCAATAGGTTTCTAAAAGAGATGAATTCATTCATTGTCTTTATTAAATATTCCTTCATAATATCCCAAAATACTTAAAATAAAGCTCTAGGATAACCATCAAGTCTTATGATTTTATCCTTATTCAAAAGTAAAATGGTTGAGTTTTGTTAGATGAAGCACATGACATAATAATTTCATTGTCTTCCTATGCAATGATCTCTGAAATAACATGTAGAATCTACTATTCTGATCTTACATTAGCTCTAAGTTTTTATTCATATATGTATTTAAAGAAGTTAACACACTCTTCCTTGATAACATCCCTTTTTGAACATAATTACCAACTACTCCTCTAAATTTTCTTGATGAAATTATGAGTTTTATGTTTTATAGTGGTGAGATAGAAAAATTTGGTGTTCCTAACACCCTTTTTTAGCTAAATTGCTCTAGACTTCTACCTCTAAATGGTTTCTTCTTTAGTTTGTAAAGAGTGATATTGATAGAAAATATGATTCTCCTTAAATTTATTCTAATCATCGAATCCATGAAGAGCTACATTATCTTTTAGGGTAGATAATTATTACCTTAATCCATTTTTTTGAGAAAAAATGTTTCCAAATACATCCATATTCCATACTTTGATAATAGTTTTGACATTTTTAATCTTAATAATTAGTCTGTACATGGCTGATCCATTAGTCTCAATATGACACCATTATATAATTTCATCATGAATTTATAGATGCTTGAACCACATATACTCCATTATAAAATGAATTTACTCCTTCCTAGATTCATCCTCAATAACCAGCTTAAATAGATTATGATCTGATCATATTTTAGGGAGATGGATTAAAAATAAATCATTTAAAATGATCCACTCCAATGAGAACAAAACCCTATCTAATATTACATGAAAATATTTTCTCATATTCTTGTATTAGACCATGTGAAAGGGGTACCTCTTAGGTCTATATCTAACATATTATAATCCAATATGAAAGAGGCTAAATCTTCCATGCTATTTGAAAATGTATGATTGCCTCCTCTTTTTTCTTCTAGTGATAGTGGAATTTTAAAATATCCTAATAACATCCATAACAAGTCTTTACAATTGGATCTAAACATCTAAAGTTCCTCCCACAATATTTTTTGACCACTAACAAAGTTATGTTCATAAATATTTGATAGGATCCATATTGTTTCATCCTCCTTATTTGTAAATAACATTGCCAAATGATGTCTAGATCTACTCATGACATCTTCTAACAAAAAAATTATTATATAAAGTGGCTAAGCCTCCATAAGCTCCTAAATAAGAGACACATGTATCTTTCACTTCCTTCAAAAGTTTTAATTTGTTTTACTCAAAAATATTTTCATCAAATTTTTTTCCTAAATGGATAAGACCATCAGATTATGAATCTTTATAAAAACCATAAAGACTCTATGTTTATTAATACCCTTCAAACCTCTGATAATCCAAAAATTAACTATCATGATCAATTTTTATATTGAGATTTTCCCCCTTTGAAAGGGAGTGTTGATTTTGATCCATCTACTACTTCTCCTTATGTAACTCTTCCTAGCACCTCTTTTTTCAGAGGTCCTACCTAATTTAATAGGAGAATGTATTTTGGATACTCTCATCCATATTATTTTAGACATGGATGGATTCGTTTCTCCTTTATCCTTGTTTTTTAATGGTATAAATTCACTTCCTATTTTTTTAGAACTAAAGAAGAATGTTTTAGTTATTTATCTTTAGGAAGAGTCTTTTCAAATTACTTTGCCTTTTCTAAATCAATTATAGTGTCTTGATATGAGCAAGGGAATATTTTTATATTTGTGCCCTCTACTTATTTTACCAAGAGAATAAAATAAAATTTATTTAAGATAACATGAGAATTTAAATATTTACGTGAAAGAGTGAAGGAGATATCCTTTATGCAATTGACCTTTGTGGATCCCCACACTTGAATGTATGCATCTTGAAGATTGATAATACCATTTTGATATTGTATATATTTAATCACTTCTTCTCCCTCATTATATTTGTTTGTAATGTAGCCTTTGGTAATAGTCTCTATCTCTCTCAATTGAATCCATATTTTCTTTACCCTTGTCTAAAGCTTCCACTAGATTTTGAGTAGAACCTTCTCCATCATGTTATTTCCATCCTTTTCTACCATTTATTCTAAAATTTGATCATTATAAAATACCAAAAGGAGTTTGTTATGAAGTATGTTCCCTCTGATTATTTGAGGCATTCTTTCCATTTCTCCACCTTTAGTATTTACATCAAAATTAATATGATATTTTTTCTTCTAGTTTTTAAAACCCTCTTATCGATTTATAAACTTCTATTCTTAGGGACTTATGGACAGAGTTTTAAAATATGTACCATTTTGTTACATTTACATTAAATCATGGATGAGTGTTCAGGTTCAATATATTTCATCCATTCCCATACTAAGATATGTATAAAAATAAATTTATGGATACCTTGATTAACAAAATCATTAAAATAAAATATAGCATGCACAAACCTAGTTCATGATTTTTCCACTACATCGAATGATATAAAATACTCCAAAGTATTAAAAAAGATGATGAAAAGGTCTTCATCCTAAAAATCCAAAGGAATACATGGTAAACTTTACCCAAATAGGCATTAGATTTACATCTTCCCTTTATGGATCAAAAACTAGTTTCCATTTATTCAAAAATAATCCTTCCATAAAACCTTTTATTTTCCATTTTTATACCCACATTCTAAACACATCAATATTTAGCATGGTCCCTATAAATTTTCCTAATAGAGTGCATTAAATTCTCAAAGAGTCTATTTACATCAATGTCTTAGGGAATTTTATATGAATTCCCTTCTCATCCTTTGAGATCAGAAGTTCTTCACTTGGTTGAATCTCCTTTTGATCTAAAACCTTATCTTTCAACTTATTGGCCTAGGTAATCTTTCCATTTCCTTGTCCAAGGAAATATTTTTTAATGGTGCTTACCCAAATGATCCCACACCAAGGTGTCATAATAAATGACTTACATAGTCTTAGTATGAATGAATAAATGGTGTTGCCCAATTGATAGATGAGAGGCTCTACCCTACCTTGTTAGATCGACCCAACACCATATCCCTTTTGTATCTTTAAATCACCATTAAATTTTATTTTGCACATATTTTCCCATTTCTACTCCACTCCTTTCAACACCATGCATGTTTGTTTAGTCCATTTTTTTCATTTTTATGTGTGTATCGAATATATTTTTTGATAATATTATAGCCATCAAATCCTACACCATAAATGCCAACTCATATTAACACACACACTCCATTTCATCCAAATATGGGTATCACTATCAATTTTATATAAATACAATCCACTAGAGTTTTGTGTATCATTTTGAATCAAATAAGTATATCCCCATGGTAATATTACACCACTGAAAGCATAAACATGTTAAATGTATCACTAAGCCAAGGAATACAATTACATAAGATCTAAGCTTGAACATGATGCCTTTATTTTGATAATCTTCTTATAAGGGGTTCTCACCTCAAAGTTGTTGTTGAAGGCATAGATTATATTCACACCCATCCCACTATGTATTGAGACATGAAGCATAATATATTCCATTCTCAATCATAATTTTTATATAAGAGACGAGATTTATAATTATTTAATATATTTTTTCTATACTACAGGAGAATTGGAGAAATTTTATCATAACCATGGTCACTAGATTTTCTTTATGTTTAATAAATATTTTGATGCAATACTTTATCACCTTTTATGGCGTTTACTTAACTAAGATGGTATCTACAAGTTTGGTGTTTTTCATGTTAATTATGTGATTTTTCTCTCTCAATTTATTTTTATTAATTTTTTTTCAATTTTATTCTTTCATATTTACATTGCCTTAATTTGAAGTCATATCTTCCTACTAGTCTTAACTTTGAAACACCTTATCTAGATGGTGTGTTTACATTTCTGAATGATGTATCTATAGGGCCCACCAAAGCAGTCAATGTCTAGTGCTTACACCTAGCCTAACTTCCATTAAAAATATGTTAAGTCAAATAATGACTATTAAGGTAAGCAACAATGATTAAAGTAAATGACAATGGTAAACCCAAATGTTAGGGGTGAAGTAATATGAAATGTTAATATTTTTTGAACATTGATCACAAAAATTAAATGTTATACCAGTTACTTATGTGCCTTTACCTTGTTCTATTTATAATATTCCATTAAACTATTCCTTTTTGACCTATGAAAGAGATTGTGCATCGTTACCCAACTCCATAAGAATATATCTCATTCATAAGAGTATCTATGAAGAAGAATTTTACTATATAATTTGGATACCTTTAATGAATTGAATTATCTACAATGTTAAATTACACACTCTCTATGTATAACTTCCATATTCTAGGAGTTAGGGTATAGGAGTGTTACTTCAATTTTAAGTAATAATTGGCATGGATTTCTATATGGTATTTGGAAAGTATAATTCTTATTCCATGTTAACTATACTCACTATGCTAATTCATGAAAGGAATTGAAATAAGGTTTTATTTTTGCACAATTCACTTGTATTAGGTGTGTAATTACTTTGGATGTATATTCTCTCTTGATAACATATTTAAGTTAAGAAGAAGTGATTGGCATTCAAAATTTCTCCTCAATTATTTAGTGATAATTGTGCAAATGTGAAACCTTCCATCTATAAATTTTTCTTTTGGGATTTCAAAATACTTATTGTGTTTATTTTTATTGATAACTCAATCAAGTTAATAATATAAAGATTGTGGAAACATATTGACTATATTTATGACTTATTTCAGAATGATTTTACGATCTTACCATGTTCTTTGTTTAAACCTACATTTATGCTTTATGACTTAGATCATACTAAGGGTGGTTATAACTATTCCCTCAAATGGTGATATGAATGCTAGGTTTTTTTATGACTATTATCATTTTTTTAAATTAAATTTAAAAAAAAACAAAATATAGAATTACACACTCTCTATGTATTAATGATTAGTTAGGGAATATTCAATGCATAGTTTATTGAATAATTTTGGTAATTAAGATGAGAGTAGTCTAGTATTTTATAGTTAACCTTAGTGTCAATGTTGGTTATACTTCAATGAAGCTTGTATTGAAACACTCCATTGATTTTATAAGTGAATTTAATATTTGATTTGGATTTTAGAACATAGAAGACATGATTGTGTTTGAAAGCTTAGACTTCATGTAATTTTGGATTTGCATTCTTGCACATGGAACTTGGTTTTAAAGTTTGGATGCTAGTATTTGTTATGACTGTTATCTTTTTATTTGTTCAAATATTAGAAAAAATTATAGCATATAATTACACAAGCTCTATGTATTAATGCCTTATTCTAGGAGGTAAAATATATGAGTGTGATTTTTATTTAAAGTAGTAATTGGAATGGATTTCCATAAGGTACTTATAAATTAGAATTTTTATTCCATTTTCATTATACTCACTATGCTAATGCATGTGAGGCATTGAAATAAGGTTTTAGTTTTATGATTAGTTCCCCTGTATTTGGTGTGTAATGTATTTCATATTAATTTTCTCTTGATAATGTATTTAAGTTAAGATAAAATGATTTCCATGTGAAATTTATCCTTAGTTATTTAGTGATAGTTGTACTAATGTGAAACCTACTATGTATAACTATTTATTGTGGGATTGCAAAAAACTTATTGTGTTCATTTTTGTTGATAAATTAATCAATTTAATAATATAAGGATCATGTAAACCCATCTATTTTATTTTTTACTTCTTAAAATAATTAATATTTATGGGGTAGAGTTAGAGTTTTGTGTGAATATTTTTTATCTATGATAAGTAAGATTCATGAGATGTGAGTTGTTTGATGTTATACCCTATTGGGTTTCTATCAATGAATGAGATGTGAGGTGTTTTATGGTATACCATGTTGGGTTGTAATAATTCAATTTATTTATTTAATTTTATAATTATAGTAAAGGTAAGAATTTAGGGAGATAATTATTTAGTACACTAGTATTAGTTGGTATTATAAAGTTTTCATTAGTAGCCTTATATGCAGTATGTTAATGAAATGCATGGTAAATATATACATTGTTAGTTTTTTATTTGATCAAACTATCTAAGGATAACCATGTCAAAGTGTTATGGTTAGGGTGTATTAACTTATTTTCATTAACATGAGATTATTATATGAATCTTGAAGGTGCTTATGTTTTCTAAATGTTTAATTTTTTTGCATAGGATTTGTAGATACCAAAATCTAATTTATTTAGTAATCTAATATTGTACACTTAGAAAATATCCATCATGGTTATAAATTTTAGTTATAGACCTACCCAATGTTGAGAGGCTCATGTTCATTATCTATCTATGTCTAAATTATGTATATCTTAGTCTGACAATTATTATTTAGATGACTAGGCATTATATATTGTGAAAAAATCTATAAACATGACTACTATCCTTCACTACCAGTTTTGGACATGCATATATTTCCTATCTTCCTAGATACTTAAGTCCTAGACAAACAACTATGTCGATGCAAGTTTCCATCTTTCCTAAAAAGTTTCTAGTTCCCAAAAGTCATCCAATTTAAAAATTAAATGTTCACCTTTGTGATTTAGTGTGATATATTTACTAAAAGGATTGGTATATATATAATATCAACCTTGATTCATTACTCACCTATAAAATACTAGGAACTCACAAGGAAAAAACATAAGAATTACATAATTAATAATTCAAGTTAGAAAATATACCCTATTTATATAAAAATCATAGCTATAGTATTCGAAAAAATTTAAATCATTTGAAGAGAAGTTCATGAGCCATATTTTCCAAGTTACAAGTTAGGTCACTACATGTTTTCTCTTATCACATAATAGATCATTGATCACACATAACCCAATAGGTATGGGATAAATAAATAAGTTTGAGGCCCTATATAAAGTATTATCTATTTAGGCAGTGATAATTGGTAGAGGGGTCCTTGGGAAAACTCAACATTGTAATCCTACTAACCCATTTTTATCATAGTCACTGTAAGGGTGAATAATCTAGGGTTTTATCATTCAAAAAAGAGTTATATACTTTTTTAACATTTTGAACACACAAGAATAAATGAAACAAAAAACTAAAAGGATCTACTTGGTCACATCTAGATCTAGTTAGTATTCTATACATGCTACATTTGTCAAAGTTTGACACATGCATTGACATAACTACCTTGATATGACACAATTTTTTGAGGCATTAGAAAGAATTTTCCTATAGTATGATGTTTGTTCTAGGATCATCTTCTAGTCTAATTATAGCCTATTCTAGATCAGACTTGTTATCACTTGAAATGTGTATCCATAGTTTCAGAGGGCTATCATATGTGTTGATGAATGGATTTTCCATGCCTAGTACCTTAAACTAACACATTGGAGAGTTATTAATTATCTTTATATAATAATGGGATCATCTGCCAAGGTGTGTGAATATTTTTCTCCTTAGGATGAACCTCTAGAGTAGGTCAACTTAACTCTATTATAGATACACCTAGCTTATGACCAATGCATAGACATATAAAGATTAGAATGAAACCTACAATTAACACTAAACCTATACATGACCAGAGAAAGGGGGATGGTAAGATATTGTTAGAAGGTAAAAGGTGATCCACCAAGAATAGTGTGATCACCTAACCTATTTTATGACACAATATAACTAAAAGACTTAGTAAATAAACATCAAATGAAATGCAATGAATTAGCGTTTCACATGTTGGCAAGGAAACACAATGTAACACTAAGAGGGTAAAAAATAATCCATAAATAATGTCTATGCAGACCCATATATACATAGAATATGACCTAAAAGGAATTTTAGTTCTACATAGAGGTGTGAAGAGAGGACATAAATGAGAGGTATAAACATCCACATATAAATATCAACAACCAAAATTGCACACAAAATGTAGAGAATGAATAAAATAACTCAACTCTTGCTAATTTCAAGGTCTAAGGTGATATAACAAGCTTGAATGGAAATATATTCATTATACTAGGAGATGGATCCTTGGAGGGAAAACTTTTGTAGCATAATGCTGACTAAAAAATGTTTCACCTTTTATAATGTAAGACCCAAAATTTTATAGGTAATGAAGAGCCCATAGGTCATTAACTAAAATCTCACCCACTATCAGGGTAGTTATGACATTTAATATTGATGTGGAGAAGTATTTGGGATATTTTTCAAAATATATCACATGACCATGTATTGATAATTTGATAGCCACCTTGGAATTTAATTCTATATTGATTTTATTCCCTTCACATCCAATTATATCCCATAATTATTCCCATTTATGGTAGTCACCTACCAATCCAACTAGGCCATCTTGATAATGTGTGGACATGTAAGCATATCCTTGGGTTTTGCCTCATCATCCTATACAAGAATTAGAATTGTTATGCACCCATATTTTCAAAGTTTTATACATGGATGCACTCTAAAGGTAACATGAATATTTGTCCATGTAATGTGGTTGCGAGCTTGTGAAAGGCACTGAAAGAGATCTTCTATAGAAATGCATCATGATCTAAACTCCTTCTACACCTATCTATACTTTAATACTTTATGTTATGGAGACCTTCACACTTTAAATTATGTATTGTGCTAGTGTGGTGAAGTATATTTTCATGGGGAATTTATTAATGACTCATTATGGGTGTGGATCCATAGTTGATGAGATGACTTGAATTGATTATTTAGTGAGGGCTGAATGGGAAGTGTTTATGTAAGAAATTATTATTTTGAACTCAATATCTATGTAATATCATGATTATTTATTTGATACCTTTGATATTAGCACCTATTTAAGGGGTAATTGGAAATTCAACACTTTTGGTGACCTTTGTAAGCCACTTGCCTGCTACGTGAGAACCTAAATGCCTTGAATCAATCCATTAGACACATAGTCATTGAGAATTAATTGATATTTATTAACTTGAATGTGATTAGGTGTAAGAAGCCCACTTAAGTTTATAAGTAATTTATATACCTTCCATAAGGATGAATAAGTCAAAACCATGCCAAATGATGATTAGATAAATGATAAAACTAGGCTAATAGAACTTTGCACATGAACTTGCAGGAAATAAAACTATTATAAATAATAACAAGTGCATGTGACACTTATGGAAATTAAAACATATAAACTGATATTTATAGGGGTATTCATGATCATCAAAGTTATTTTTTGAGATGAATACTATTGATGGAGATAAGAAACATTTCTTCACTTGGTCTTGTACGTTGATATGCATTGGCTTGCTTACAACTAACTATGGTGAATGGGCCACTCCATATAAGATAAAAATTTAAATTCTTTCCATCATTTGCTCTATCCTCATCCCATTTGAGTACCATTTATCCTTGATTAGATCTTTTATCAGTAGCCCTTTTGTCAAATTCTCTCTTGGTTTGTGCCTATTGAAGCTCTATAGTGTGCATGGCCCATACCCTAAGTTTTTCAAGATCCATTAGTTTGAATAATTTTTTTATCATGGAAAAACTTTCAAGTAACTCCAATTGATGAACTAGATATAGTGAGGAAAATTTGAAAGATGCAAGCACCTACGATTCCTTCCCATAGACTAGCACAAAGGGAAAATTTCCCAGCACCCTTTCTAGCATTATTCAATCTACCTAGAGGGTTATTTATAACTTAGTATACTATGATCACTGATTATCTTCCATGGTTCACTTGATGATGAGAACCAAGTTCTTATTGGTTGATTTAGCCAAACCATTGGGGGTAATAGTTTGAGTACGTGCTTAGGTAGATACTATACTTGAACACCCATTTGTTGATCTTGGTTTCAATAAAGGCCAGTGAATTATCTAAGATAATAGTGGTTGGGACACTAAATCTTATGAAATGTTCTCATAGAAGTCCATAATAGATATTTAATTAGTTTTTTTATGCATTATCATCTTCAACCACCTTGTGAAGTAGTTGGTCACTATGAGGATTAATTTATGTCCAATACTTGATAGATTTATCATGTTGATGAAGTCCATGACCCACTATGCAAAAGATTGATCAGTTTGTATTAGACATAAGGGTATGAATGTTAATTTTTTCTTGCCTACAAAGAAGTACCACTTATTAAAACTATTATCACTTGTATTTTTACCCTTTGAAGATATGTTAAATCTCTCATTATCCAATTGGCATAATGGAAACACCTATAGGCTTGTAGGTAGCCTAAGGATGAGGTGAAGATCTAGATAGGGCTAACTCCTTTGATGTACCACTTTAGACCACAACTACACTTAAATTTTGGGGGTGAAAATGGAGAGAGATAACTAAAAAAAACTATACTAAGGGAGGTGATACACCAAATATATTTATGACTTCCAACCATATGCATGTTACACTTGAAATCAAAGGACAAACTAAACATACACTTCTCCAGTCTTCCTCTTCTTACATCAATGTTATATTGTGAGGTTATGTATGAATGTGTAAAGATAGGAGGACTAGACAAGAGGCCTATGAGGGAAATAATTAATACAGTAACTCACTCAATCCTTGAAATTTCCTAAAACACTTCACATGCCTTGCAAAAAGAAGCTTTCCAACTACAAATAGATGATATAATGAAATAACATGCTAAGCAATCCATAGTCTTCACTTATTTAAAATAAAACAATCCAAATGAACATACTAATAATATTCATGGAGGAGGTAAAAATCAGTAGTCATATTTATCAAAAGGTATACAAATGAGTAGGGCTTCACCATACTCAGGTGGAGCATGAAGTATAATGGCTAAAATGGCTAGTTCTTGTAGAACTTGAGAGAGAAAGGAGAAGAGACAAGTCTAAGGGTAAAAAATAAAATTTTAAATATGAGAGAATTAGTTAATTGTGCATGATAATAGGATATAATATGAAACATAAAAGGTTAGTAATCCCAAGTGTCCATCTAAGTCATCAAAATCTTGTAAAGTGACATAAAACTCCTCATTCTAGCTTAAAAAACAACCTTCATGATTGACCCTATTTGAATTACTCATAAATAACTAAGGATAGGTAAAATTAGTATATTTAATTGTAAAGTTATCAATAATTCCCCTCCATGCATTGGTTGTAGGTCTGGTCATATGCAATCACCTAGAAAGGAGTTATCATCACCTAGTATCTAGAAAGATTCCTCTTGTATGTACCCTACACATTTGGCCTCAAAATTGGCATTAGTTTATCATGAAAATATGTGGGAGGAAGTTTATTTCACCTATCAATACCATCCATGGACTTAGAAGCATCAAGGACACCTTAAATTCAGCTCACTTGAAGCTTTTCACCCTTCTCACTAGTTTGTCTAGTATGCACATTTTGACTAAATGATATGAGAGATATTTTTGAGTAAATTAAGAGTTTTATGAGGAATTAAATGAACATTTGGAGTTATAAAAATTATTAATTTTAATCCTAAACTTTGTTTCATCTATATAATCCTCCTTAAACCTGCACAACACAAAAAAAGGTCAAAACTACCTTATTTCTACCATGTTCGTACAGATTCCATATAGATAAAAAGTATAATAGGTAGATAGAGTGAGTCATATACAAGTTTAAATAGGTTTCATATCCAAAATATTCCATTATAATGCATTTCAAACCTCATTTCCACAAACTGGTCATAGGCAAGGGTTTGCAAAGGTTTTAGCTTATTTTCACTGTTAAAGTTTGTTCATAAAGATTTGACATACAACCTACCAAAAAATTACAAAAAAAATTATATTTAAATACCTTAATAAAAATATTTTAAATCCTTTATCTTTCATGAAAACCTTTCAATAATATGTGAGCATCTGAACTTAGTTTATCGAGCTTGTTTTCCTGTTTCTTGCATGCCTGAGTTGTCTTGAGTTCTAAAAATGGATTTATTTTATTTTACTTCACTTTAAAATATTTAAAAATTATTTACTAACCCCATTAACATTTTTCAACAAGTTTTAAATCTTATCTCTTGCTATAAGTGTAATAGACCCCCATTTGGACACTAGGTCTAGTCATGCCTAGTATGCCTGTCTACAAGCTTAAGCCCAAAATGACACTTTCTGTGTCTTCCCTACAGTAAAATAGATCAAAAATATTTTTATACATCACATAAACATGATAAAATACATTATAAATCTCACATATGTCTATAATTGAAATTGAACCCTTAATTGGTCTTTAGGCATGACTATGCCTCATGAGCCTGCTTGCACTTTTGAGGGTCTAGGGCACCCTATTTGATTTAATCATTTATTTATTGGTTTAAATGATGTTAATAGGTGTCATAAATCTTTTAAAACCATATTTAAATAAAATATAAACCTTTATTTCATATTATTCTCCCATCACTCAAGGTTGTAGGCTTTGTACATAAGGGGAAGTGCCTCTTGTTTGACATACAATAATGGGTACTTACCCTATTCTCTAAGAAAAAATGAAAATTTTAGTGAATTTTATAATATATAATTATCCCATAAATAAATTATAATCCTAATATTATGTCATTTGACCTCAAAAATCACTCCAAAACCCAAAATGAACTCTTCCCATGGTAGACTATGTGTATGATTTGAGGAATGGGCTATATGACACATCATTAGAACCTATTATTCCTTTGATTCCACATCCTTAGGATATAAAATTATGGTCACTATAATTATACATGTTTTTATTATTCTTATAATACCTTTTCATCTTTGTTTACACCTTGAATCGAGAGCTTTCCCAATTAGACCTAAGTGATAAATTAAAACTGCCTGCATATTTTCTCTACCTATAGGTTACACATCATAAATTAGGATTGATATAATATTTAAAGATTTATATAGAGTTAATTGGAGTTATTTTTTACCTTTCCTCTCCTTCCTCATCACTTTTAACTATAAACATTCTCATTTCGTATTTTAGACTAAAATGTTACTTCGTTGATTGTATTATGCAATTTTCCTCCTTCAAATGTAACCTTGTAGGTGTTCTTATATATTTTTAGGTCCAAAAAAATATAAAAGACATTATTTATATTTTTTATGTTCCTTGGCACTCATATAAGTCATCTCTCATTAGGATAATATCCATCTATCACCAATAATACCATGCCCCTAACTCACTACCTGTCTCAGTTCACCATAGCTCACTGTATGGACTATCTCTTCACACTATAGGAAGGTAAGGTGTTAAAACGTCCTAAAAAGATTAAATATACCTTTATCACCCATAAAATTATTCTCCATACTTGATCACTTCCTAAAATAATAGTTTTAGGTCTTCCTTTTTTCTTTGACTTACAAGATTGTGTTTTTAGCTCTAAGCCTAGTTGTAGGTTGTCATAAGATCTCAAGGAGTCTGCATAGGATTTTTACATCATGTTAGTGGATTATGAATCTTATCATAGTCATAATTTAGGTTTTAAACTACTTTTTATATCATTTAAACCTATTTTTATCACTTAACATGCATATTGAACTTACTAAACTGAGCTTTCCCTTAACTAACTATAAACCTTGCCTATAGGTTACTGTAGATGTATAAGAGTTTAAAATATAGATTTTTCATGATATGTGTGAAACTAATTTAGATACCTTAAATTCACAAGTTACATATTTTAACTATAATTCACATTTTATAGTCTTAAATCACCAAATGGGCATCAAGTTGGAAACTTTGTTCTATACCCTATTGTAGGTGCTTATTTCCCAGTGTATGGAGTGGAAATATACATGGGAGGCAAAAAAATAGTCTATCCCTCTCATTTTATGATATTAGTACCATTAATTCTCATTATAATCATTTTAAACCATCCTAATATGGGCATATTCTTTATTTTCAACTTGAATGGAAAAAGGTCCGTATATGACTTAGGCCTATAGATGATACTGAAGGACATTAGTTTTCAATGGGAACTTTGAGACCTTGAATGACCATATTCCACTTGTCATATTACTCAAAAACTTGGAATAGTGATTTTCCATGATAGAGGTTATAATTCAAGGTAATTATGATGAATGAAAATTATTTAAATCTCTATTGTAAAATGTCCACAAAACACTAAGGAACTCTGTTTTCCCTTTTTTGGGAAAACAGTCCTTTACATAGTCCATTAACTTTATAAGATGATCCACACTTTGAATTTTACAAAATAACTTTGAAAATGAATATTATATGGTTATAAATCAATATTAGGACTTCAATAATGGTTTTTAATGCTCCCATGTTTCTATGTAGACATCTTTACATCTCTGTGCTAGGACCTATAGGTAAACATTTTTTGTATATAGGCAGAAAGTGCAACATATAGGTAGTGAGTGTATTCACATACTTATGATTAAATTTAGGATTTAAAAAAGATATAAAATTAATTTTTTAAAATTTAAAGACCTTTTCCAAGCCTCAAACCTTCTTCCCACATGCTTTTCTTCATTCAAGTACCTATAAGTGAGTATGTTCATGGCTACTTAATTGAAAAAGTTGTATATGACTGTAACTCCACTTTTATTACATAATATTTAAGCTTGATCACCAATTCATGATGATAAAGGATTAAAAAATACTTAAAAACCTTAAACACACATATTTTTACATCCTTATACTCTTTACAAGTCATGACTAAGGTTAAAGAGTAGATGGGAGCTCACTGAGTATAAACATAAACTAAATGTTGGATCCAAGCATGATGATATAAGAGTAATAAATGAAGTAAAGGTGATCAATATATAAGTTATACATGTAAAAACACCATATCCTATTCAATTTTAATCCCCTATAGGGAATTCAACCTTATACAAGTGGAGAATTAACTAGGACTGCACATGGTAGTCTCTTCCTATAACATGAGAAAAATTTGCTTATCCAAAAACCATGAAACATGAAAAAAAGTATGGGAATAATTGGAGAATGAAGTAAACATAATATGGAATAAAAATTAGTAATTGATTCATATAAAATTTCCAAAAATGAAGCAAAACTATAGGGCGCATCAAAAAACTAGTAGAAAAGCATAGTCCACTTTATGAGGATGGTTCATGAAGTAAAAGCCACCATTATATGAAATAATTATATATAAATTAAGTTATATGAGTGTACTAAACCTTCCCAAATAGTATATAATAAAACACCATGAGCTATTTGTACCAAGTATAATCCTATAAGTCATGTCTATTTGCCAAGAAGGGTTAAAAGGGATCAGAATGGTTTTAGCTCTGAAATGATATTTAAAAACCATTCCAAACATATAAATTAAAATGAATAAGGTGAAGATTCACATTACAACATATTCCCACATGTCACACTTCTCAAGGAGGTTGTACAAGTGCCAAAATCTTCTTTTCTTCAAGAAAAATATACCTTTTCTTAGGGATCTACCACTTTTCAATTAAAAATGGTTGGTTAAGACCTAAGATGAAACATGATGCATACCATCACCCTATAGAATATTCACACTTCCCAATAGATCTATAAAACTCATTAAATACCCATTTTTGACCTCAAAATGACACAAAAATGATATAAAGACTAAAATATCTAAGGACCAAGGCTAGTATAACTTTAAATGACATCAATTAGCCTATAAAACACATTGTTACATAATTTTAGACCCCTAAAACACATAAATACCAAGTTATTACCTAGCGGTGCTGCAATTTGACCCAAAAGTCAAATTTGGTCAATAAATTGGTAACTCATAGGGGTAGTATGCCTACTATAATAACTAGGCAAGTAGCCTTATCATTCCATTAGGATTAGGAATCATCTAAATTCTAAGACAAACAAGGAAACCTTTGACCATTGACCATCAATACAAGACCACTGATTACCTCAACCACTCAAAGTAAGACCATACACAAAATAAGACAAAAAATTAACAAGACACACTCACATATGTGCTCAATGCACTTAGGGGAATCGAAAAAAAAATTATTATGAAAAACTAGAGACTAAGCATACCTCTTTTCTATGATTACAATGAAATATTATTGAATCATCTTCATGGTGAAATGAGACACAGTGCCAAGCATATTTCTATTTGGATTAAATTATTTATGAATCATACCTATTCCTTAACACTTTAATTAATCTGATCTTAAGTAGATCATCCCCAAATAGATATCCAATGTAGATATGTTACTTTTTAACATGTTCACATACTTAATAATTATTTCCACTCTTAATTTCATGGTCAATTTGTATCTCCTTAGTAGGAATGGCTTCAAGAGGATTGAATTCTTGTTCCTTAGAAGATTGATTCCAATAGGACCTTATTCCATCCTTCAAGATCTGATATGTTTCTCACAACTAATTGGGAGGATGATATCCCATCTTGATGAATAAAAAAATGTCATCATAAAAATTATATGCTTTTTGTAAGGATATATTTGAAAGGTTGATTTTCCTTTGCATACTTGCTTGAGTGCCAAAGTTGCCTTCTCCATCTTTGACCAGATCATAGCCTCCTTGAAAAGGAGTATATCATACTCTAATGACCTCAAAAAAATCATCTAGAGGCTGATTTTGAACTTGTTTTTTCTCATTTATGGTATCTTGCAAAGTGATGGAAGAGCTAATGATCCTTTCTTCTTCTTTGGCAAAAGGAAGACATTCTTCTTCATCAACCCAATCAAAAATTTCCACATAAGACATCACCTCTTATTCATCATTTAGGACCTCCTGAGGGGTCTCAATTTCAATATTAACTTCCATAATATGACTTTGGTTCTCAAGGACTATATGATCCTTCATGTCCTTAATTTTTATTCTAAGACTAGGCATTTTGAAGTCATATGACTTAGTCGAATGAGGCTGCCAAGGAGTTAGGCTTTATTCAAGCAAGAGTTCTAAGTTTTTTTCAACAAAATTCTCTTACTTAGGTCCCCATACTATATTTACATCAAGTAAAATGGTGATGGGGTGAGGACGATATGAATTAGTTTGTGGAGGTGGCACATAGAACTCAAAATTAGATTGAGAGTGAAAAGTAGGAGACTCTTTTGGAAGCTCTTGAGGAAGGGGAGGTAGGCCTTGGGATAAAACAACTTAATTTACTTCCTTCCACTTGATAAATACTTAATTAACATCTAATTTATCTTAAGGAGGTTTTTAGGAAAGGGTGGATGGGGTGTGTTTAGGCATAGGATCTTCTTTTGGGTCTAAACCTTCCATCTCACCTTGACTTAACAATTTCATCTTTACCTCCAACTCTTCAAATTGATTGGTTAGGTTATCTTAGAAAATTATTTATTATAGCTCATAGGCATCATCATGAGGGTAAGGATTTCATGAGGGCTGACATGGAACACAAGAAGCTTCTTGAGGAAGGGTGAGATAGACTTGAAAATGATCAATTTCATCTTCAGCTTCACACTCCTTAACAATGCTTCTATCTTATTTCTTTCCCCATGATTACACTATCTTAATCCAGCTTAAAATGTTAAGATTAGAAGTCTTTTATTAAGTAAGGGTGGGAAGGTTTTGTATAGGATCAAGCTCCTTCTCAAATTCACACTCTTTGTCAAGACTTTTCTCCTCTTTCTTTCCCCATGACTCTACTATCTTGTTCCAACTTAGGACATTGAGGTTATGAGTCTCCTTTTGAGGTGGTGGGGATACAATGGGATAGGGAAATTAGGGCTTGATTTACACTTACTTTAATGCTAGCATAGACTATTTTATATGCATATTATCCAACTCAATTTTCCTTTCAAGATTAGCTTAAAAAACAAGATTTCTCCTTTCAATTCTTTCCTCTAACTAATTGGGAAAAGGATGAATTTGATATCCTTGATTGGGATCATAAGTAGGGATCAAATATGGATGATAGGGAAATTGGGGAAGTGGATATGATGGTTGATAGGTTTGGTGAGGTTGCCTTTCATGAAGTCCTAGCCTATCCTCTAAGGAATAAACTAGGCCACTCACATCAAGCATCTCACTTGTGAGCGTTTGCCAATTGGATCTTTTAATAGGTACTCACACTTTTTTGACCAAATATAATTATTTTATCAACTTATTAATGACATGATTAGGAAATCAATACCATATACTCTTTGTGTGTCAAGATACAACATGTACTTCTCATATCCCAAAGGAGTTTTCTTAAATGTAGAAATGGATTAACTTGGGAAGTGACTAGGTTGACTAAGAGGAGAAAGACATTGATAAGGCTAGTTATAGGGATGATAAAACTCATGAAAAGGTTGGTAAGAATCAAACTAAGGCTGATTAAACACTTTTATATATTGATAGGGAATGGAACAAGATTAAAAAGTCTCACCAACTTGTGTAAAATAATGCTCAACACCAAAACTAGCCATGAAACTTCATTGAAAGCAAGAACACAAAGGAAAAAAATTATGAAAAATATTCAAAGGATAACCAAGGATTCTTGAATAGATGATATATATTTGGAGTCACCATTGATGCTTTGGTATATGCCTCCAAAGGCTGATTATTGAGAGACAACACTAAAAATATCTCAACTCCTTGGACCAAGAGTCCCACCGGGCATGCCAAAAACTATTATCACTAGGATTTTCACCCTTTAATGAGATGGAAAATATTTACTCATCCAATTGGCACAATGGAAACACCTCTAGGCTTGTGGGTAGCCTAAGTATGAGTTGAATCTCTAGATAGGGCTAGCTGAATTGATGTACCAGTTTGGACCACAACTAAAATTAACTTTAGGGGTTGAAAAGGGAGAGAGATAACTAAAAAACTATCATAAGGGAGGTGAAACAACAAATATATTTATTACTTATATACATAGTCATGCTACACTTGAAATTAAAGGAAAAATTGAACATATACTTATCCAATCTTCCTCTTCTCACATCAAAGTTACATTGTGAGGTTATGAATGGATGTGCAAAGATACAAGGACTAGACAAGAGGCCTAGTAAGGAAATAATTAATATACTATCTAAATAAATCCTTGAAATTTCATATAATGTTTCACATTCCATACAAAAATAAGATTTCCAACTATAAATAGATGATAGAATGAAAAAAACATGCTAAGGAATCCATAGTCTTCACTTATGTAAAATAAAACATTCCAAATGAACACACTAAGAATAGTCATGGAGGAATTAAACATCAGTAGTATTAATAATCAAAATGTATACAAACGAGTCAAGCTTCACCATATTTAGTTGGAACATGAAGTATAATGGCCAAAGTGGCTATCTCTTATAAATCTTGAGAGAGAGAGAGAAGAGAGAAGTCCAAAGGTCACAAGGACACTTTTCAAGCTGAGAGAATCAATTATTTGTGTATGATAAGAGGATATGGGATGAATGAGACAAGGTTAGGAAGCCCAAGTGCCCATCCAAGTCATCAAACTCTTGTAAAATGACATAACATTCCTCATTCTAACTCAAAAAATTGCCTCAATGATTTTCCCTAGTTGAATGACTCATAACCTGCTATGACCAGGTAAAATGATTGAAAGTAATGGTAAGGGTATAAATAATGACTCTCCATGCATTGGTTATAGGCTTGGTCATCTAGAATCACCTAGAAAGGAGATATCATCATATATTGTCTAGAAAACTGCTCTTCCATGCACCCTACACACTTGGACTCAAAATTGGAATTAGTTTATTATTAAAATATATGGGAGGAATTTAATGAAACCTATAAATATAATACATGTATTTTTAATCATTAGGGACACCTTAAATTTAGCTCACCTAAAGTTTTCCACCCTTCTCACTAGCTTGTCCAATATGCTAGTTTTGACTAGCTGAGATGAGACCTCCTATTGAGGAAATTATGAGTTATTTTGAGGCATGAAAAAAAAAATTGGAGTTATAAAATTTATTAATATTTCTCCTAAATTTTGTTTCATCTCTAGACTCCTCTTAGAACCCACACAACACAAAAAATGGTTAAAAATGCCCTATTTCTACCATGTCTATACAAATTATATATAGCTAAAGAGCTTATGACAGAGATTAATTGAGTAATATACAATTTTTAATATGTTTCATATCTAAAATATGCCATTATAATACATCTCTAGCTTCATTTCCACAAACTGGCCATATGCAAGGGTTTTAGCTTGTTTTCACTCTTAAGGTTCATTCATAAAGATTTGACATCCAAATTGCTAACAAATTTCATAAATTAATAGTTCAACACATTCATAAACGTCATTAAAATCATTTTTATTTCATATAAACCCTTCAAAAATATGTGAGCATCTGAACTTAGCCTATCAAGCTTGTTTTCTTGTTTCCTACATGCCTGAGTTGTCTTGAGGTCTAAAAATGGATTTATTTGGTTTTATTTTCACTATAAAATCTTTAATAATATTTAATAACCCAGTTACATTTTTTAAACTGGTTTTAAATATTATATCATGTTATAAGTGTGATAGACCCCCATTTGGACACTAGGTCTAGTCATGCCTAGTATGCATGTCTACAAGTTTAAGACAAAAATGACCCTTTTGTTGTCTTACCTACATTAAAATAGATAAAAAATATCTATATACATCATTTACACATGTTAAAATAAATTTTAAATCTCACCTAGGTCTATAATTGAAATTGACCCCTTAATTGGTCTTTAGGCATGACCATGCCTCATGAGTTTGTTTGCACTTTTGAGGGTCTAGGGCACCTTGTTTGATTGAACACTTTATTGTTTATTTTAAATGATGGTAATATATGTAATAATTTTTTTAAAACCTTATTTAAATATTAGATAAACCTTTGGTTCATATTATTCTCCCATCACTCAAGGTTGTAGGCTTTGTACATAAGGGGAAGTACCTCCTATTTAGGATAAAATAGGGGGTAATTCCCCTATTATCTTAGACAAAATGACCATTTTAGTGACTTTTATAAGATATGAGGATATATTACATAAAATATCAGCCTATTATTAGTTAATTTTACCCCAAAATCACTCCAAAACCTAAAATGGACTCTTCCCATGATAGACTGTGTACATGATTTGAGGAATGGGCTGTATGACACATCATTGGAACCTATTATTCCTTTGATTCAACATAATTAGGATATAAAATTATGGTAAATATAATTATATAGGTTCTCATTATGATTATAATCCATTTTCATCCATGTTTACACCTTGAATTGAGACCTTGTCCAATTAGGCTTGAGTGATAAATTGGACCTACCTGCATATTTTCTCTACCTATAGGTTAGACATCATAAATTAGGATTGATATAGTATTTAAATATTTATATATATTTAATTTTAGTTATTTTTTTACCTTTACTATCCTTCCTCATCACTTTAAACTTTAAATCTTCTCATTGCCTATTTTAGAGTAAAATGTCACTTTGTTGACTGTATTCTACTATTTTCCTCCTTCAAATGTAACCCTGCAGGTGTTCTTATATATTTTTAGGTCTAAAAATAACATAAATTACCTTATTTATATTTTAAAGGTTCTTTGAGACTAATATAATTCATATCTCATCAAGATTATATCCTTTTATTACTAAGAATACCATGCCCCTAACTCACTGCCTATCTCAGTCCACCACAACTCACTATACATACTATCTCTTCACCCTATAGGAAGGTAAGGTGTTAAAATGTCATAAATATACTAATGATACCTATTTATCCCCTAAAATTATTCTCCATAATTTATCACTTATTCAAATCATAGTTTTAGGTCTTTCTTTTTTTGACCTACAAGACTTTGCTTTTTGCTTTAAACTTGGTTATATGTTATCATAGGATCTCAAGGAGTCTGCATAGGCCTGTTCCATCATGTTAGGAAATTATGAAGATTATGATAGTACAAATTTATGTTTCCACCCAATTTTTATATAATTTAAAAATCTCTTTATCCCTTAACATGCACTTTGAACTTACTTAATTGAGCTTTCCCTTCACTAACTATAAACCCTGCCTATAGGTTACTATAGATGTATGAGAGTTTACAATATAAATTATTAATGATATGTGTGAAACTACCTTAGATACCTTGAATTAAAAATTTATATATTTTAACTAGCATTAAACTTTGACAATATTAATGCACCAAATGGGCATCATGTTTGAAACACTATTCTATACCCTATTGTAGGTGCTTATTTCCCAGTGTATGAATTGGAAATGTACATGGGAGGAAAATCAATAGTATATCCCTCTCATTTTATTATATTGGTGTAATTAATGTTAATTTGAATAATTTAAAACCATCCTAATATGTTAATATTCCTTATTTGAAACTTTAATGGAAAAAGGTCCTTATTTGACTTAGGCATGTAGATGATACTAAAAGAAATTAGTGTTTTTTATGAGAACTTTGAGACCTTGAATGACCATCTTCCACTTGTAATATTCCTCCCAAAATTGTAATAATTACTCTCCATGATATAGGTTATAAGGAAATGTCATTTGGATTAATGAAAATTATTTAAATGTATTTTTAAAAATGTCCACAAAACACTAAGGAACTTTGTTTTCCCTTTTTTGGGAAAATAGTCTTGAACATAGTCCATTGACTATAGAAGATGATCCACACTTTTAATTTAACAAAATAAATTTCCACATGAATTTTATAGGGTTATACATAAATATTATTACTTCAATAAGGGTTTTTCATAATCTCATTTCTTTATGCAGACACCTTTACATCTATGTGCTAAGACCTTTAGGTAAACATTTTTTGCATATAGGAAGAAAGTGCAACATGTAGGTAGTGAGTGGATTCACATAATTATGATCAAATGTATGATTTCACCAAGATATAAAATTAATGTTTTCAAATTCAAATACCTATACTAAGCCTCAAACCTTCTTCCCACATGCTTTTCTTCTTTCAAGTACCTGTAAGTGAGCATGTTCATGGCTGCTTAACTGAAAAAGTTGTATATGACTGAACTCAATTTTTTTTGCATCATATGGAAGATTTATCACAATTCATGATGATAAAGGATAAAAAAATAATTAACACCATTAAACACACCTTTTATAACATCATTATAATCTTTATAAGTCATGACTAAGGCTGAAGAGTAGATGGGAGCTGACTAAGTATGATCATGAACTGAAAGTTGGATCCAAGCTTGATGCTATAAGAATAATAAATGAAGGAAATGTGATCAATATAGAATTAATACATGGAAAAACACAATATACTATTCAAATTTAATCCTCTATATGGAATTCAACCTTATGAAAATGGAGAATTGATTGGGACTACCCATGGTAGTCTCTTCCTATAACATGAGACAAATTTTTATATCCAAACACCATGAAACATGAAAAAATGTATTGGGAGAATTGGAGAAGGAAGTTAAAATACTCTAGAATCAAACTCAATAATTGTTTCATATGGAATTTCCAAAACTAAAGGAAAACCTATAGGGTACATGAAACATCTAGCAAAAACGTGTAGTCCACTTCATGAGGATGGTTCATGAAGCTCAAGTAACCATTATTAAAAATCATTATATAGAAATTAATTTATATGAGTGTAATAAAACCTCCCTAAGGTGTTTGATTTGAAACCTCTTGAGCTATCTATAACAAGTACAAACCTATAGGTCACTTCTATTTATCAAGAAGGGTGAAAAAGGAACATAATAGTTTTAGCTCTAAAATGAAACTTTTTTGAATTTATAAATGAACATGAGGAAGGTGAAGAGTCATATTACAATCTATTCCCATGTGGCACACTTCTCAAGGAGACCATACAAGTGCCAAACTCTTCTTTTATTCAACAAAACTACCCCTTTTCTAAGGGATCTGCCACATTTCAATTAAAAATGGTTGGTTAAGACCTAAGATGACACATGGGGCATAAATTCACCCTCTATAATCTTCAAAATTCCCAATAAATCCATAAAACTCATTAAATACCCCTTTTTGACCTCAAAATGACCCCAAAAATGATATAATGACTAAATTGACTAAGGACCAAGGCTAGTATAACATTGAATGACATAAATTAGCTTATAAACACCATATGACATTATGTTAAACCCACTAAAACACTTAAATACCACGTTTTTACCTAGGGGTGCCCCAATTTGACCTAACATTCAAATTTGGTCAACAACGTCATACCCATGAATGTGCATATTTGAAAAGTGTTGGCCAATAATAGTCTATGCACATGATTTTCACTACAGTGGTCTTTGGAAAATAATGGCCTCCTGGTGATCCATTATGGAACTCTTTGAGGATTTTGGTCACTTGATCCTAGTGTATGCATCATAATAGGATTCCCTTGATGTCTTTTTTGAAGATCACATTATTGATAATAATATAAGTAATTTTTTGTAATCTAAAGTGTTTATGATTGGATTTATTCAAGCCATATATATATATATATGTAATATTTTGAAGGAATATTCTCATGCTATTAGTCTAGCTTACTGAGGCACCTTTGTATTTTAGTTGGTCCTTATATAGTGTAAGAACTGTACAATCTTCATTCTTCACATTATCCAATAACTACTTGTAGAGTCCCTTACCTCACATTAGCTTGGTGATTTTAATGTATATGCCATACTCCATCACCTTTGTGACCTAATCGACTCTCTTCTCACCTATGCCCTTGCTATGTAAGAATTCCTTTATACTTGAATGCGATACCACAAGCTAGATATTTTTATTAGAGAATATGTTTAATTTATTGGGGACTCTTATTAAATAATGATATGATTCTTTAAAAATTTCTATTTTCAATCACGATCCTTGAATACCTAGATAAAGAAAGAGATAGGCTACTCTAGCTAGTCATTGTTCTACTATGCAAGAATAACTGAGATACCTTCATCTCTACCAAATTCATAAAGGGTTAAATACTTTTTTAATCTAGGTTTATCAATATAGGATCTTCCATTATGTCATGATTGATGGCCTAAAAACTATTTTGGCCTTCCTATCTATAGGTAAGTGCAACAATCCTCATGACAATAACTATAAGGGGATTGAACAGAGTTAAACAACTCAACACAAACATTTTGATGAAGTTTATTTTTCCAAAGAATCTTTGGAGGCCCTTATTATATCTTGGGAGTGTGAGTGACATAATTTAATTGACTCATTTCAGTGCAATTTCAAGTCCCTCTTTGGGGATGATGTGTCCCAAAAGGTTTCCTTCATGTACTATGAATAGATACTTACTTGGGTTTAAAGAGATCCCAAACTCTTATAATTTTTCTAAGACTTTGTCTAGGTGGCCCAAATGATCTATTACTTTCTTTGAAAAAATAGTTATGTAATCAAAGTCAACCAAGATGATATTGTTGATTAGGTCCTTGAACACCATATCTATATCCCTCTAGAAGGTAGCAACTACATTTTTTAGACCAAAGGGTAGCCTTTGGTACGTGAAGGTACCCCAATAAGTGGTGAATGTTGTTTTGAATTTATCACACTCACATATGAGCACCTAATTATATCCCAAATAACCATCTAGCAATGAAAACATTTTCATGCTTATGATTGTTTACATAATTTTCTCCATTGGTGGGAGGGGGTAGTGGTCTTTGAGGGAGGATTTATTGAGGTCCCTAAAGTCTACATACAAGCAATTATATCAACTCTTCTTGTTCATTAGGACCAAATTGACCACCCATGAGGAATGTTCAGTTATATATATTATGTTATCCTTAATGATATTTGAGATCTCTTTCCTCTTTAAGGGCTCAAACTTTGGATTAATTGGCCTCTACTTTTACCTAACTATCTTGGTATTGGGGTTGAGATTGATCATATTTTGGACTAAGCCTAGATCAAAGCCTCTAAGGTCTTTATATCTCCATGAAAATATATCATCACACCTTATTCTTATCTCAGTGAATTTTTCTAATTCAGATGGGGAACACACCTTACCAGCTTTCAAGAGCTTGTCATCAGAGAGGGGCACCAACCTAAATATTTCTTCCTTCACCATAATGTTTCTCATTTCACCTTTTAGCTAGTCATCAAAATTAAGTATGCTTTACAATATTAATAGCTCCTTATTCATCTTATTTCTTTTAGTTGAATTATTTCCTATTCATATTGAGCTTAGAGTCAGGGTTGATTGTTGGTATAGAATTTAGCTTCATATTGTAATATGTTGATGATTTTTTCATTGATTTGGAACACTTGATAAATGTTTGTGTTTTTAGGACTACTGGTTTGACTATCTTACAATATATTTTAAGTTATTATTTATACTTGTAGGAGGTCATACTGCACTCCTATAGTTTTGACCCTATCAACATCATCATTCTTCACCATTAATATGAAATGGATATTAAAAACATAAAATTCTTTGATCATGTCCCATACCCTATGCTTGTAATCTCTTAGTAGATTGTTTTTGGACATGTTCCACACTTTGACCTAGTTTAACACTAGCTCACTATCCTTGAAAGCTTGCATCACCTTGATCCCTTTCTTATGCACTAATTGGAGATCCTAGATCAGTGCCTCATACTCAATGACATTGTTTATGAAACCAAACTATAACCTAAACATATGGAAATATTTATCCTTTTGAGAGGATATCATTACAACATAAGATCCTATAGAGTTTTTACTTTTAGAGCCATTGAATTATAATTGTCATATACCTTCAATGTCATCTTACACCTTTTCAAAGTTAGGCAAAAAGGTATCATCCTTGAGAATGCATTATGTGCCTAGTCTTGTTTCATCTGCATTATAATATGGGTTTCACTCATAATACTCTTACACCTATTTATCAAGTATGTTATCTAGGTGTTCTTCAAGGGGTGTGGTGATCTCATGAAGAATTGATTTATCTTAATTAAACAAGGTATAGTTTACATCAATGGGGATAAGAGTGTATGCTTCTATGTTATTATTGAAAATAGGCTTTGCCTTAATGGTCATCTTTGTCTCCTATCTAGTTTTGAGTAGCATATGCAACCAATTTGAGGATAGATATCCACCCACCTTTGCGGTGAAATCTTGATATAGTAATATAGTGAAGTAAGGGGTTAAACCAATAAATGTAATGTCCTACATAATGGAAAGACTTAAGCATGAATGTAGAGTGAGACATAGATCCTTGACAATTCTTATAATTCTAATCATCATTTTGTCTAAATAGATGACCCCTTTCGATATGGGAGAATATGTTATGCCTAAGATGTCTAAAATTTTATTTAGCATGACTAATTTTCTTTCACCTAAATATATCATACAATTATGTATGAGATGCTCATTGATGATCAAAGAGATGTATAATATGGGTTGCTTAATATTTTTTCACACTTTTCCCTTAGGTTAACATAGATTTGTGTGTGCAACATCTGAATTCTACAATGACTTATGAGGTTAGAAGTTTCTTAGGGTGTTCTATAATAAATTCCTTTGGAAAGGAATAATAAGTGTGTCCCATATGTAAACATTTAGTCTAATCCTCTTCATTTTATTAACTATGTTAAAGGGTATTTGAGTCCTTTTAAATTTCACCTTTTGAATTATAGTCTCTTTTTATGCCTACGCATTAGTTTGGGGTTGGATTTATTTTTGCACAACCTATTCCATAGTGTTGGAGGATATGTAGGTGATTTAACTAGGGAATATACATATTGAACTTGGGGTGAAAATTTTAAAAGTACTGAAGAAGAAGGCTCCCCCATCATTTCTCTCTTACTAAATCTTGTGTTAAAAGCAACTGAGTTGCTTCTTGATCTTGACATTACATTATGATTTAAATAATTGAAGTCACCCTCATACCAATTTAAGAGTATAGATATATCCTAATTTTTCATTAGAACCTATGATTCATCCCTTGGTTCTCATAAAATAGATGGAGGATCTTTAGGAGGTGGTGCATTCTATATCATATGTGCCTCATTCATCACTTTGATTACACACATGACTTGATCATGTGGTTGATAACTTAGATAGAACCAATCATAGTCCTATACCATGTTATTTTTCATAAGAAAAAGATATTTATAATTTCTCATTCTGTTAGGATTTAGAGCATAGGGAAACATATTATATGTGATTTGGTTTTGAGCTAATGTAACATGTTGGTAAGGAGGCCTATTTTATTGATATTGCTAGTTGAAGGGTTTATAAAGCTTAGAATGCTACAAATATTTCCTCTTTAGTGCCATTATATCATTCCAAAGGATATTTAATAAGGGTTTAACCTTGTGTATCTCTCTAAAGGGTGTATAAGTTGATGGAATTGGTAGGTTGGTAGCAATAGGAATGGGATCTAGAGTTGGAACAAGAGGCAAGATAAATGAACTTGTACATAGGGACTCAGTATATAAGGGCATAGGGGGTCTAGGCATAATTTTCCAAAATTGAATCAATCAATTTTATATACACATAATGACCTCATATGCATCTAGTAATATTGCACCACCTATAGATTAAATCATTATGGCCACATCACTATTCATCACTCTTAATAAATATAAGAACACGATCTTAGGATTAATCCTTACCATGAGGCTAACTTAGTCCCAAGTCCTTTAGAACTTGAATTTGAAGTCAACCATTTGCTCATGTGGATCCCTTTTGATGGCCATGGGTTATTTCATCAGTAATAGGTGGTATTTTTTTTCTTCAAACTGCCTATATAATATTACACTCAACTCATCCTAATTATGAATATAACAAAGCCACAAGTTATGATACCATTTGAGTTCTCTCCCTTTCCAAGAGGAGGCAAGGATCTACATTGTGACATTGTCATCAATCACATTGTAGGCATAGTAAATATTTGCAATGTCTTGTATGTGCTCTCTAGGCATAGTTGAATTTTCTCTAGTAAAGTATGGGATGCTCTTAATATCATCTACATGAATATCATCATACTAGGGAATTTTCAATGGGTTACCTCCATTAAATGGAATAAAGGGTTTATTTATCTATGAAAACATGGAAAGAATGGGGAATAATCTTCCTCTCTGTGTAGGGAATCAACCAAATGAAGGTGTAAATTGAGTTTTGGGAGAAGGTCATCCTACATCAATAGCCTTTCTAATAGGATACAAAGATACTCTAATTCCCCTTATTCTAAAAACTATAGGTAGCTCAATGAAATGAAAATTAGTACCCCTTAAACATGATCTTGTCTATTTTGGATTGTAGATGAAATGTTGATCTTTATAAACCATGAATTATTGGAGTTACAAGGTGCTCTATATAGTGTCTTCAACACTTGGATCACTATGAGTAGTACCAATGTCTTATCCAAAATTTAAACTTGTTTCCCATAGGGTGTTCTAGAAACTATTATCACTCAAAACATGCACCCATAGTTATAAAGGGCTCTAATGCACACTGATGCATGACTCTTCTATGACTAGTGGTTTGGAATCATGTATAAGAGAGATATTTATTATCTTGATATAAAAATAGGATTACTCCCCAAGGTGTGGCTCTCTTACTCTTCTTGGGATGAACCTATAGATTAGGCTAAATTGCTTCTCCTCTAGATACACTTGGCTCAAGAACAACACATAGACCTAGAAAGAGCATAATGAAACATAAAACTAGTGCTAAACCTAGACTTGACAAGATAAAGGGGGGAAGGTAAGAGATTGATAGAAAGTAAAAGGTGGTGCACTAATAATAGGGTGAACACCTTGCCTTCTTGATGACATAATAAAACTAAAAAATTGAGTACATAAAATTCAAACCAGATGCAATACATAAGTGTTTCACAGGGAGGTGAGGGAACAAATCAAAACACTAAGAGGGATAATAAAACATCCATAAATAATGCCTATTTAGATCCATGTATATATATAATATTACCTATAATGAATTACTATTATATATAGAGGTGTCAAGGGAGGAAAATAATGAGAGGGATGAACATCCATAGATAGAGATCAAAAACCAATAGTGTACAAAATATGTAGAGAATGAAGAATTAACTCATGTATTATTAATATTAATGTCTAAGGTGATATAATAATATTGAATGGATAGAGATTCATCATACTAAGAAAGGGATCCTTGGAGGGAAAACTTTGGTAGTGCAAGAGTTCCTAAAAAATGCCCCCCTTTTACAACATAAGATCTAAGATTTTATAGGCAATGAGGATCTCATAGGTCATTAATTTATATCTCACACACTATCAAGGTAGTTATAATATTTAATACTAATGCATAGAAGTAATTGGGATCTTTGTAAAAAGAGATCACATACCCATGTCCTAATAATTTGACACATGACCCAGCATTTAATTCTATATTGATTTAATTCCCTTCACCTCCAATCAGCTCCCACAACTATTCCTATTTATGGTAGTCACCTATAAATCATCCTAGGTCATCTTTCTAACATGTGTCCATGTGGGTGTTTTCTTAGGTTCTACTTCATCATCATACATAGGCAGTGTTGTTATTATGCACAAATATTTTATAAGTCTTGTACACAGATGCACTTAAAATTTTATGTAGAGATTTGGCCACATAATGTGGCTATGAGCTTGTGAAAGGCACTGAGAGAGATATTCTATGGAAATGCATAATGGATCAAGATCCTTTTGTGCCTATCTTTCCTTTCACTACTTGAAGTCAAGGAGACCCATGCATTCTAGCTCATATAATGTGTTATTGTGGTGAAGTATATTTTCATGGGGCATGCATTATGGAATATTTATGGGTGTAGATCCATAATTGATGAATTGACTTGAGTTGATTGTTGAGTGAGGACATGGACATGAAGAATCTATACAAAAACTCATTTTTAGGAACTCACTCACTACACAAGCACGCAACTATTCATTTCATCCCTTTTATTTCAAAGCCTATTAAAGGGGTGACTTGGAAAGTAAATAATACCTACATAAGAAGATTAAAACAACTAATCATTAATTATACTCCTTTATCACAATATCTATCAATAGTTATACCTTACTATTTTTATCAATCTTAGTTGTATAACTTTAGAATATTATTTATGTAATCTTTTATTAATTGTAATACTGATTAAATTAGTTCAACATACTTGTGTAAAAGTGAATCTAATACCCATTAACCCTAGATACCCCCTTATCTAAAATTTAGGGTTAAACATTTGGTGAACATGACCATTGGTATCCAATCCCTATCTTAACCTAGGGTCTTATGTTTTTGATTGATTTTACTATAATTATTCATTTTAGAATTTAATTTTAATAATTCATTGTTCCTTATAATTTATATGACTCTCTTATCCTATTCTCATATTTTTTAGAACATTTAAAATGTCTAAAAAAGTAACTTCTTCATCCTCCTAACCCTAAGGATGGTGATAAAACCATCCCTCTAACTAGGTCCATGTTATCACTTCTTCAAGGGGTAAGGTATCCCATCATATTATTCTAAAAGAATGTAATCAAAAGATAGTTCCTAAAACCTTACATGGTATGTGTATGCATAATTAATCCAAGACACCTAAGGTTTGTACTTGTGAATCACTAAAGATCAAAAATATTAGAAGTACAAGCCAATGAGAGTGGGGGTGAATCAATGATAGAAAATAATCCAATTCAATTACAAATCCTTCAAACCCTTAATCATTTAATACATACATTCATGTAGAATATACATCATTCATAACAATGTACAAGAGAGATAATGTAAGATCAAACACATAACATAATACATATGTGGGAAACCCTCTTAGGGGAGAGAATCCACTGGAACCTACAATTGGAATACTATTCTATAATAATAAGAACCAATTTAGACTAGCTATAATTGATCAAGGAAGTGAGACTATAATCCAACAAGGAACTACTACACCTATCTAGCTAAGCTACCATAACAACTAAAACTTTAGCAAGTTTCACCTTGAAAGGATGTTACAAACCCTTATATTTTGAGATACCATAACATCACTTATGAACACAACATATCATAAACATTGATTTCTTACCAAGTTGATGGAGATACAAAGCATATTAGTTCTCTTCAACTCTGCACACTCAAAACATCTAAAACATCCTTTTGGATCACTTTAGACCTCTTCACTCATCATAAACCCAAAAGAGAACTATTATGACATCAAAAAAATGAACCATAATTCATACACAAAGTCCTTAATTTTATCTACTCTTCAACTCATCCACTAGGTACCCACACTTTCTTTCATTCCATAACACTATGCTCTCAAATGCACATACCACACTCATGTCTAGAAATCATCATATTTGATTTCACTCTTTATATAACCTTCATGAATTATCATGTCCATTATCTTCCTTATTGGAAAAAACACATGTCTTCACCCTTAAGGCATCTTACATGGGTCACACTGAAGCAAAACACACTTTCAAATATGCCTAAGTCACCTTTTAGGTCCTACGATGACCCATTCACCTCTTTGACACTTCTATGATAAAACCAAGAACATAGGAACACTTTAAAACTCATGTAATTGTTGTCACTTGGATATGCACCCTTTGATAATATTCCAAGTCTCTCCTCATCTAAGTGGCATAATGGAATCACCTCTAGGCTTGTGGGCAGCCTAAGGAATGAGGCAAGTCTCTAGATAGGGATAGTTCCCTTGATGTACCACTTATTATTACAACAAAGACTAGATTTGGGGGGTAAAAATGAATAAATAAACTGAAATAAAAGATAAAATAATGGAGGTGATAAACCAAATTTATTGATGACATCCAACCATATGCATATCACACTTGAGATCAAACAACAAACCAAACATACACTTTCACAAAATGCAACTTCTCACATAAAAGTTACATTATGTGGTCAAGATGAACATCTAAGATAGGAGGAGTATAAAATAGGCCTTGAATATAAATAATGAAGAGACAAACTCACTTAATCCTTGACATATCCTAATAACATTTCACATACCCTACAAGAAGAAGTTTTACAACCACAAATAGGTTGCAAGAATGAAGTAACATGCAAAGGAAACAAGAGTGTCAATCAAAATCAAACATTTAATTACACACACTAAGTAAAATCATGGAAGAGGTAACACTTTGTAATTTTATTGATCAAAAGGTATAAAATTACGTAGGTCTTCACCATACTCAAGTGGACCATGCCATATAATGCCAAAATGGCTAACTTTTATAGAGTTTGAGAGAGAGAGAGAAAGAGAAATCTGAGGATCAAAAGGACACTTGTAAAGATAATAAAATAAGTTATCCATGCATGAGAATAGGATATGGTTTGAACCATGAAAGGACAAGAGTAACAACTGTCAATCTAAGTCACAAACTTGAAGAAAAGTGTCAAGAAAATCCTCATTTTACAAAACAAATTCTTTCAAGATTGCCTTTGTTTGGACATCTAATAACTCATGAATACAAGTTATAAATTTTTTAATTAAAGGTAAGGACATCATAAATTAATCTCCATTTATTATTTTCATCCCTGGTCTTTTAGAATCAATTGGAAAGAAGCCATCATCATCTATAGTCTTGAAAACTACCCTTCCATGCACCTTACAAACTTAGCTTCCAATTTAGCTTTACTTCATCATGAAAATACATAAGATGGAGTGAGTGACAATTTTTTAGACCTAAATGTCCTTAGAATAATCAGGGGCAATTTGACTAGCTAAGTTGAAACACCTATTTAAGGCACATATGAAAATTTTTAAGACATGAAAATTACATGGGAAGTTATTTTAAGTCTCAATATTTCCATCCATGTGATTTTTATCTCTTTAAACTTCCTACAACCTAAAAACATGCAAAATAGTGATAAAAATCTTATTTCTACCCCCATCCATATAAGTCCAAATAACTAGATTGCATGAGAAGAATATTGGCTGAGTCATATTCAATATAAAATATTTTTCTTGAGAAAAATATCCCATTTTATCAGATAACCAACTCCATTTTCACAAACTAGTCTTAATTAGGGTTTAGTAAGGGTTTTAGCTTGTTTTTTGGTCTTAAGTATTGTTTATAAATATTACATGTCCAAGTTGCCAAAAAATTTCACTAGTTTGATGTTAAGGGACCTCAATAAATTCCCTAAATTCCTTTGGGTCCCATGCAGAGCATCATGGAAGATATGATCTTCAAAAGATGACCTATCGAGCTTATTTTCACCATGTTGCACAAGTTGAGTTATTCTTGAGCCAAAAATGGCTTCTCAAAAGTTTCATATACATATAAATAGATCAATAACATATATAATTCCCTCATAAACATGTTACAATCATTTTAAATGCTTTCTTAGGGTTATAAATACATATGACCCTTCATTCAGGCATTACGCTTAATCTTGCCTAATAGGGTTGACTGCACTTTAAAGATCCAAATTACTTCTGGTGTTATTACTTGGTTTTAAATATATTATAAAATTATAAGTAAATCCCAAAAAAATTATTTAATATGGTGTAAATTTCATTTTGAGGTGGAGGTGTCAATGTCTTCTCATTTGGACCTTTAAGCTTGTTCGTGCCTAGTGGGGTTGATTGCAAGTATAACATTTTAGATAATATTGATAGGTTACACACTCCTATGGGGAATTATACACATTTTCCTTGATTTTATCCAGCTTATCACATCTCCCTTTCATGATGAATCAACTTTTGATCCACCCTGCTATCTCCATTTTACAAATTTGTAGGCCTTTTACATGAGGAGAGTGCCCCTTATCTGAGACAAAATAGGGGGACCTTCCCCTATTTTCTCACCAAAACTAAGTATTTAATGGTTTTATACAAGTTATGTTTATGCTCCATATCAAAATTTAGCCCTTGGTCTGGTCATTTGACCTATCTATTCCTTCAAAACCTAAAATAGGCTTGTGTGAAGAGATTGTCTATAGGATTCTTCCAATTTGACTATGTAATTCATCATTTAGGATACTCACTTTGTTCATAAATCACTTTTTAGTGTGTTATTATTATAATTTTGAGTTTTATCCTTTTATTCCCACTCTAACTTCTCATGGACCCCTCATAATCTTAAAATTCACAAGGCTGAGCTTCTTTACTATCCTGATTGAGAAAACCCCTGTTTACTGACTTGTATGTGTTTTTAACATGATTTTTGACCTTTAATGTAATTAATAAACCTTATTATAAGATATAAAAATATGAAAATTAAATGTTAATTTGATTTTCTCACCTTTTTGGGGTTGAAAGGTCTTGGGACCAGTCAAGGCTAGTTGATTGTGTTACTATTGTAGACACCAAAATTGTGTCGACTCCCCTTGGTCACTTACACACATTATTAATTTAAAATAAATTACTTATTTTAAATTAATGACATCCCCTCGACACCTCACCTAGACACCTCACCTAAGACTATTTATTACCCTATGACTCACCCCATGACTAAGTCCTTCATATCATAATTACCTAAGACCTATTCCAACCTTCTAACTAACCCTCATGCCTAATAACCCCGTCATTTGACAATTTTCCAATGAAAAAATGCACTTGGTGGATGGGGAATAGGCAAAGGGCTAAAAATAGCTCCTTTTACCCATTCTCCACCTGCTGACGTCAGTCAACAGTTAGTTGATGCTGATGGAACCACCGACGTCGGTTACTTAAACCAACTTCTAACATCAAGTTAATGCCCCCTTGGACTCTCTCTTTGACCCTCAAAACTCTCTCAGATCCATGAACACACTCTCTCTCTCTCTCTTTCCAGCCAAACTCTTAAATGCCCACACTTTGAGACTAGGCATCAGACTTCAACTAACGCTCCCTTGGCTACAGAAACTCTGTAGAAATCACTCCAGACATTGGGTTAAAAACATTGTACAAGGACTCGACACCAACCACAACAGGAATAAGCGTTCAACACCTTTGGTTCTTCATTAAGCAAGAGCTAAGTATTTCTTCTACCTTTCATTCTCGTAATTTAGAATATATTAGTAATTAGTTTCTATTTATTATTTCTAAATACTACCAGACCCAACCTAACTTCTTCCGAGAGAGGCTGAAAAGCCTTCCTCATACCCTTACCCTTTTTGACAACCTATCCTCTACCTTTGCCTTTTTGTGGACCTTATTCATCTCCCTGTAACCTTGTATAGACCTTTTAGACTCCTAGATTCCTTTTGTTGACCATGGACATAACCCAAAAACCTATCTAAGGCCCATTGCCCCTACCGACATCGGCAGTCTAACTAACATTGGCAACACTGACCAATCAATGATGACAGACTAACTGACATCGGTGACTGTGACAGACTGATAGCAGATAATAGGTATGCATTGTCTACTTTCTCTTTCTTAGTCTTTCACCATTTCTCTTTATACAACACTTTTTTTCATAAACAGTGGACTGCCATCCCTTAAGCAAGCCTTTACGCTTCCGAGACCGAGCATATCGCTTGGTAGTCCACCATATATCTCTATAACATTCTCCTTGTTTGAGTCTTATTCTTATCTATAGGTGTCTTCCTCCACAGCCAAAGAGGAGCTCCTACAACATTTGGATATGGTGCACAACTTAATTCAGGTACATACAAACCCCTGACCATTTATCTTTAGTTTCTTCCTTCTTCTAAATGTAAATAGCAAAAAATGAGTAGAAACATTATGGCACACCCAGTGGGACCCTGGATTTTTCCTTGGGTTCATTTCTTCTAAAAAGCAAACTTTCATACGGTCACTTATCGGTTGACGTCGGCAATCCTACCGACGTCGATCACTTTACCGTTACCCATTTTCAGTTATCATTCAGTTCCCAATCGGTTCCTCGATCGGTTATCAAACCGTCTCTCGAACCGTCCCTCGCCTTCATCAGTGTCTGCCGATCAATCCCAAAGGCTAATCAATCAATCAATCAATCGATCCTGAACTCTGACATTCATAGACTCTGGCAATCAATCAGCTCTGACAATCAACCAACTCCAGCATTCGACCAATCTGCATTCGCTTCGATCAACTTACGGCAACGCTTCGACGACTTCAATCATGGCTTTTATCATGTCTTCTGACAAGTAAGTATTCTCTCTATTTGTTTTTATTTCTTTCTGGTTATTATTTGTTTGTTATTTCTATTTCTATCACCCCAGAGCTTCAGACCGTAGACCTGAACCCTGAGTCCCTTCTTTACATCTCTACCCACTATCCAAATCCATAACTCTGTCCAGACTCGACTAAAACCCCCAGACCCTGTCCAAACTTGACCTTACTTTGACTAGACCCTGTCCAAACCCTATCCCGATCCTGACCAAGACCTTATCCCGACTCTACCAGACCTTCTGCAACTTGCCTAGACTCTGTCCAGAACTTGCCCCGACCGACGCCGGTCACTACCTCGACCGACGTCGGCACTTTAACCGACGTCGGCATTTTCCCTAACCGACACCGGTACTACAGAGACCAACATCGGTGACTACACAGAACAGTTTACTTCATTATCAGGTATGCATTTTATTTTCTATCCTTTATTTCTATCATTTTATCTTTCATTATATCTACTTTAGTCCAATACTCTGCTTTTTTATCAGTGGGTTGATATCCTTCTAGGAAGTCTTCGTACTTCTGGGATCGGGCATTCGCCTGACAGCCCACCATATCTTTGACTAACATTTTTCCATGTTTCAGTCTCTTTTCTTCTCAGGTGTCATTCCTCCACAGCCAAAGAGGAGAACCTTCCAACGTCTGATTTTGGTGCAAACGACTTTATCAGGTATCTTCTAGCCTTGACCATTTCTTTTAGTTTCTTATTTCTTCTTTGAATGTAGAAAGCAATTTTGCATAAAAACATTCTGGCACACTCGGTGGGACCCTAGGGCCTTCCTTGGGTTCTTTCTTTCTTTCATTCATATAGGTGCATTAGGTTCCTTCCTTTTCGCCTCCTTTCGTCTCTTCTTAAACGACATCATAAGCAGGAAATAAAAAAAACTTTTCTTTCTTTCTTGCACTTCTAGACTAGCTAAAACTCATATTCTTTGACTCTTTCTCCATTCGTCTTCATACAAACAAACATTTTGACTTGGGCATTAAAACACTTTGCATTCATTTCTATTTGCCTGCATCTCTTAGACCACACATAGTAATTAAAACCGCATATTGAATTAATCTAGATCACTTGATGTTACACGACCGAACCACTTGCACAAAACAAACACTTTAACTTACCTGAGACAAGGCCCGACTGGGATTTCATCCCCCAGCAGATACCTTACCCATCTCGGCGATCTTACTTGGATTTCATCACCAAAGAGAAAGCCCACTTCGTTCTCTGGCGGAGCCTAATCTCTAGGTGAGGTATATCTTGGCTAAGCGAAATCAGCTAACCACTGGAATCGTGAAGTGAGGGGAGCTTGCTCCTTAGCACCAGGCCACGTACCGAACCTAACACAGACTTCTTGAGCACCATAACAAAACTCGAAACCATCCATAGACTGCTTCTTCTAGGACCTGACTCAAAAGCCAATCTTCCTCTACACACTCATCTAAGGCATAAGCCACTATAATCCTAATAATTTACTCCTAGAGTTTTAGGATCTTCTTGTGTCTTCATCTTTTTAGTTCTTATCTGCTTGTTTGAGCTTGTGAGGAGGTTCTTCCTTGCCTTGAATGGTTCTGACACACAGTCAAACCAAGGCTCTTCTTGACCATGCTAGACGTCAATCGCTTTCGCCTACCCTGTCTATAACCAATCCTATAATGGAGTTCTACTCAGAGACTGAAAGAATTCCTATTAGACTATCCCCGACCCAGACGCCTATCATCTCATAAGGGGACCAAGATTTTGCAAGATTCTTGGACCTCAATACCGCAACCCTCCAAAACTATCTCGCGAGAAACCCAATGCGAAACCTCTCGGGTGATGTGGCAACGACATCGACACCATTCACCACCCAACCTTTTACGACTCAGCCTTTCACCTCAACCATTAACCCGACCATGGCCAATACAGAAAGTTTGGCCTCCTCATCTATTTTTAGACCGACCTCCATTGGGGTTCCATTACCCCCTCAACCATCTACAATTCAACCAAGTTCTACATCATACCAGAACTTGATTGTCTCGACTCCACACACTCTTGCGCCCATATATGCAGGAGTGCCAACCTATCCTTCTACCAATGCTACCATTCAACCATCTTTGGCAGTATCCAGTCAGCCTATGCCTTCTACTTTCATAACCCAACCACCTTTTGCCTCCACTTCTGTCCCTACGACTAGTCATCCGTACGTTGCGCCCTTATTGGTACAACCGACTACGTCGTATGCCTCCTCTAGCCTCTTTCAAGCACCTTACAACCTAGGGGGCGCTCCGTCCACCAATCCGTCAGTAGACGTCATCAAGCTGCTGATGGATAAAATGTCCAGTCTCGAAGCTTCTATCTCTGGTTCAAGTAATGTCTCTTCATATGACCAGATTTACAACGAGCCCATCCATCCTTCTATCCCTATCCGACCATACCCCAACCATTGGGAGCTTCCTAAATTTACTCACTTTCAGAGTAAGGAGGACCCACAACAACACTTACGGGCATTCAGACATGCCTGTTACCTTATCGCTCACGATGATGCGTTACTTCTACGCACATTTCCTATGTCTCTTTCTGGCCCTACCCTTGACTGGTATAGCTCTCTTGCCAGACATTCTATCTTTTCATTCATTCAACTTGCCCAATTATTCCTTGACCATTTCTCAATCAATATCACTAAACAAGTCTCGATCACAGACCTTTACTCTATTAGGCAATTTGACGACGAATTTGTAGTTGATTTTGTCTCCCATTGGAGAGGCCTAATTAACCAGCTCTCCTTCTCCTTGCCTCAACCCGATCTCATTGAGCTCTTTTCCCGAGCATGTGTCAGTCACATCTCATCCACCTTGCAGGTTCAAACATTCCACACTTTCGACGAGGCCTTCACCATGGCCCGAAAGCTTGAACTCCATGCCATTGAAGAAGATAAGGTCAAATTGCGTAACACCAACACAAGAACCAATGACCATTCTTCTTCCAGACCTTCTTCTGCCCACTCTCAATCCAAGGGGTCGACAAACACTGTCATCTTTAGACCATCATCTTCAACAATAACCAACTGACCATCATCTTCAACATTAGCCTACATTAATAAACATTTTCAACGTCAATCCATACAACATCAATTCACTCCAATTGGGGAGTCATATGCCTCTGTCTTGGATAAACTCGTCAAGCAGGTGGTCCTCAATATCCCTTCAATCTGACCACATCAATTCGACCCCTCAACACCTATCCCTGCATGGTATAGGGAGAACCACTTTTGCAACTATCACCGTGTCAAAGGCCATGACACGGATCACTGTCAAACTTTCAAAAACATCGTCCAAAACATGCTAGACAAGGGGGATCTTATCTTGGACAACCCGAATGCACCGCCCAACCAAAACCTTGACATCTTCAAACAACCCTTTCCTAATCACCCACCTACTCAAGACAATATCCAAACCATGATCAATGACCCCCAAGACCATGATATACACACAGTCGACACTATCTTTTCTCTTATCCCTGACCAACCTCTTCCACAGGTGGAAGATCCTTCTTCCCCTATACCTCCTCCACATGGCGAAGAACTTTCTTCTCCTACTTGTCCTCCATCGACTTCTCCCATATTGGAGGACGCTTTGACCACATCAACACCAGCTGTCTCGCCTTCATCCTTCTTGTCATCCATAGATGATCATACCTTTTCGACTCCTCAACCACACACAGAAGCCATGACTACTCTGGTGCTCTTTCCTCTTAAAGAGCCCACACCTTCAATCTCTTCTCCATCAAGAGAAGAACCGTCCACATCTAAGTCCAAACTAACGCAGGCGTCCATCATGCCCAAAGAGATTAAACCTCTTGGTGTTCGCCCCACATTTAACCTCGCCTCACATAAAGGTGGCCCTCAACTCAAACCAACGAAGACCACAAAACCACACTGGAGGCCTCCTCCCCCACCTTCGTCATTACCTTCAATCTTGGGCCCACATCCATCTACTTTACTCGGAGTGCTTCCCACTCCCATACTTCACAGAGGCACGTCACCTCCATTACTCCCTCAACCCGTTAGACTTATACCTCCTCCAAACCATCGACCAATGTCTCTTACACCCCTCAAACCAAAGTCACCAACCCTCACTACAACAAGACACTCAGACCCGTTAGTAGGTTCATATGCCTTGCTGTTACGGCACTTGTTGCAGTCCTCTTGTATCAATCTCCCACTTCTTAAATCATATCAATCTCTCAGACCAAAACCACCCTGGTTCGATGACACTTGCATTTGTGTGTATCATCACACGCCTGGGCACGACACCGAGCATTGTTGTGCCCTCAAGGTTGCTATTCGCCAATGTCTTGGGAATGACACCCTTCTTCTCGACCACATCATCAATAAACCTTCAACACCACCCCACTCATCAATTCTCGGATCAAGGCCATCTTGGTTCGACAACTCTAAATTCTGCCACTATCATCACACTCTAGGACATGACACCGAGCGTTGTTGCACTCTTAAAGCTATCATTCATCACCAATGGAGAAAGGATTCCCTTCTCATCAAGGGTCCTCTTGACCACCCCTCCGATAAATTATCAACACCAACCCATGCCTCTCCAACCTCATCACCTAAATCGGGATCTCCACGCCAGACTAGGGTCCCTTCGCTACCTTTAACCCCCTTATTCGAAATCAACACTATCAATCTGACCACTAAACCTCAACCGACCTTAACCAATCCATCAAACATTCTCCCTAGCCGCTGGGGGAATTCAACCTTCATCCACGCCTCGACCAACCTTCCAACCCAGTCTCGACCACCTATCAATCACTCTTTCAACCAGACCAGCAACCAAACATTTAACCCAACCTCAACCAAACATTCAACCCAACCAAAGACTAAATACCAACCAATCAACCCTTGACCAACCATTGACCAACTATCAAATGACCAAATCTCAACCAAACATTGACCAATCTTTTTATCAAAATATTCAACCAGTCTCAACCAATCAACAATCATATCAACCAACTTCACAATCAACAAGTGACCAATATGGAGCGAAGTAAATGAGGCAAGTTTTCTCCTAATTGGCTCGGACCTTTTATTATCACGCACAAGTATGGATCAGGGACTTATCATCTGTCTTCTCTTGATGGACGCCCAGAACCTGAGCCTCTTAATGCATTGCATCTGCGACCGTTCTACTGCTAGTCGAGTATTCATCCACTTGACACTTAACTTGAGCTCGTCGCTTGAGCAATCCCCGTCCTCTTAATCCTACTTCCTTTCAACCCTATTTCTCTTAACAATTCTTATAACCCTTTTATGCTGTATGGATGCTTTGTCCTAATAAAAGGGAGCCCTTGACCTTCTATAATCTTGTCCATGACTCACATTTCTATAAAAACAAATCAAGATGTCACAATATCCATGGTCACTATATCAATATCAAATCAAAAGGTAGACTGCTCCCTCGAAGGATAGCTATACTATCATTGCTGTAATTAATAGACTGCTCCCTCGAAGGACAGCGATTCAAATGCCCTTCTATTAAAAAAAAATCTAGACCACTCCCTCGAAGGATGGCTATGAATAATCTGGCAATAAACAACACTATTTTAGAAGCTTCCCGCATTAATCAGCTTCACAACTGAACACCAAGCAAATGACATCTCCATGCAGGCTTCCTGCATTGATCAGTCTGTGCCTTAAAAAAAAAAAAAAAAAAAAAAAAAAAGAGTCATGGACTTGACTTATAGTTGTCTCAGGGTCTCCTATAAAAAGGGGCAAAGTTATCTCTGCTCTTAAAATGGGTTACCCTCTTTCCTCCTCCTATCACCTGCTCAATGGACTTCGAGCTCACTTTAATGTCAAAGTGATTCGATTACCGCTCTAACATAACCATGGTCAACGACGTCACGCATGAATGGGGCTCTTGGTTCTCATAACCCCTATCTATGCTATCTTTTTGGTCCTTGTCAATGAAAGAGCACTATGTTGCACTTTGGTTACATTCACCTTCATCACTTGTCAATCGACTCAACTCAACTCTCTTTTCAGACCACTCCCATAGCCTATTCACCCTAGTTTCTATAGACACCAATAAACGTGGAAACTATCAACCTGCCGCACTTTATGTTCAGCATAAACCAATACTTGCTGAAGCATAAATAGACCTCCATTCATTTTTAACATACATCCATCACGAATATGGAATATTGCTCGGGATGAAAGACCTCTCAACCAATGTTGCAGAATACACCATTTGGAAAAGGCTGCAACATCTTTTCTCCTCATCATTTCGTCATAACCAAGACCAATCTATCAACCATTTTGACCACCTGTCTACTACTCGGACCCTTTGTCTGAACTACATTGGTCTGAGGCCCTTCCGCAGGGGCTATGTAGGTAGCACTCAGATGACACGACTGTCATCTGGGGTTAGCTCGACCATTCTCGTTTGTTCGTCTCTCTGATGGACAAACCTTCTTTCCTTCTTTTAACCATAACCTTGCCCTTGACCACGACCCATGCTATCCCTTTGTCCCTCCCTCCCTTCTAGGGAGAACTACATTGGCCTGAGGCCCTATGACCAGGGCTATGTAGGCAGCACTCAGTTGACATGGGGTCTTCTGGGGTTAGCTCGGCCACATCCTTTCATCCATTCCTCCCCTCGACCACTAACCATTGGCGATCATACCTCTCTCCTCTGACCTCGACCACTTCCAAGACACTGTTACCTTGGTTGTTTTTGCATGTATGCTACCTCATGACTGGTTAGCAAAATTGTGCATAGACCTTTTTTGGACCCTCACAAGTATAGGATCACAAGCCGGTTGATCCACACTACTTGTGACTTTTTCATGTTTCTAGGAGCACTTCTTGAGCCTGGGATACCTAGAACGCGATGACCCATTTAGAGCTTCAGCTTCGATTGAATAACCCGATCAGCAGACGACTAACTGCTGGGGCCTGATTATTTCAATTTTGGCACTCCTCGACCCTTGACCTGTGACACTTTGACCTAACCATCTCGTGCAGTGGTATGCATGCAATCACACCTTTTGCAGCGTTCACCCTCACCTTTTTTTTTCATCCACTCTTTGTCAAATCAGCACCCGATTCCCGGTTCCCTTCCCTCAACTCCTGCTTTGAGGGGGAATACCTCATCCATAATCGGGGCAATCCACTTCCTATTTTTGTCTTGCAATTCATTTGAACAACCAACAAGACAAAATCAACCTTATCCCTCACCTGGGGCAATCACTCCTATTTTTGTCTTGCAGTTCGTCCAGAACAACCAACAAGACAAAAAGTGGCAAATGTAGACACTAAAATCATGTCGACTCCCCTGGTCATCCCCCATTTTATTCTTCTTCGCCTATTTAACCCTTGTCGATCACTTTTTCCACTAGCCTCGACCCTGGCAGCATGTAAAAATGAGCACATAGCTAAAACTAGACTCTATCCCCATTGTGCATCTACCGACGACGGTCGTTACCCGGCCGACGTCACCGACGTCGGTCACTTATCGGTTGACGTCGGCAATCCTACCGACGTCGATCACTTTACCGTTACCCATTTTCAGTTATCATTCAGTTCCCAATCGGTTCCTCGATCGGTTATCAAACCGTCTCTCGAACCGTCCCTCGCCTTCATCAGTGTCTGCCGATCAATCCCAAAGGCTAATCAATCAATCAATCAATCGATCCTAAACTCTGACATTCATAGACTCTGGAAATCAATCAGCTCTGACGATCAACCAACTCCAACATTCGACCAATCCGCATTCGCTTCGATCAACTTACGGTAACGCTTCGATGACTTCAATCATGGCTTTTATCATGTCTTCTGACAAGTAAGTATTCTCTCTATTTGTTTTTATTTCTTTCTGGTTATTATTTGTTTGTTATTTATATTTCTATCACCCCAGAGCTTCAGACCATAGACCTGAACCCTGAGTCCCTTCTTTACATCTCTACCCACTATCCAAATCCATAACTCTGTCCAGACTCGACTAAAACCCCCAGACCCTGTCCAAACTTGACCTTACTTTGACTAGACCCTGTCCAAACCCTATCCCGATCCTGACCAAGACCTTATCCCGACTCTACCAGACCTTCTGCAACTCGCCTAGACTCTGTCCAGAACTTGCCCCGACCGACGCCGGTCACTACCTCGACCGACGTCGGCACTTTAACCGACGTCGGCATTTTCCCTAACCGACACTGGTACTACAGAGACCAAAATCGGCGACTGTACAGAATAGTTTACTTCATTATCAGGTATGCATTTTATTTTCTATCCTTTATTTTTGTCATTTTATCTTTCATTATATCTACTTTAGTCCAATACTCTACTTTTTTATCAGTGGGTTGATATCCTTCTAGGAAGTCTTCGTACTTCCGGGATCGGGTGTTCGCCTGACAGCCCACCATATCTTTGACTAACATTTTTTCATGTTTCAGTCTCTTTTCTTCTCAGGTGTCATTCCTCCACAGCCAAAGAGGAGAACCTTCCAACGTCTGATTTCGGTGCGCATGACTTTATCATGTATCTTCTAGCCTTGACCATTTCTTTTAGTTTCTTATTTCTTCTTTGAATGTAGAAATCAATTTTGCATAGAAAAAGTACCCTATAACTTAGGGGGTGCCCCACCTACCAATCCGTTAGCCGATCTAATTAAGATGCTGATGGATAAGATGTCTAACCTTGAGACATTTTATTTCTAGTTCGAGCAATGTTCTTTCATATGAAAAAATATGCAACAAACCCATTCACCCTTCGGTGCCTATTAGACCATACCTTGACTAGTGGGAACTCCCCAAACTTACTCACTTTTAGGGTAAAGAGGACCCACAACAACATTTACGAGTGTTTAGACATGCTTTCTACCTTATAACACATGATGATGCGTTATTACTTTGCACATTCCCCATGTCATTTTCTACCACCACCCTTGATTGGTATAGCTCTATTACCAGTCATTCCCTCTTTTCCTTCACTCAACTAACTCAACTATTCCTTGACCATTTTTCAATCAACATCACTAAGAAGGTCTCCATTACAGACCTATATTCTATTAGATAATTTGATGATGAATCAATAGCTGACTTTGTCGCCCGTTGGAGAGGTTTGATCAACCAACTCTCCTTTTCATTACCTCAACTTGAGCTCATTGAGCTCTTTTCAAGAGCATGTGCTAAGCACATCTCATCCACTTTGTGGGTTTAAACTTTCCACACATTTGATGAAGCTTTCACAATGGCCTGAAAGCTTGAACTCTGCATAGTCGAAGAAGATAGAGTCACATTGCATAGTAAAAATACCAATGCAAAATCTAATGACTCTTCTTCTTCTAAACCTTCTTCCCAATCCAAGTCCAAGGGATCAACAAATGCTGTGGTACTTAGGTTATCATCCTCTACCACAACTAACCAATCTGAGCCTTCCACATTAGAATACATCACCAAAAAATTCCAACAATGATACATACAACATCACTACACTCCAATAGGAGAGTCATACGCTTTCGTGTTGAATAAACTAGTCAAGCAGGGGGTCCTCAATCTCCCTCAAATCTAACCACACCAATTTGACCCATCAAAAGCTATCCCTGCATGGTATAGGGAAAATGCCTTTTGTAACTATCATCGTGTCAAAGGTCATGACACAGACAATTGTAAAACCTTCAAAAACATTGTCCAAGACATGCTAGACAAGGGGGATCTTGTTTTGGATAACCCAAATGCACTGGCTAACCAAAACATAGATATCTTTAGGCAACCATTTCCTAACCATCCTCTTAGTCAGAATAACATTCAGACCATAGCTGATGACCTTCACAAGTGTAATATATGCATGGTCGACATGGTTTCTAACCAACCTCTCCCACAATCTGAAGAGGTTAGTCAACCTATTTCTCCACCACAGGTAAAAGAGCCTTCTTTTCCTATTTCTCCACCATAGGTAGAAGATCCTTCTTATCTTATTTGTTCACCACAGGTAGAAGACCCTTCTTCTCTTATTTGTCCTCCATCCACCCCTCTTTCACATGTAGGAGAGGCTAATTTGACCTCTCCCATATTGGAGGATGTTTTGATGACACCAACGCCAACAGTCTCACCCTCATCCTCCTTATCATCAATGGGCGATCATGCTTCACCCACTCCTAGACCACACATCAAAACCATGATCATCCCTACGCTCTATCCTCTCAAAGAGCCACATTCGCTAATCCCTTCTCCACTGAGAGGAACTTGCTACCTCACCCACTTCGGTTGAAGAAGATCTACTGAAGGTAGATTTGAACCTCGCCCCTCACAATAGTAATCCTTGCACTAAACTAAAGAAGGATACTAAACAACATCAAAAAACTCCTCCACCTTTACCATTACCATCTATCTTGGGTCCACATCCTTCCACTTTAAAAGGAGTGATCCCTAATCCAACATCTCTCACCAAAAAAGTGCCACCTACGCGTGTGGCCATGCTAGCCACACCACCAACTAAAAAGGTAGTACGACACACTCCTCCTACAACTCCTAAATAGAAGTTGTCAACATCTACTGCAACAAAGAGTGTGAACCTATTAGTGGGTTCCTATGTTTCAATGTTATGTCGATTGTTGCAGTCATCTAGCATCGTCCTCCTACCTATTAAACCATACCAACCTCTTGGACCAAAACCATCTTAGTTCAATAACACTAAAATCTACTGGTATCATCACACACCTGAACATGATACTGAGCATTGCTATGCCCTTAAGGTTGTCATTCACCAACACTTGGAAAAAGAGACCCTTCTTATTGACCATTCTTCTGACAAACATCCGACACAATCCCATGCCTCACAAACATCTTCACCTAAATCAAAATTCTAACACAAGACTATAGTCCCTCAACCACTTTCCCCTCCTTTATTCAAAATCAACACCATTGATGTGGCCACTAGGTCACAAAACCTATAGGATAAAAGAAAAGACCAGGCTTCTACACCTTAGACAAGTCCATTCATCAAGCCTTCTCAATCACCAAAATCCAAGATTTCTATCTTGGGCTCATATCAACCAACATTCTAGGGAAAATTCCTCCTAACCTCTCTAGTCTACATGATGTTTGGTAGAAGTGACTTGTTTACTACCTAACATATTCTATCATGCCTCCTAACCTCTCTAGCAATGGACGATAGACTTTTATCAAAAGTACAACTCAATACAGTATGCTAGGGGGACTTCTCTACAAACAAGGTCTTGACAGCCTCCTTATCCAATGCCTAACAACCACTGAGAATTCTCATGTCATCAAAAAAGTCCATGGTGGTATTTGTGGGGAACATTTCAGTGGTAACTCGCTTGCTAAGTACATCTTCCACCTGGGCTATTATTGGCCCACCCTTAACCAAGACTTCAATGATTATGTTCGGCATTGTATCAAATGCCAACAACATACTAACCGACTTCATGTCCAACATCAACCAAAATTTGAAAGAGTGAAATTTCAAAATCAGAGATCTCATTCTTATAGAAAACTGACATGTGACCAATATAGAGAGAAGCAAATGGGGCAAGTTTGCTCTTAATTGACTCGGACCTTACATCATAACACAAGCATGGATCAGGTACTTATCATCTGTCTTCTTTCGAAGGCTAGCCAGAACTTGAGCCCCTTAATGCCTTACATCCTCAACCATTCTATTATTAATCAAGTAATCATTCACTTGACATTTAACTTGAGCTCATCCCTTGAGCAACCCTCCATCATCATCATTCTTACTCCTTTCAACCCTTTTTCCTATAAACATTAGTTAACCCTTTTGTCAAGCATGAATACTTTGACCTAATAAAAGGGAACCCTTAAACATCTATAGTCTAGTCCATGACCAAAAGTTCACTCAAAAACCAAAAAAATATAAGATTGGGGATGCCTAACCAAAGGTCATAAACTATAAATGTAGACTGCTCCCTCAAAGGATAGCTGCATCATTGCTGTAATAAATAGACTACTCCCTTGAAGGATAGCTATTCAATGACATCAACACATACAAATTAGAATATAGACCACTCCCTCGAAGGATGGCTATGCCTAAATTTTGCTACATACATAGCACAACCTGACCATAAAACAACACAACATCCCCAAGTGGACTTCCCACATTGATCAGTCTACCAAAAAAAAAGACTGACAAACTATTAAGTTATGGACTTGCCTATAGTCATTTTCAGGGTCACCTATAAAAGGGGCAAAGTTATCCCTGCTCAAAAGGGTTACGCTACCCTCACATATCACATAATCACCACCTATTACCCCAACATACTCAAGGGATTTTGAGCTCACTTAATGTCAAGTGATTCGAGTACTTATCTAACACAAACCAATGGTCAATGATGTAATGCATGAATAGGGCTCTTGTTCACACAAACCCTATCTATACTATCATTATGGTCCTTGTCAATGAAAGAGCAACACACCTTTTGCTTCTTATACATCTTGGTCACACATAACCAAACCATTATTTAACCAAAACTAACCAAACCAAACCAAACATTTTTAGACCACTAACATGACATAGCCCATTCACACTAGTTTCTATGGACAACAATACACATAGAAACTATCAACCTAACATAATTTATGTTAAGTATACACCATCACCAATATGGAAACTTGCTGAAGCATAACTATATTCATTTCATTTTTAGCATACATCCATCACCAATATGGAAAATTGCTAGGAATGAAAAACCATATAACCAATGTTACAGAATACACCATCACATAATATGGACAAGGCTGTAACATCATCATACTCATTTCATTTTTGGCATACACCATCACTAATATGGAAAATTGCTAGAGATGAAAAACCATATAACCAATGTTATAGAATAAACCATCACATAATAATGGAAAAGGCTGTAACATCATCATATACTCATCATTTCAAACATAACCAAACCAACTATCAATCACTTTGACTCCATCTTCCCTTTTGGGGAAAACTACATTGGCCTGAGGCCCTTAAAATAGGGGCTATGTAGGTAGCACTCAGTTGACACGTGATCTTCTGAGGTTAGCTCAGCCATTTATTGGTTCATCTATCTGATGGACCAACTATCTGAACCAACCTAAATCATGACCAAACAACCAACTTTGCCACTATAAAAGTCACCTAGACTTCTCATGGGGCATATTAGAGATCACATATATCTCCCTGACCACAACACACAACTCTTGAGATCACTTATATCTCAACCCAACTTGACCAACAACCTTGGAGATCGCGACTATCTCCTCAGACCAAGACCACTTTCAAGACAACTTTGCCTTAGTTGTTTTGATTGCATATATGCCACATCATGAATAGTTAGCAAATTGTCTGCACCTCACATTATGACCCTCACAAGTATTGGATCACGCCCAAGTTGATCCCCACTACTTGTGACATTTTCATGTTTTCCAAGAGCACTTCCTAAGCCCGAGATACTTGGAACACAATGACCATTGGAGCTACAACTTTGATCATTTAACCCAATCAGCTATGAATAAAAGCTGGGGACCGGTTACTTCAATTTTAGCACTCCTCAACCTTTCCTATGACAATTTGACCTCACTATCATGTGAAGTGGTTTACGCGCAATCTCAACTATTACAACATGCACACTCCAACTTCACCATACTCATCTACTACCTACCAAATTGGCACCTGATATCAGGTTACCTTCCCTCGACTCCCACTTTGAGGGGGGATACCTCATCATCATACTTGGGGCAACTTACACCTTATCCCATAACTAGGGCAACCTACTCCTATTTTTGTCTTATAGTTCATCAAGAACAACCAACAAGACAAAAAGGGGCAAATGTAGACACCAAAATTGTGTCGACTCCCCTTGGTCACTTACACACATTATTAATTTAAAATAAATTACTTATTTTAAATTAATGACATCCCCTCGACACATCACCTAGACACCTCGCCTAGACACCTTACCTAAGAGTATTTCTTACCCTATGAATCACCCCATGACTAAGTCCTTCATATCATAACTACCTAAGACCTATTCTAACCTTCTAACTAACCCTCATGCCTAATAACCCTGTCATTTGACCATTTTCCAATGACAAAATGAACTTGGTGGATGGGGAATGGGCAAAGGGATAAAAATAGCCCCTTTTCTCCATTCTCCACCTGTCGATGTCGGTCAACAGTCGACCGACGCCAGTGGAACTGTCAATTTTGGTTACTTAAACCAACTTCTAACATTAGGTTAACGCCCCCTTTTACTCTCTCTTTGACCCTCAAAACTCTCTCAGATTCATGAACACTCTCTCTCTCTCTCTTTCTAGCCAGACTCTTGGATGCCCACACTCTGAGATTAGGCATTAGACTTCAACTAATGCTCCCTTGGCTACAAAAACTCTACAAAAATCACTCCAGACATTGGGTTAAAAACATTGTACGAGGACTTGACACCAGCCACAATAGGAATAAGCGTTCAACACCTCTGGTTCTTCATTAAGCAAGAGCTAAGTATTTCTTGTGCCTTTCATTCCAATAATTTAGAATATATTAGTAATTAGTTTCTATTTACTATTTATAAATACTACTAGACCCGACCTGACTTCTTCTGGGAGAGGCTGAAAAGCCTTCCTCATACCCTTACCCTTTTTGACAACCTATCCTCTACCTTTGCCTTTCTGCAACCTTATTCATCTCCCTGCAACCCTGCACAAACCTTTTAAACTCCTAAATTCATTCTATCGACCAAAAAAATAACCCAAAAACCCATCCAAGGTCCATTACCCCTACCAATGTTGACAGTCTAACCAACGTTGGCAACACTGACCAACCGACGATGGCAGACTAATTGACATCAATGACTATGACAAACTGACAACAGAGAATATGTATGCATTGTCTACATTCTCTTTCTTAGTCTTTCACCATTTCTCTTTATACAACACTCTTTTTCATAAATACTGGACTGCCATCCCTCAAGCAAGCCTTTACACTTTCAGGACCGAGCATATCGCTTGGCAGTCCACCATATATCTCTCTAATATTCTCCTTATTTGAGTCTTATTCTTATCTACAGGTGTCTTCCTCCATAACCAAAGAGGAGCTCCTACAACATTTGGATATAATACACAACTTAATTTGGGTACGTACAAACCCCAGACCATTTATCTTTAGTTTCTTCCTTCTTCTGAATGTAAATAGCAAAAAATGAGTAGAAACAACTATTTAGGAAGAAACCCTGTTGTGACTATGTACAAGGATTTGTTGGACCCTATGTATGATTTTTTCTCCTTTGGGAGAGTTTTATGAAAATAGAAACATAATTATAAATGTGGTCACTCACTTATTCAACAATATTGAACTTTCCTTAACCTTGCCAATTCACTTTACCCTTCAAGACTGAGCTTACCCCTACTGACAGGCTCTGTTGTGGGTGAATATAAATGCAGGATAGGTTTGCATTCATTGATATAGGATAATAATGAAGTCCCTTAATTATATAAAAATAATTTGGTATACCCACTCCTTGTATCTTATTTCTAATACTTATAAATTTTATTATCTAAGTCATTGTCTGCTCTCAGCTGTCACAACCCTTGTTGGGCAAGAAGAAACCCTGTAGGTGGATTCTCCACCCTTGTAATATGAAACATCTTTGTTTAATCTCATGAAAAAATTGATAACCTTTCATGTTTTATAAACTTTATGGTTCCATATAAAACTTTCATGTTAGACTGAGTGTTTTATTAGTTGGTTTTAGGTGAATGTTTCATGACATGTGTATGGATATGGAGTGTGCAATTGAAGCAAGACAAGAGTATATCATCCTCTCCTTTGATAATATTGGGTCAAAAACACTCATTAAATATATTATAAACATTTGAACATGATGTAAAGTCAATTATACAACTTGGATGGAAGAAATAAATCCTTTTAGGCTGAGACCTATAGATATCATTGTATGCATTTAGTGTTTTTGCAATAACTTTGAGTCCTCAAGTCACCCTTCTCCACTATTCCTCACCTATTGAAATTTTTCATGTGTCTTTTCCATGGTTAAGGATTCATTATAAATCTCATTATATTCCTTATCAAACTTAGTAATAATGTTTTAATAGGCCTATAAAAACCCCATGGGCCTTTGTTTTCACAATTTAGGTAAAAGATCCCAAAAATTATTCATTGGGTCCTAGAAGGTAATCATTCACTCAAATTGTCAATATATCCTCTAAAAAGGTGGAATCAAGGTTTTAATTCATGAATGGACCACAATTATATTTTCCTCTTTATTTTTTAATGCTCCAAAATGACTTTTCAATCTCCTATCAAAACCACCTGTAGGTGGTTATTTGTATGCACAGGTAACAAGTATGACATTAAAGGGAATATGCATGATATTTTCCCCATGGTTATTATATTGATTAAAAAATTCAAATTCATACCATCATGGATGTGAAACAAGTATTTATACCTCCCATTTACCATAAACTCATTCATGAAAACACCTAAACATGCTCATCAATGGCTACTATACTGTGAATATTGCATATGGTTGTTATTATCATGGAAATTGATTTATAATATGATATTTTAAGATGAAGGGAATAAATATTAAATTTGAAAACATGCTGATGGACCTATTCTAACTCTCTAAAACCATGATCAATCATGAGGATTCTAGAAATGGTAAGAAAATTGCCCACAACATAGACCAAACCAATTTGCAAAGTTGAGGCTATTAGCTCATAAAAACAACTTGAAAATTAAAATAAATAATGGAAATAATTGGATAAAGAAATAAAAATGATGTGGAAGTAATATAAGCAAGCCATTTGTATGTAATCTCCCAAACAAAGCCAAAACTAGAAAGGTGCATGGATGAACAAGCAAATTTGCACCTTATACTTCAAATGGATGGTTCATGAAGCATAATTGACAATTTATCAAAATTATTACATGTATTTTAATTTATTTTATTGTATAATATGATTCCAAGATAATTTTTCTTGAAAATTCATGAGTTGTATGTACCAAGCAAAAAATTGAGTGTCACTTCAATTTGGCAAGAAAACTAAATTGTAGAAAAATGGTTTTGGACTAATTTTGACACTTAAAAAGAAACTCAAGACTATAAATTATAGTTAGGAGGATGTATATATGTTCCATGGCCTTCCCATATATGGCACATTTCTTAAGGAGTCATACAAGTGTCATTTGCTTCCATTTCTTTAGGAAAATTGACTTTTCTCTAAAAAATCTACAATATATTTACTTATGTAAGTTTCCTAAGACTTATAAGGATACATGGGAAATGAAATCACATTTTTAAACTTGAAAATTTCCCAATAAACCTTTATAAAACATTAACTACACTATTTTTGACCCTTAAAATGACCCAAACTGATAAATGAACTTAAAAACTAACTGACCAAAGCTAGTACAACATTATACCCCCTTAACACACTTCATGAAAAAATATTATACCCCCTTATAGGCTTAAAAATCATGTTTTTTTATTAGGGGTGTCCTAATTTGACTTAAAATTCAAATTTAGTCAACAAATTGGTGACTCATAGGGGTAGTATGCCTGCTATACTAACTAGACTAGTAGCCTTATTAGTCCATTGGGCTAAGGAGGAATATAAGGACTAAGACAAAAAAGATAAATTTGACCATTTACCATAAATATTTGACCAAGACAAGACACTAAGAGATTACCTCAACCACACGAAGTAAAAGACACACTCAACAAAGAAAATAAACACATAAAACACACATATGTGATCCAAACACTTAGGAGAATTAGGAAATAACCTATTATGCACAAATAGAAACTAAACATACCTCCTTTTTAGGATCAAAATGAAAACTTATTGAATCATCTTCATGGTGAGATGAAACATAGTGCCAAGAATGTTTCTCTTTGGATTGAATGCTTTGTGGATCAGACCTCTTCCTTGGTACTTAACTTGATTTTATCTCAAGTATATCACCCTTAAGCAAGTATCCAACATAGATATTCTACTATTTAACATGTTCACACACTTCAGGCTACTTCCCACTCTTCATTTCATGGTCAACTTGTATCCCCTTAGTAGGCATGTCTCCAAGAGGATTGATTTCTTGTTCTTTAGAACATTGAGGCCAATAAGATCTTGTACCATCCTTCAAGAGCTGATGTTTTTCTCCCAATTGGTTAAGAGAATGATATCTCATATTTATGAAATCAAACATGTCATCATCAAATGCATATTCTTCTTGAAAGGATAGATTTGAGAGAATGCTTTTCCTTTGCATAATTACTTGTGTACCAATGCTACCTTCTCCATGTTTGACCAATTCATAGGTTCCTTGAAGAGGATTATAAACTACCCCAATGACTTTAAACAAGTCATTTAAATATTGATTAATAACTTGTCCATGTTCTTCCATGATATCTTGGAAAGTGATGAAAGTGTTTATGATCATTTCTTCCTCTTTAGAAAAGGGAAGACATCCTTCCTCATCAACCTAATCTGAAATCTCCACACAAGAAATCACCTCTTCTTTATCTTTTATCAGATCATATTCAAGGGATATTTACTCTATATTGGTCTCATGATACTCTCTCAAGACTGCCACTTCTTGAGGGATGTCTTGAAAGTGTTCTCCCTCCTTGATTACAAATTCTACTTCAGATATGGAGGCAAAAACTTGTGACTTGTCTTTTTGTTCACCAAGGGGAGTCCATTTGGTGATATCCTCCTCATAATTTCTCATTAAGTCTTATTTATCAGCCATAAATTGAGCATGTTCCTCTTCATTTTCCTCTCTCAAGATAGGTTCTTCAACACAAAGAAAACATTCTTCATCATCAACTAAGAAAAGAGATTAAACACAAGGACATACCTTCTCTTCATCACTTAATACATCTTTAGGTATTTCAAGATGAAATTTATCTATCATAATATGATCTCTTTTTTCAAAGGCTACAAGATCTTATCATGATACTAAGACTATGCATCTTGAAATCATGTGATTTAGCCTAATGGAACTACCAAGGAGGTAAGTTTTCTTCAAGAAAGAGTTTTATTTCTTTATCAACTAGTTGATCCTCCTTTGGTTCCCATACCATAGGTACATCAAGGAAAAGTGTGATGGGGTAAGGACAAGATGAACTAGTTGGTGGAGGTGGAATATAGACCTCAAAATTAGATTGAGAATGTAAGGTAAAAGACTATTGGGAAGCTCTTAAGGAAGGAGAGATGGGGTGTGTTTAGGCATAGGATCTTCTTTTGGGTCTAAACCTTCCATCTCACCTTGACCTAGAAATATCATATTTGATTAAAATTCCTCTATTTTCTTGGATAAGTTATCTTTAAAAATCTTCTCTTGAAGTTGATAAGAATCATCATGGGGATAAGGATTGCATGAAGGATGCCATGGAATAAAAGAAGCTTCTTGAGGAAGGGTAGGAGGAATTTCAAAGGATCAACTTCATTTTCCACTTCAAACTCTTATATAATGCTTATATTTTATTTTTTACCCCATGATTCTACTATCTTTCTCTAACTTAGGATGTTAGGATTAGATATATTCTCAATTTCACACTCTTGGTTAAGAATTTTCTCCTCCTTCTTTCTCTATGATTCCACTATTTTATTCCAACTAAGGACATTGGGATTATGAGTATATTTTCAAGGTGGTGGGGATACAATATGAGAGGTAAATGAAGGATTGAAATTCACTTCTTTTACTACTAACTTGGACTATTTAAAATGTATATTAGACAAATTAATTTTCCTATCAAGATTTTCCTCAAACACAATATTTATGTTTTCAACTCTCTCCTCCAATTGATTGAGAAAAGGATGACTTTGATATATTTGATTTGGATCACAAGTAGGGGTCGTGAATGGATGGTAGGGAACTTGGATAAGTGGGTATTAAGGTTGATATACTTGGTAAGGCTTCCTCTCATTAATTTATAGATTCTCTTCCAAAGATGCAATCAAACCACTCACATTTAGCATATCACTCATGAGCCTTTACCAATTAGCTATTTCAATAGGTACCCAATATTTTTTAACTAACTCTAATGCATTTATCACTTGATGGATGGAATGATTATGAATATTTTGACCAAATACCCTTAGATAATCAAGCTCCAACATATACCTTTAATATCCCAAAAGTGCTTGTTTGAAGGTGGAAATGGGCTGATTGGAGAAAGGATTAGGTTGATTAGGAACAAGACATTGAGAAGGCTGACTATAGGAATAGTAAGGATCATGTATGGGATGGATATGATAATATTGAGGCTAATGGAAATTATATTTCAGATGGTAAGGGTCATGACAATATTGACCAAGGACTTTTTCATATTGATGGGGAATAACACAAACTTGCAATGTCTCACCAACTTGTAGAGAACAAAACTCAAATCCAAGGTTAGCCATGAAAATTAATTGAGAAGTAGGAACACAAGAAATTTTTATAAATAATATTCAAATGGAATACCTAGGCTTCTTGATAGATGATGTATCTTTGGAGTGAACATTGATGCTTTAAAATATTCCTCCAAAGCCTGATGTGTTGAAGGACAACACCAAAAATCCTCCAACTATTCAAACAAGAGTCCCACCAAGCATGAAAAAAACTATTATCACTTGGATATATACCCTTTAAGGATATTACAAGTCTCTCCTCATCTAAGTGTCATAATGTAATCACCTCTAGGCTTTTGGATAGCCTAATAAATGAGGTGAGTCTCTAAATAGGGCTAGCTCCCTTGACGTACCACTTAGGATTGCAAATAAGAATAAATTTGGGGGGTGAAAAGGGATAAAGAAACTAAACTAAAAGATAAAATAATGGAGGTGATATAAAAAATTTACTGATGACATCCAACCATATGAATATTACACTTGAGATCAAGCAACAAACCAAACATACACTTTACCAATCTGCAACTTCTCACATCAATGTTACATTATGAGGTCAAGATGAAAATATATGATAGAAGGACTATAAAATATGCCTTTAATGGTACTAATGAATATAAAAAATCACTTAATCCTTGACATATCCTAATAACACTTAACATTCCATACAAGAAGAAGTTTTCCAACTACAAATAGGTCACAAGAATATACTAACATGCTAAGGAAACAAGAGTGTCACTTAAGAAAAACCAAACAATAAATTACACACACTAATAAAAGTCATGAAAGAGGTAAAACTTAGTAATTTTAATAATAAAAAGGTATACAATTGATTAAGTCTTTGGCATACTTATGTAGAGCATGCCACACAATGCCAAAATGGCTAAATCTTTGAGAGAGAGAGAGAGAGAGAGAGAGAGAGAGAGAGAGAGAGAGAGAGAGAGAGAGAGAGAGAGAGAGAGAGAGAGAGAATCCCAAGGGTCACAAAGACACTCATAAATCTGATAAAATTAGTTATACATGTATGAAAATAGGATATGGGTTGAAACATGTGAGGATAAGAGCAAAAAGTGTCAATATAAGTCACAAACTTGAAGAAAAGTGAGAAGAAACTCATGATTTTCCACAAAAAAATTGTCTTCATGATTTCCTTTATTTGGACATCCCATAACTAATTAAGACTATTTATAATGATTTTAATTCAAGTTAGGGACATCATACATGCCTATTCATGCATTTTTTCATCCCTAGTCTTCTAGAATCAATTGGAAATGAGCCATCATCATCTATAGTCTTGAAAACTACCCTTTTATGCACCTTAAATGCTTGGCTTCCAATTTGGATTCATTTTATCATGAAAATATATGGGATGGAGTGAGTGATAAGTTTCATGACCATTCATGGCCTTGGAAGCATTAGGGTAACCTTAAAAGTCCATATACTTGAAGTTTTCACACTTCTCTCTAGCTTGTGCAATATGTTAGATTTGACTGGATAAGTTGAAACACATATTTGAGGAACTTATGAACTTTTTAAAGGAATTAAAATTAAATTTGGATTTATTTAAAGTATAAATATTTCCATCCATGTGCTTTGTATCTCTTGAAACTTCATACAAGGTACAAAACACAACCCCCATCTATACAAGTCTATAGATCTATCTAACATGGGAAGGATCTTGGGTGAGTCCTCTTTAACATAAAATATTTTTCATGAGAAAAATATTCCATTTTATCATCTAACCAACTCCATTTTCACAAACTAGTCCTAATCAAGGTTTAACAAGTGTTTTAACTTGTTTTTTGGTCTTAAGGATTAGTCATAAATATTACACATCAAAGTTCCCAAAAAGTTTCACTATTTTGATGTTTAAGGACATAAATAACTTCCAAAAAGTCCTTTATCTCACATGAGGATCATCATGGAAGATATGATCTTCCAAAGATGACCTATTGAGCTTGTTTTCACCATGTTGCACAAGTATGAGTTTCTCTTGAGCCAAAAATGGATTCTCCAAAGTTTTTTATGAGCATAAATAGATAAATCACCTAAATAATGTTCTAATAAACATGTTACAATCATTTTAAATTCTCACTTAGGGTTATAAATGCATATGACCCTTCATTTGGGAATTAGGCGTAATCTTGCCTAATAGGATGTCTGAACTTTAAAACTCTAAATGAATTTTATTGGTATTTATTGTTTCTAAATATATTATATAATTCTAATTCCATATTAAAAAAATTATAAAATAGGTTTTAAATCTCATTATGAGGTGGAGATGTCAATGTCTTCTCATTTGGATCTTTAGGCCTACTCATGCCTAGTAAGGTTAACTAAAAGTCTAGCATTTTAGATCATATTTATATTTTAAACACTAATATGGGGTATTATTAACATTTTAATTGATTTTATACATATTATAACACCTCCCTTTCCTCTTGATCCACCCTGCTATCTCCATTTTACAAATTTGCAGGCCTTTTGCATGAGGAAAGTGCCCCTTGTCTGAGATAAAATAGGGGGAACTTCCATATTTTTTAACAAAAAATAAGTATGGGAGGGTTTTATAAAATTTATATTTATTATTCATACAGAAATTCAGCCCATTTTCTAGTCATTTGACCCCTCTATTCCTTCAAAACCTAAAATAGGCTTGTGTGAAGACACTGTCTGCATGGTTCTTCCAATTCGACTATGTAATTAATCATTTAGGATACTCATTTTATTTTATAATAAATAATTATTGTGTTATGATTATTAATAATGTTTTTTATTATTTTATTCCCACTCTAAATTCTCATGGACCCCTCATACTCTTAAAATTCACAAGATTGAGCTTCTTTACTGCCTTGATTGAGAAAACCCCTATTTATTGACTTGTAGGTGTTATTTTCATGCTTTTGGACCTTTAAGTCAATGAATAAAACATAATTTAATATCTATATAGATGAAACTCAATTTTTAATTTGAATTTCTCACCTTTTTGGGGTTGAAAGGTCTTGGGACCAGTAAAAGCTAGTTGATTGTGTTACTATTTAGGAGGAAACCTTGTTGTGACTATGTATAGGCATTTTTTAGACCCTATGTATGATTGTTTCTCATTTGGGAGAGTTTTATTAAACCAAAAACATAATTATAAATTTGGTCACTCATTTATTTAATAATCTTGAACTTTCCTTAACTTTGCCAATGCACTTTACCCTTCAAGACTGAACCTAGCCCTACGATAGGGCCTATTATAGGTGAATGTAAATGTAGTCTAGGTTTGCCTTGATTGATATATGATAATAATTAATAACCTCAAGGATATAAAAATAATTTTTTTAACCCAATCCATTTATATTATTTCCAATACTTAGAAAGGTTATTAGTTAAGTCACTATCTACTCTCAGTTGTCACAACCCTTGTTGGGTAAGATGAAACCCTATAGGTGGATTTTCCACCCTTGAAAGATGACACATCATTGTTTAATATCATGAAACACTTGATAAGATTTCATGGCTGATAACCTTGATTTTTACATATCAAACTTTTTTTTTGTGCTGAGTGTCTTAGTAGTTGGTTGTAGGTGAATGTTTCATAACCTGTGTATAGATAGAGAGTGTGCAAGTGAAGCAAGACAAGAGTATATCATCCTCTCCTTTGATGGTCTTGGGTCAAAAACAATAATTTAATATATTATAATCATTTTAAAATTATTTAAATTCCACTATAAAAATTTTATGGAAAAAATAAATCCTTTTAGCCTCAGACCTATAGATATCACTGTATACATTTAGTGTTTTTACAACTTTGAGTCCTCAAATCATCCTTCTCCACTATTCCTCAACTTAAAATTTTTTTGATATGTATTTTAAATGGTGGAAGATTAATGAAAAATCTCATTAAATTCCTTATAAAACTTATTAATCACGTTTTAAGAGGCCTATAAAAACCCCGTGGGCCTATGTTTTCACAATTTAGGTAAAAGATCCCAGAAATCAGTCATTGGGTCCTAGAAGTTAATCCTTCACTCAAATTGCAATTATAGCCTATAAAAAGGTGGAATAATAGTTATAATTCATTAATGGACCTTAATTATAGTTTCATATTTATTTTTTAATGCTCCAAAATGACTTTTCAATCTCCTATAAAGACCACCTGTAGGTGGCTATTTGTATGCACAAGTAACAAGTATGATATTACAGGGAATATGCATGATTTTTTCCCCATGGTTATTATATTTATTAAAAAATTCATATTAATACCATAATTTATGTGAAAAAATTATATCCACCTCCCATTTAACATTAACTCATTCATTTAAATGCCTGAACATGCTCATTAATGGCTACCAGACTATGAATATTACATATGACTGCTATACTCATGGAGATTGATTTATAATATGAGATTGGAAGATGAAGGAAAGAAATATTAAATTGTAAAACATGATTAATGACCTATTATAACTCTCTGAAACCATGATAAATCATGAGTATTCTAGAAATGGTAAGAAAACTACCCACAACATAGACTAGACCAGTTTGTAAACTTGAGGCTATTAGCTCATCAAAACAACATAAATTTTGAAATAAAGAATGTAAATAATTGGATAAGGAAATAAAAATTCCCTAAAATAAATATACACAAGTTATTTATACGTAATCTCCAAAACAAGACCAAAACCTGAAGGGTGCATGGATGAGCAAGCATATTTGCACAATCTACTTCAATGGATGGTTCATGAAGCACATTTAACCATTTATAAAAAATATTATATTTATTTTAAGGTATTTTAGTGTAGCATATTCCTCCAAGATAATTTTTTTTGAAACTTCATGATCTACATGTGCCAAGCAAAAAACTGAGTATCACTTCAGTTTGCCAAGAAGAGTAAAAAATTATTAAAATGGTTTTGGACCAATTTCGACACTTCCAAAGCATCTAAAGCATGCAAAATAAATTTATTAATATTGAGAGACATTCCATGTCAATTAATCATGTGGCACATTTCCCAAAGAGTCATACAAGTGTCATTTGCTTCCATTTCTTTAGGAAAATTGACTTTTCTTAGAACAACGTAGAATATTTTTAGTTATATTATTTTACTAAGACTTATATGAACACATGGGACATGAAATACTTTGACACTTGCACATTTCTCAAAAAACCTATAAAATCATTAAATTCGCTATTTTTGACCCTTAAAATGACCCAGAATGATAAATAAACCTAAAAACTAATTGACCAAAGCTAGTACAACATTAATTGAAATCAAATGACATATAATTCAATTCATGACAAATTATTATACCCCCTTATAGGCCTAAAAATCAATTTTTTTACTAGAGGTGTCCTAATTTGACTTAAAATTCAAATTTGGTCAACATGAATCATGCCACATGATCTATAAGTTCTCCTTAAGATCCCATATCCATCAAAGTACCCTTCTGCTTAAGCACAAAGTGCTCAAACAACATTCTATATAGTAACCATTATGAGCAAACATACAATCAGCTTTAAAAATTTGTTCATACTAGATATGATTTTTCAAACCCTCATAATGCTCATAGAACATCCTCATGGAGTCTACAACACTTATAACTATATAATTCATCATGAAACATCTAAACATAATCAACACAAGCTCAATTTCCCTTCTTGGGTTACTTGTAGAGTATACACAAACACATTATCATCTTTGAACCTAGAAAAATTTAATTACACACACTTTTAGATCTTAAAATCAATATTTAGAGATGCACCTTGGATTCCTATAATTTTTTTATTTTTACATCATGATCAAATTCATATTTGATCAAAATTTATATCCAAAATATAGATAACTAGTTTTTCCTTTGTTAAATTCAAATATTCAAATACAAACGATAATAGTTAAACCTTAGTCACTTTACTATCATCTCATGCCCTCGATTCTAAAATTAAACACAAAACATTGATATTTCATGAATTATATCAATGTTTAGCTTTCATCACTCACCATTAGTTCTTTGTTTTGAGTATTTGACCTGATGCATTCCATAAATTTCTTGTATGTAGCTTGATCTGTATTTATGTTAAACATTGGACACCTTGAAATCATCCTGATCAATACACACCATTGAGATATATTTGTAGGAACACCCACTCAATATTATATCTTGGAACAAGAAAGGTATTTATCTCTACTTGACATTAAAATTTTAACACTTGTCCTCATCTCGCTGCTTCTTGACACCTTGGAACAAACACGCTTCATTGATCCTTTTATAAGGAGATTAATATTTAAATTCACTAAATAACAAACAATTTGACTCATTAAACTCAAAATTAACCATATATATTGATCTGTATGAACTAATATGAGTCATTATATCTACATTTTGTCCTAGTCTTTAACATCATGTAAAATAGACTAAGTATCAGGACCATTACTATTTGCCTAGAAGGCCAACTTTGGACCTTAATAACTTTTGTTGCAATAAGTTGCATGATCTAAAACTTGGACCATATGATATCCTCACATAGGATAATCCAAACATATATAAATTTACTCCTAAAACCCTCATTCATGTGAGATATAATTCCATGAATTTTTTTACTTAGATTTTTCTGCAATAGAGCCAACTATGTCAAAAACTACCTAGGAGGCCAACTTTGAACATACATATCTTTTTATGCAGTTCATCTCATGACCTAAAATTTAGAAAAAATAGAATGGGAAAAAAACTAAAAAAAATCATATGATCAAGTATTTTTGAAACTAACACATGTGTGAAATATGACTATATCAAAAATGCCTACTCAACTTTTCTTACCACATTACAAATTTGGCTAAGTATGGGAAAACACTATCAAACTACCTGGGAACCCAACTTTTTAATTGCATATATTATGTTTCACTTTATCTCATGACATAAAAATTATTTTATATTAAATATTCACAAATGTGATCATAAACATATGACCAACTCCCCCTGACTCATCCACATGTGGCAATGGTGAATCAACAAACTGCCTACTCAGATTTTTTCCACTAGACCCAATATGTCTAGATGGAAACAATGATAAAAAAAATGAAATAAACTCATGAAAAAAATAAATCAAATTATATAAACCCTCTTATATTACCCATTTCACATGATTAAATCACCATACTTATCCCTAAACATCTCAAACCATGTTAAAACTTAAGATCAACCAAACGTCCTTTAAGCATACTCAAAAAAACACAATGCATACTTTTTAATTATCAATTAGGATATTAATTAACTTCATAAAATAACTTATGAACCTCCATGACATCATTTATAAATCTCAAACAATATCCCTCTTTGTCATTGATGTCAAAAACCATCTTATAGGAATATATTTCTCACCTTCCTTCTCTCTCTTCAAGCACTCCCACAATATGAACTTTCTCAACCTTTGACACAATGATAAAGTGGGAAAAAACTGAACTTTAGGACCTAAAAATATTACCAATAGGATAATAACATCTTATAAATATATCATAAAATCTCCCTTACCTTGAGCCTACCTTTTTTTGTATTGACAACTTCCTCTTGCTCTATGCCAACAATCTCTTCAACCAAGCACTGCAACCAATGATTAAAGAACACAAAAAATACTAAAATATAATATAAATCACAAAGAAAAATATAATATGGACTCCCCCTAATATTTAGAATAAATTTCACCTCTTGGTCATCTTCAGATCTCTACACACCATGAAGAATCACCACACAGGCTTACTAGCCTTCTCTCTCAAGCTACCTAAAGAATCACCAATAAAAATTCATGCCACTCAAAAAATAGAAAAAATGATATAAAAAAACCTGATAAATATCCTATAAACACTCATACCTTGATCTTTTGGATAAACTAATAAAAAATTGCTCTTCTTTTTACTAGTCCTATCTAGTCTCCTTATAGCCCTACCTAGAACTTACAAAAACCACAATTTTCATTAGACACACATTCAAGACCTCAAACTTAATATATATAGAAATATCATATGAACCCTCAAGTACACTAATTTTAAACAAATATATCATCCTCTACAATATACTTATTTCACAAACCAACTTGCTAATTAGGCCTCCATCTTGACAAATACATGAACAATTTGAAAACCACAAACCTTAAAATTTCTATTAAGCTTGATTTGAAAACCCATTTGTCCCATTAAATATATTAATAATAATCAAACATAAATTTATAAGGAAAACCCCTTTTCAATCATAGCCTAAAACCCTATAATCTTATAACAAATAGAGTCAACAAACCTTCTTATGGTTAACACCCACCTGTAAAACTTCTTGTACACCTAGAAATAACCATTACAAGCTTCTTGGTCCATGATTTTATCTTCCAAATCTTTGGTAACTCATAAATATTATAAATTATTTTAGGCCTACTTGCCCTTAAGCCAAAACTGAGAAAACTGAGAACACTCAACAATCTTAAATTTAACTTCAACATACCTTTAGACCATAAAACCACTTAGATCAAGCTATAATAAGGTCAACAGACATTTATAAGCATTAAAATATTCTTAAAACTTCATCAATCTCATTATTCCATCTAGAAACACCCATTTTAACCCTTTAGACACTGCATACACAATAACACTTGCTTCTCTACTAAAAGGAGTCTCTTAAGAAGAATAGATAGAGATACCCTTCTTCACAATATCCTAGAACAATGTGAAAATAGGATTTACCCACAACTCCTCATATTCATTATCCTCCTTCATCATATGATACTTGTATTTTTTCTTCTTCTTCTTCTTAGTCTTAAGAGAAGTAACATGCTCAACTACTACTATATTCTCCTCTCTTATTAGATTGACAATACATGGAGATAACATAGATTCATGACATACCTTTTAATCAGTAGAATCATCTTTATAGCCTAGAAACTCATCACTAGCCATTGAAAATTGATGTTCTTTGCATGATACATGCTCAACAATGGTGGGAAGTTCACTTGGATCCATACACATCTCCAACTATCCTCAACTAGTACCTTGGTCTTTTTGAAATTGGTCTCTTCATTCACAACATGAGCAAATAATGAGATCCCTTAGCACTCTTCAACTTTTGTATGATTCTCCATCATAGCAAATAGATTACTTGGACTAGTAGACCCATCATGACTCATACTTACCACCTTTGGTTTCCATGAGTTAACTTGTCTTCTTCCTTACACTCTAGAATCCTAATTGAACTCATTTTAACTTGATGACCTTTTCTTATAGAATCTAGAAATGTGAACAATATTCTAATAATTTTAGCAAAAAATACTCCTTGATGGAAATAAATTTTGTCTTACCTTGTTTATATAGAAAATTGTAATGTGTCCTATGTTATGACAAATGAAACAACCTCCTATTTTTGAATAGGACCCACCTTGTCTAAATTTATGTGGATAATGGTTTAAAAAGTGTCCCACATCAATATAGATGAAGCACTTAACTTTATTCACACATTTTGACTAATGAACCCCATCATAGTTCCATGCAAAATCATTTTTTAATAGGTCTCTTATATTCTCTAGCTTTATGCCTAAATTGATTACATGTGAAATAGTAACCAGTAAAACTTGCATACCTCATGGAATTTGGTTCTTTGATATAATTTTTCATCATTCTATCAACACCTTCATTCCTTTTGTGATGATTTTTCTTATTTACCTTAGTCTTCATCTTGTCTTGAGTTACATTCTTTTGTTCTTCTTCATATACAAGACTAGTTCTATCATTAACATGTTTTTGACCACTTAAAATATTGTCTAGATCACCTAAGACCTTTTTAAATCTAAAAAATTACTTCACCTTACTAGATGTCTTCTCTAACTCATTTTCAATTACATACCTTGAACATTCAACTTTTTTATATTTCAATATTGTAGATAAGATTTCCAATTCACAACTGAGATGTTTGACCATATTTTCATGCTCCTTAGTGTCTTCATTCATTCTTGCTTCATACACACTAAATTTATCCTCATATTCCTTTATTTTTTACTTCATATTCTTGTTAATATTCTTCTCAATCTTTAATAATTCAAGGACATTCATCAATTTAGTCTCATAGTCCACCTCATCTCTATCAACATATGAAACATTCCATGTAGACTCCTTTTAATATTATCAACTTCATTTATAATATATGAATATGGATTCATCATCAATAGGACCATCATCTTCATGATCATACTCTGAGTCACTATCTTCACTCTCATCTAATGAGCTACAAGCTTCTTTGGTGTAGAGACACTTCTTTTCTTGAAGGAATTCTTCTTATTATTATACCTTATGAATCTTTTCTTCTTGTATGTCTTCTTGTCTTCATCTTGGCCTTCACCATGATATTCATCATCATTATTCTCATTATTATGAGGGAAATTGTGAGAAAAATGTCTTATCTTTCCATAGTTGAAACATTTGAATTGTAGTTTACCCTTATACTTCCTTGAGCCTATTTTCAATTTCCTAGTAATCAAAACAATTAGTTCATTCTCATCAATGCCATATATCTCATCCTCTTTGGGTTTATTACTTGGTAACTTATTCTTTGGATTCATTTATATATTGAATTCCTCTTCCTTCTTTTGTGGTATATCATCACTTACTCTCATCTCATTGGCAGTAAGGGTGCCATGTGATTGATCCATCTTCAACTGAGTAAGATCATTACTTTATTCTATAACAGATACTTTTGGATTAAACTTAAGAGATAGAGACCTTAATACATTTTTAAATAGAGTAGCCTCTTCAAGGTTCTCTCCAATACTTCTGATGATATTCACAATCTCATCAAATCTCTATAGAAAGGATGCCACCTAATCTTTCTCCTTCATTTTAAGACTCTGAAATTATCTTTGATGAGTTTGTATTTTCCAACTTAACCTTTGAATCTCCTTCATGAATGATCTATAAATTTCCCATGTCTCTCTAGTATATTTACAATGGATCAACTTAGTGAGATGAGTCTCTATAAGGTCACAAGTAATGACATTAATTGCCTTAGAATTATTCTCAAACAACTTCTTGTCTATAGTACTAGATGGAGGATTAGTAGAAATAACATAACTATCCACAATGGATTTCCATACATTAAACCCTAGGGACATAATGTATGTCCTCATCCTTGCACTCCAAAAATCATAATTGGACCCATTGAACATTGGTGATTACTTAGTATAGAAACCTCGTTGATGACTACCCATATTATACCTTTAATCACCTTCAAAGTACTAAGCCTTTACTGAAGGACCTATTCTAATACCAATTATTATAGGTACAAGACAATGAGATTTGGGGTGAATCAATGGTGGAAAATAATCCAATCCAATTCCAATTCATTCAAACCCTTAATCATTCAATACATACATTCAAGGATTATATACATCATTCATAGCAATGAACAAGAGAGACAATGCAAGATAAAGAACATAACACAAGACATATGTAGTAAACCCTCTTAGGGGATAAAACCCACTGGAACCTATAATTGGACTACTTTTCTATAATAAAAATAACCAATTTAGACTAGTTTCAATTGATCAAGAAACTACCATCCCTTATATTAGTGAGACTGCAATCCCATAAGGAGTTACTACACCTGTCTAGCTGAGCTTTCATAACAACTTGAGCTTTATCAAGTTTTACCTTGAAAGGAGGTTGAAACCCCTAGATGCTGAACTTTCATAATAAAACCTATGAACACAATATATATTGAACACTAATTTCCTACTAATATGATGGATAAATAAAGTATATCAGCTCTCTTTAGCTCTGCATACTCAAAGCATCCAAAACAGCCTTTTGGATCACCCTAGACCTATTCACTCATACTCAAACTTCAATATCACTATTATGACATCAAAAACATGACCCATAGGTCATACACATATTCCTCAATATGATCTACTCTTCAACTCATCCACTAGACACCCACCCTTTCCTTTGCTCCACAACACTATGCTCTCACATGCACATACCACACTCAAGCTTAAAAATCATCATCTTTGATTTTACTATTTATAGAGCCTTCATGAATTATCATGTCCATAATATTAATTTTCAGACACAATGCATTCCTTCACCCTTAAGTCATCTTACATGGGTCACACTTAAGTACAAAACACATTTAAATAGGACTAAGTTACCTTTTAGGTCCTATGATGACCTATTTACCTCTTTGACACTTCTTTGAGAAAACTAAGAATATAGAAACACTTTATAACTCATGGAATCATGAAACATGATCTATAGGTCCTCCTTAAGTACCCATATCCATTTCAATACCCTTTTTCTTAATCATAAATTACTCAAACAACATTCTATAGAGCAACTATTATGAGAAAACACACAACCAGTTTCTAAACCTTTGTTCATACAAGATATGATTGGTAAAGCCTTAATAATGCTCACAAAACATCATAATCAATTTCAAAACACTCTAAAATAGTTAAGTCATCATGAAACATTGAAATAACATCAACACAAGCTTAATTACCCTTCTTGGGTTATTTGCAGAGCATATATGAACACATAGTCAACTTTAAACCTTCATAACTTTGACAGATCTTCAAATCTATATTTATAGATACACTTAGATTCCTATATAGATTCCATTTATAAATTATGATTAATTCATCTTGGATCAAAATTTATAGCCAAAATATTAAGCATTGGGTTTTCCTTTGTTAAATTCAAATATTCAAATGCAAACGGTCATAGTTGAACCTCGATCACTTTGCCATCATCTCATACCATTGCTGATCATATTAAACACACACTATCAATATTTCATGAATTATACTTACCTCTACCTTTTATCACTCACTATTGGATCTTTGTCTTGAGGGTTTGACTTAATGCACTTCGTTGATTTCTTATACATAGCTTGATCTTTGTCTATGTTAAACATTGGACACCTTGAAATAATCCCACATAATATGTAATGTTGATCTATATTTGTAATAAAACTAACCCACCATTATATCTAAGAAAAATATTGGTCTTTATCTCTGCTTGACATTAAACTTTGAACAAATTTCCTCATCTCACTACTTCCTGACACCTTGGAATAAATGCACTCTATTGATCCTTTTATAAGGAGCTCAATCTTTAAATTCATTAACCAAAGAACACTTTGAATCATTTAAATAAAAAAATACCATATATCTTGATATTTAAAAATTCCTAAGATTTATTGGATCTACATTTGGTCCTAGTCTTTAACATTGTGAAAAATAGACTATGTATGGGGACCATTGCTATCTGCCTAGAAGGCCAACTTTGGACCTTAATAACTTTTACTATGCTAAGTCACATAATCTAAAACTTGGACCATATTATCTCCTCTCATAGGAGAACATAACCATATATCAATCTAATCATGAAACCCTTGTACATGTAATATATAATTCCATTAATCTACTCACTTAGATTTTTCTACCATAGAGCCAACTATGTCAAAAATTGCTTGGGAGGCCAACTTTGAACATGCATATATTTTCATGTGCTTCATAGCATGACCTAAATTTTAGAATAAATAAAATAAGAACAAAAATAAACAAAAATATATGATCAAATATTTTTGAAACTACCACATTTGAAAAATTAGACTACATCAAAAATGCCTACTCAACTTTTCGTACCACATTGCAAATTTCACTAAGTATGGGAAAACACTATCAAACTTCTTGGGAGCCCAACTTTGCACATGAATATCTTATGTTGAGCTTCATCACATGACCTAAAATTTAGTGTATATAAACTAGGCACAAATTTAATCATAACCATATGACCAACTCACCCTGACTCATCCACATATGGTAATAGTGATGTTAGTAAACTACCTACTCAAATTTTTTACCACTAGACCCAATATGTCTAGATGAAAATAATGATCAACCAGATGAAATAAACTCATTCAGACAAGAATTAAAATCATATTAAACCTCTTATAGGACCCATTTCACATGCTCAAATCACCATACTCATCCCCAAACATATATGAACATGCTAAAACTAAGATTAACCAAACCTCCTTCAAGCATACTAGGACAAACACATTGTACACTTTGTCATTGTCACTTAGAATATCAAGGCACTTTATCCACTCACCTGGGTACCTTCATGACATCACCATGACATCATTGAAAACTCTCCAACAAATACATAATAATGAGCAAGATTATATAATATTTAGAAAATCAAAATCAATATTTTAGTTCATAAATCACATCATTAGAAAATAAAATTACATAAATGCATAATAAAAAATATGTTAGTGTTAATCATATATGTGTATCTTCATCTATAAATGCTATATCAATAAGGTTTCTTATCCAAAAGGAAATCTAAAACATAATACCTCTAAAAAAATGATTTAAATATTATACAAAAGGCTATTAAGAGTCCAAGTGAAATTCTAAGGGATATTCATAGAAAAAAAGGGATCTAACTAACTTCTCTACATCCTACAAGGAGATCCAAATACTATTGTGTTTATCATAGGATATATGGGAATCATATAGATTATTTTTTTATATTAAATTAAAAAAATAAAAAGTCCCAAAAATTGTGATGATCCTATTATCAATACATTCATCAAGAAACCTACTCACATAATGAGTACCTATCCTAAATCACAAGTTATAATATAAAAATTATGGGTACCAAAGGATGATTTAGAATATAAACAATTACAAACAAAAAACCTATAACAAGCATATATTCTAAAGGTAAATCTATACCAATAAATGTAACAAAATGATCAAGAGGATAATAATATAAATCTACCTCTCAATAATGATTAAAAAAAATAAAAAAATACAGTTTTTGATATAAATATCTAAAAAACTTTGGTTATCATGGTCAAGGATTAGGAAAACATTCCCAAGGTGTAACACCCCATTTTACATAGTTCTCATCTTTGACATTCAATGACTATGATATTTTGGCTACTTTGACTTAGATTTAGGAGTTATAATGTTAGTCACCTTTAGCTTAGGCACGTAAAGATTTTATTAGAGAATTATCATGTGTTGGTAACCATGAAAAATACCTATTATAAATCATGTTTTGATTACTTATTTATGAAATTATTATGTTTACATTTCCTTTATGAGATGTTATAATTATGAATCTGATTATGTCTAAGGGATATATTGACATAACTGATGTTGGATCATTACTCATAAAGTTTTAAATTGCAAAATTCATGTGTATAAGGCTCTTTGAATATATTTATGTGAATGTTTGCGTTCCTTGGATGTTGTATATTCCTCATTGATTGAGTGCCCTATTTGATTTAAAATCAGTAGCTTTGACTATTAGACTAGAGGAATTTGATGTGTTCATTGAGTGTGCATGAACAAGACAAGGATAATGAAGGAAAGGAAATAAACCAAGAATGGTTATATCACTAAACAAACTTAGTGTAAACATTTCTTAAAACCATCCTAATTAGTTAGTTGTTTAAAATACCAATCATTCCTCATTCTAACTTAGCATGCTAGTTTTGCATTTATATTTTAAGATTGGTTGGTGAAAATTATTGTATCCTTGCCTTAAGATATTGAAACCAATGTTTAAAATATATATTGGTAGATCCTTCCATCAATTTAATTAGTCTAATAATCAATTGAAAGATGTGAGTGAATTTAGGAATCAACCATAGAATATTGTAGAGCCTACACACTCCTTAATTAAACATGGAAAATTGAATCTTTTAATGAGGCATAGGTTGGCGAGTAGAGGGTGGTTAGTTGATTCTAGGATATTTATATGTAGAAGTTGAGATCTTCATTTTACAATATTTTTGGCAGAAAAACTATGGGAAAATTAGAGAAGAATAAACTAAGGAAAGGAGAGAAAGAGAAGGAAGATAAATAAATAGGAAGTGTTGGTTAAGAGAGTTGAACCTTAGATAATTGAAGGATAGCACCTAGGAGGTCTTGGAGTCAATAGTTGGGCTTATTATTAACTTGATTTATAGCTTAATTATTTGAATGAAATGATTTTTATTCCTTATTTTATATCTTGATTAAAGGAGAATAAGAACACTTGAGATATTCCACCTATTTATCTTTCCATGGTTATAGATTGGCCTCCATGTATTTTTTTCCCAATTGAGGGAATTAGAGAGGTTATGTTCCTCCTTGCTTGACTTTAATGTTTCAGCTTCTTGCTTGAATATATTAATGTTATTATGATATATTGCAGTGGTTTTATGTGAGTAACATGATCATGGTGGAAATTTGTAAATCCCTCTCATGTTGCACATGGTGGTCTATTTCTTGACCCTAATATGAACATTATGGTGGTAGATTTTAGGCCCTCTTGTGCTGAGGCATGGTGGTAGATCTCCTAACCCTCCTATGACTATTGGATGAGAGAATTTTATTGAGATATCCTCTTGTTATCTAATCAAACAATGGGCCTTATATATGATATGAAATATTGAATGTTTTTTGTTTGTATTTATAACTTATTAGGTTCATTAATGTTAATTAAACTCTTGTTTTCCTTGTGGTTTAGACTAGGGGTATTGTTGGATAATAACTAGAAATAGGATTTTACGTTTATGCATGATCTTTCTCTTTTGTTAATATACCCTTGTTTAGATATAAACCCTTGTATTACCAAGTGATCTGAACATGTTTATTATTTAGAGTCTTGAACTTAAGGGTGTCTAGAGTAGTATCATAATGATAACAAAAGGTTCATAAGTGAACTCTCCTTTAAATGACCAATACTGTTTTAAATCAAATGAGGACTGGTGATGAAGAATCATTATTCTTATGTTATTAAATTAGGCCTAGATTTGTGCCTCATTCTAATGTATAAAATGGTTGATACCTCTTGTGTTGATAAATGTTAATAATACCTAGTCTTCTTGTATTATTATTATGAAATATATTGTTGTGTATAATGAGCCAAATGTGGCTAAAGATTTTTGTTATCTTCCTTTTGAACCTCTTTGATAAACTTACATGTAACTAAATGGTCTATATTTTGTATCTATATCCTTAGGAAGGATCCATTATGTAAGGAAATATTCATTATCCTATTTGGCTCTTTAATAAAATGACAACATGTTTCATTGCTTATATATTTGTTAATATTATCTAGATAAATACACGTGTCTCTTGTTATATAGGTTATAATATAATTTAATGAAATAAGATTATCCAAGTATGAGTGGAACTCAAGTAAATATATGTGAGATTGTTATTGGAAATAATAATATATCTTGACAAAATAATCTATATTTTAGCCTTATTCTAGTAAACATTATGTCTTTTGAGAGGATTCCTTGAGTTTTATTAGTTGAGTAAACAACCTACTATATATATTACCGTTAATCAAATCAACTTTTAATGAAAGAGAATTTAATATAACTTGGCTCTACTATCATAAATTAACAAGGCATGAAACCTTTAGGATTGACTTAGGTCTCCCTTTGAGAGAATTAATGAAAGAAGTTATTATGATCTTCCTTATTTGAGTTACTTATGATTTATATAAAATAATTCTATTTGATATTTCCTCTTGAATGGAATGAAATAGGATCAAGGACCATTACCAATAAGAATGTTTGTCAAAGCCTATATAAATATTTCCAAAAAAGAGAAGATCATTTATAATCTTAGATAATTCTATGTAAAGTAGAGCCTCTCAAATTGTCTACATATTTAGTTAAACCAATGAGAATATTAGTTTAGATTCAAAAGAGTATTTTATCTTGACACATTCTCATTCAATCATTTAGGTAATGTAGACTTATCATAGCATAACCACTTTTGAGGAGTGAAGACTCTGCCTAGATCCTGTTGTTAGTAGTAGTCAATATAGGCTTGTTAATTACCTTAGCCAAGTTATAATTCATGGATTAATATATAATTTTTCCTTTGGATGTGATTTATTTAATTTATAAAATCCATTAAATCTGGGATTTACATATTATCTCAATCTCTTTTTGATTGGCTTTGTATCGAATCATACCTTAGCTAATCTCGAGTCTCTTATTGCATCTTTTTGGCATATTAAAATTTTCCTTGTAAATTAATTATTAGACTAGGGATTTTACTTATATTCCTTTTAGTTAGGTCTTTTTATAGATTTTTCCTTAGTCAATTTTTTGAATTCTTGAGATATAGTCAGATGAAGCCATGTGTCACCATCATGATAAACTATAGGTGATGTTAGCATATCTTATTATAAGGTAGTCACCAATAAAGTATATCACTAAAATCCATCCATGTGTCACAATATTAATAACTCAATAGTGATATTTGTATAGCCTATGGTATGGTATTTTCCAATTAAGCAGATCATTGAGAGTCATCCACATGTCACCATCTTGCTAACTCAAGGGTGATGTCAACATAAACCATTATATAGAAGTCACTAGGAAATTGGATCACCAAAAATTATCCATATGTCACCATCCCCCTAATCTAGGGGTGACATCAACATGTCCCATTGTATGGTTAATGTTAGGTAAGTAGATAGTTGAGAACTATCAACATGTCAGTATACCAATACCCTAATAGAGATAAAAATCAACATAACTTGTTGTGTAGTCATGATTTAGCCAAGAATATCTATGTTTTTAGAGGGGATAAAAAGTGGCATGAAGTGGGCCTATGAGCCCCTAGAAAATATGGCATGCCTAAGGATCATGTCACAATGGCCACATGGAGCTCGACTACATAAATAGTGGTTGAGGTCAATTTTGATGGTTGTCTCAATGTCATAACACATAAAACTTTGGTGTGAGATAGTGAATAGGTTCTTAAGTGTTTGAATAAATGATTAGATATTTTGACCTATTAATTAGTAGCATGCACCCATTTATAGAATGTTATCAGTTATAGGGATTGCATATATGAGTATATGATTGATGTGAATTATTGTGTCTATTATTATTTTTATTTATTTGTATGAAATATGGTTGTGTTAAGTTTATTTATGAATAAAAATGGGCATGACATTTTTGTATCAGATCGTGGGTTATTACATTGGGAACTCTGGGCATTGACTTTGGGTTTTTAGATTTCTAGTTTTTGCATGAATTATGACATCTATCTTGTTGATTAATATGATGAGAAGAGGATATCAAAAAATATATGAATATGGTCATATTGGTCATCATGATCATCCTAATCAAATATGACTAAATGATATTGGAACCTAATCTCTCTTAGCCATGCAATAGATGTGACATGTTTTATAGGAGAGACTACTAGAAACACCATATGAAGCCAAGAAGAACTCTCCACAACACCCCTAGGAAAAAAATAGAATTTAGGGGAGAGAGGTCTTGAATTATTTTACATCACCATTAAGAGGGCGATAAAGGAAATTTTCATAATCATGATGCGTATTAAAAGAGGAGACTTAGACTATCCTACTAGGCCTACACCTAGAGACTTAATAAAGGATTTCATCGAATTGTATCCTCCTAATTTTGATGCTACTCAGGAATGATTTGAAGTAGAAGCTTCATTGGTTAGCATGAGAGGATATTTTAATTTATATGATTGTGACACCAATGGGAATGCCCATTTAGGAACCCACCTTCTTAGATATGCATAAAAAATGTGGTTGGAAGGAGAGGATCATAAACTTCATTTAAATCCTACTTTTTCACCTAGGAATTATTTGAGAAGAATTTTAGAACACGCTACCTCTCCTCTCAATATGTTCTAAATAAATTAGATGATTTTCATGATATATGACATGGAAGTGGCACTGTGACATAGTATGAGTGTAATTTTTTGGATTTGATCAGCTATGTGAAAGTCTTTATGGATGAGAATATCTAAGTAAATAGGTTCATTAGAGGACCCCAAAGAGGTGTGTTTTTTTATGTATATATATCCCTTGATCACTACATACATGATTTTCATCTTAGACAATCAATTGCTAATATATATAATACCCTGATGTGAGAGAAGATAGTGGGGGATGTGGATTGAGGACATAAGATTTATGTAACATTAGATGACCATATAGCTGAGAACCAACTAATGGTAATAAAGACCACATGTATGATTGATGGATTTTATATATCAATTTTGTTTGATTATTGAGCTTTAAGCTCCTTTATTTCTCCTTTTATTATGGACTATTATGGGATGGTGGCTATTAATCAGTTAGAAATTTGGGAAATAGAGTTAGCCTTAGGGGCCAAGATTTATGTTAGCTTCTTATTGAGAATTTTTGTTTTAAACCTTGGTGTCTTTTTCACCATAGTGGATTTGTACATTATACCCTTAAGTATCTATGGGGTTTTCTTGGGAATGGATTGTCTTATAGATCATAAATCCAAGTTGGATTGCCATGACAAGGTTATCGAGTGTGTTGATGACCTTGAGACTCCTATGGTGATATCTAAATTCAAGATAGATGTTTCCCTTTATGTGATTTTTGTAATGTATCTCAAGAAGAGCATAAACAAGGGTTGTAAATTATTTTCCATCATAATAAGTGATAGATTTGATGAGTCAGAAAAGGATTTTTTGGATGACAATCCCATTATTTGGGGTTTTCCTAATGTATTTTGAGATGGATTGTTAGGTATTCCCCCTCTAAGAGAGATTGATTTTTAGATTAACTTAAAACTAGGGGATGAGCCCATATCAAAAAAACCATATCAAATGACCATAATTAAGTTGTGTGAACTCATGATGAAGCTTGAGAAAATTTTAGAGAAAGGTTTAATTTATCCCATTGTGTTCTCATGGGAATCACTAGTCATCTTCATGAATAAGAAGGATAGATCCCTCTGATTATGCATTGATTACCACTAACTGAACAATGTAACATTAATAATCATTATCCCTTACCTAGAATAGATGATTTGTATGATTAGATGTGGGGATCTAATGTGTTCTCCAAGATTTATTTTAAATTTGGATACCATCAACTATGTATTGTAGATATTGACACTCACAAGACTAGGTTTTGAATGTGGTATGACAATTATGAATTTATATTGATATCATTTGGGTTGATTAATACCCTAATAGTGTTCATGAGTCTTATGAACAAATTGTTTCAAAATTAATTAGACCATTTTTTGTTAATATTTCTTGATGATATCTTAATATATTCACAAAAAGAGGAAGAATATGTTGACCATTTGAGACAAGTCTTGTATGTTTTAAGAGACAACTAGCTATTTGAAAACTTAGAAAAGTGTGCTTTTGTATAATTTGAGGTGCATTACCTCAATCACATCATATAAAAGTGTTGGGGATCAACCAACAATGGATTACACTTATGAAAGCAATCAATGCGGAAATAAATCAGATAGATAAGTAACTGAAATGATAAATAGCACAGAACAAGATATACAAGAAAACACCCTGAAAACTTGTATTAAAAACTCTTTACAATAGGAATACAAATGAAGAACTTTGTTCTTCCACACCTCTCTCAGATGCACACAAGATCTCTCACTAGATCTCCATTCCTCAAGAGCTTTCTCTAAAGTACAGTCCTTCAAACATTCACAATGTTCTACTTCGTACTCAATTACATTCTCATACACTTCATCATTTTTACAATAGCTTAGAAGATCTCTCCTACATATAGAAATAGGAGACTTAAGCATGCTCTTACAACAAACAGTTAAGCCTCTTCAACAAGGGCTCTAAAGATAACATTGCTAACAATAGAGACGCGAGCATGAGTCTACAACTCAAACTCATCATGCAAACACTCGCTTCTGTCCTCGGAAATAGCTCTCTGGACACGCAGGTAATCGACGTCAGTTCCTGTCTGTTCGCCTGTGACCGTCGCCGGCCGACCATACTGCCGACGTCGGCGCCTCTGAACTGCAACTGACCGACGTCGGTCGCTCCTGACTGACGCCGGCGTCTGTGTAGACCCGAACCTGTTTGTCTATGCTCCATGGTGAAGCTTTTAGCTCCACATACCTAACAATCTCCCACTTGGAGATAAACCAGCTGCACCAATACCTGTACAGCAAGATCTTCTAGCTCCTCCATCTTCAACTCAATCGTGAAGACCAACAGAAGTTGAATGAAGATTCAACTTCTCCTTAGTAACCGGCTTTGTTAGCATATCAGCAGGATTCACGTCTGTATGGATCTTCTCCAGCTTCAACTCACCATCTTCCAATACCTGCCGTATGAAGTGGTACCTTAGCTGTATGTGTTTGGTTCTAGAATGGAAAGCTGAGTTCTTAGCCAAATGGATTGCGCTTTGACTGTCACTATGCAATCTGCAACTCCCATGCTCCCTTCCAAGCTCTTCCATGAACCGTGTCATCCATATCATCTCCTTGCTAGCTTCTGTAGCTGCAATATATTCTGCTTCTGTAGTTGACAAGGCTACAACCTTCTGCAACTTAGAAATCCAACTAACTACCGTTCCACCTACAGTAAAAACATAACCTGTAGTGCTCCTTCTGCCATCCAAATCCCCTGCCATATCTGAATCTACATAGCCATGTAGAGATGTATCTGAACCTCCATAGCATAAGTGTCTACTGCTGGTTCCTCTCAGATATCTAAGGATCCATTGTACTGCTTTCCAATGTTCCTTTCCTGGATTGGCCATATACCTGCTTACTACTCCCACTGCTTGGGCAATATCTGGTCTAGTACACACCATTGCATACATCAAACTTCCTACCGCGGAAGAATATGGAACCTTGTTCATGTACTCTACCTCATCATGTGAATTGGGACATTGTTCTTTACTTAACTTGAAATGTCCTGCCAAAGGTGTGCTTACCGGTTTCACATCCTGCATGTTGAACCGTTTCAACACCTTGTCCACATAATCTTCTTGAGACAATATCAACCTGTGATTTTCTCTGTCTCTCTTAATGCTCATGCCAAGGATTTTCTTAGCTGCTCCCAAATCCTTCATGGCAAACGTTTGAGCTAACTTCTCCTTAAGCTCTGAGATGTCCTGCATGTGAGACCCTGCAACCAGCATGTCATCTACATACAACAATAGAATAATGTATCTACTGTTATCAAATCTCTTAAAGTATACACAATGGTCTGATTGACACCTACTGAAACCATGCTCAGTCATAAACCTGTCAAATTTCAAGTACCATTGCCTTGGAGCTTTCTTGAGGCCATACAAGCTTTTCTTTAACCTGCACACTAGTTTCTCCTTACCCTTGACCTCGAAACCTTCTGGCTGTTCCATGTAAATTTCCTCATCTAAATCTCCATGAAGAAATGCTATTTTAACATCTAGCTGCTCGAGATGCAAATCCTCAAAAGCAACCAAAGATAGTACAACCCTTATAGAAGTCATCTTAACAACTGGAGAAAAAATTTCGCCAAAGTCAATACCTGGCTTTTGTGCAAACCCTTTTACAACCAATCTGGCCTTGTATCTCATCTGACCATCCTCACCTTCCTTTAGCCTGTAAGTCCACCTGTTCTTCAGTGTTCTCTTACCAGCTGGCAATTCAACCAAATCCCATGTTTGGTTCTCTCTTAAGGACTCCATCTCCTCAATCATGCCATGCTCCCACTTACTCCTGGACTCCACCTGTAAAGCTTCTTCAAAACTTTCTGGTTCTCCACCATCGGTTAGCAATAAATAATATAAAGAAGGAGAGTATCTAATTGGAGGCTTACTTACTCTTTCAGACCTCCTGATTGGTGTCTTGGACTCGTTTTCAACAATCTGTCCATCCAAATTTTCTGACAGTGACCGACCTCGGCCACCTGTAGACCTGTTACTGGCCGACGCCGGTTCTTCCTGGCCGACGCCGGTGCCTGGTCTGCCGACGTCGGTCTCTGTATGACCGACATCAGTTTCTGTACTGCCGACGCCGGTGCCAAACCTGCCGACGTCGGTCTCTGTGTTTTCCTGTAAGTGATTATTTCTTTTTCCCGCGAGCTCATTTTGGACCATAACTTCGTCCAACTCATTAATGCTCTGCCCAACTTGATCTAGCTTCCTTGTCTGATCACTGTACATCACCCTTTCATTGAAAACAACATCACGGCTCCTGATTACCTTGTTAGTTCCTAGATTCCAAAATCTGAAACCAAAATCATCTGAGCCATAGCCTATAAACGTGCACCTCATAGACTTAGCATCTAGCTTCTTTCTATTTTCCTTATCTATGTGCACAAAGGCTTCACAACCAAAAACTTTGAGATATGAAAGATCAACCTTTTTACCTGTCCATGCCTCTTCTGGAATTCCACCATCCAGAGCTGTAGAGGGTCCTCTATTGATCAGGTACACTGCGGTGTCAACTGCTTCTGCCCAAAACTCTAAGGGCAAACCTGCATGCAATCTCATACATCTTGCACGCTCCATAATAGTCCTGTTCATCCTTTCAGCAATACCATTCTGCTGAGGTGTCCTTGGAACCGTCCTTTGCCTACGGATCCCATTCATATAACAATACAATTTGAACTTAAGACTGCAGAACTCACCACCATTATCGGATCTCAAGCACTTTAATCTTTTGCCTGTTTCATTCTCAACCATGGCTTTCCATATCTTAAAGGTCTCAAAAACATCAGATTTCCTTTTAATACAGTAGATCCATACCTTTCTTGTGGCGTCATCTATGAATGTAACATAGTACTGTGATCCGCCAATAGAGGCTACGTGAGCCGGTCCCCACACGTCTGTGTGAACAAGCTGCAACTTTTGCCTTTTCTTAGTAGATCCAGTCTTTAGAAAACTAACCCTTTTCTATTTTCCAGACACACAATGCTCACAAAATTCTAGATCCATACTTTTCAAATCTGAAAGCATACCTTTAGACTTAAGGATAGACATCCCCTTCTCACTCATGTGGCCAAGCCTTGAGTGCCACAATTTAGCATCCACATCTGAAGTAGATAAAACTGAAGGAGATTTGTTAGTAATACAATTACACAAATAAAGAGTACCTTCTCTCTTACCTCTGGCCATAACAAGTGCACCCTTGGTCACTTTCCAAGAATCTGCTGTGAGAGTTACTGTACAACCCTCATCACCAAGCTTACCTGCAGAAATCAGATTTCTCTTCAAACTAGGAACATGCATCACATCCCTCAACACCCATGTGTTGCCATTCTGCATCTTTAGCTGCACTTTACCTTTGCCAATAATCTTGCAAGGCTCATCATCCCCCAAGTACACTATTCCAAAATCTCCATGGACATAGTCACTGAAATATTCTCTGTTAGGGGTAGCATGGAAAGACGCACCAGAATCTAATACCCAAGATTCTATGTTATTATGCAAAGAGAAAATAAGAGCATCCTGTGCAATACCTGCAACCTTTGTCTCTTCCTTTCCTTCGTGCTGATTGTCCTCCTTAGGCTTTGACCAGCAATCTCTGCTTATGTGCCCCAACTTTCCACAGTTCCAACATTGTGGCCTTCTGCCATTCCTGGATTTGGATCTGCCTCTTCCCTTAGACTTAGATCTTGATCTCCTCTTGCTCCTTTCTTTTTGCCTTCCTCTGCTCTCGAAATTTAAAGCATTCCCGGATGTCCCAGAAGTCTCTTCTGTGCTTTTCCTGCGTATTTCCTCATTCAAAATAACACTAACCACATCCTCTACTTTTAAAATATTCGAAGCAGAAGTAGTATTAGAAACTGCCATTACCAAGCCATGCCAGCTTTCAGGCAAAGAACATAAAATTAAAAGAGCCTTTATTTCATCTTCAAATGAAATATTAATAGAACTTAACTGATTAACAATACCATGGAAATCATTCAGGTGATTAGAAACAGATCCACCTTCTTGCATATGCAAATTAAACAACTGCTTCATTAAATATACCTTATTTGAAGCGGAGGGTTTTTCATACAAATTAGCTAACGTGGTCATTAACTCTACCGTAGTTTTTGCCTGTGACAAATTGGATATCACAGTGGAGGCCAGACTCAGTCTTATAGAACCAAGAGCCTTTCTGTCAAGAACTTCCCATTCTTCATCCTCCATGTCCTTGGGCTTCTTTGCTATCCCACCTAACGGTAAGTAAAGATCCTTCTGATACAGATAGTCCTCTATCTGCATTCTCCAGTGCTGATAGTTCTTGCCATTAAACTTTTCCATTCTCAACTTACTTTCCTCTGCCATTGCTTCTCCCACTCAAACAGAAATCCCTGTGAGCAACCTGTAATCCGAACACACTACACAGATCTGAACCACCTGTTAGTGAACCTGAGCTCTGATACCACTTGTTGGGGATCAACCAACAATGGATTACACTTATGAAAGCAATCAATGCGGAAATAAATCAGATAGATAAGTAACTGAAATGATAAATAGCACAGAACAAGATATACAAGAAAACACCCTGAAAACTTGTATTAAAAACTCTTTACAATAGGAATACAAATGAAGAACTTTGTTCTTCCACACCTCTCTCAGATGCACACAAGATCTCTCACTAGATCTCTATTCCTCAAGAGCTTTCTCTAAAGTACAGTCCTTCAAACATTCACAATGTTCTACTTCGTACTCAATTACATTCTCATACACTTCATCATTTTTACAATAGCTTAGAAGATCTCTCCTACATATAGAAATAGGAGACTTAAGCATGCTCTTACAACAAACAGTTAAGCCTCTTCAACAAGGGCTCTAAAGATAACATTGCTAACAATAGAGACGCGAGCATGAGTCTACAACTCAAACTCATCATGCAAACACTCGCTTCTGTCCTCGAAAATAGCTCTCTAGACACGCAGGTAACCGACGTCGGTTCCTGTCTGTTCGCCTGTGACCGTCGCCGGCCGACCATACTGCCGACGTCGGCGCCTCTGAACTGCAACTGACCGACGTCGGTCGCTCCTGACCGACGCCGGCGTCTGTGTAGACCCGAACCTGTTTGTCTATGCTCCATGGTGAAGCTTTTAGCTCCACATACCTAACAAAAAGGAAGGAATTTTTATATACCTCTCTAATATCCATGCCATTATGGATTATTTGGTGTTCATAAACATTGTGGAAGTTCATAGCTTCATGAGTTTAGTAGGGTATTATCATTACTTTATGGAGAAAATTTCTCACATTGTGAATCTTGTTACTTCACTTCAGAGGAAAAGGAAGAATATTATGTGTATAAAAAAGTGTGAGGAAGTATCTAAAATTATGAAATAATGGATCACTTGTTAACCTATTTTGGTTGTCCTAAATCCTATTGGGGAGTTATTCATTTATATGGGATTTATTCATTTGTATAGATGCATCAAAGGAAGTATTAAGAGATATACTCATGTAAGAGAGTAGATTTATAACATATGAATCTAAGAAAATCAAATACTATGAGTTGAAATAACCCATGCATGATTTATAATTTGTATCTATAATTCATGCTTACCTAAGGTGGTGACACTTATTTCTTGGGTATCACTTTTTTCTAAGGAAATTCCACTTGAGTTTGCCACATCTATTCAATAAACCTAATCTTAATGTATGTCAAAAGAATTAGATGGAACTATTATGCAAGTATGATTGTGAAACTATGTATATTAAATTAAGGGATACTATGGTTTTAGATTAAGGTAAAAGTAGGTTTTGAAGGGACCCCAAAACCCTATAACAAAAATAGAAAGATAAAGCAATAACATCCATCAAGAAGAGCATTCCTAAACCCTACTAAAGATCAGCATCAAAATCAGTTTTTACAGGGACCTGAAACTACAAAACTAAACCATAAAAAAGAGCCCAGGTTTTACAGAGACCTGGAAACTCAAAATAAGTTTTAAAAACTAAGAACCAAGTTTTAGAACTAGTTATAACATCCAAAAAAAGGGACCAGACAAAAAAAATATCAACAAAGAAGACCCTAGTCTTCTAATTCCAAGATCATCTTCACAACCTCCTTTCTAATCATACCAGTATCCTATATGGATAATGCAGTCAAAGTAGCAGCATCTTGTAGGGCTTTCTTCCTCAAGCTCTGCTTGGTCCTGTTACATGGACCCTCTAAGGATTTTATTTCTTCATTTGCTCATTTTCCAAGGTTAGCTGTAGTAGCACATATACTTGAAGGTACCTGCTCCATCTTCATTCTACTTTCCTTGATGAGACTTCTTAGATTATTCTCATAATATTTAAGTTTAATTGAAATATCTCTCATTTGCATCTCCAAATTATTGATTTTGGTCTGATCAGCTTCCTGATTATGTTGCATAATTTCCACTTTCTTCTTCAGCCCCATTATTTCCTTATACATCCAAAAATCAACTTGGAGAATAGCATCAGCTTTGAATTTGGCTGAATTCATGAAGGATAGCTTAGTGCCCCTCTGTCGAGCATCAAAAATGTCTTCTTAATTCTCATGTGGAGAGGAAATACTATGGTTATTGATGTTTTAATTAGGATATACCATAAGTTAGCATCCCTGAGTCTATATAATGACTTGAGAAGTCATATTTTTAAGCATATTTCAAAGGAGAACCTCTATAAGGAAGTAAGATACCTATTGGATTATAGTTTGAATTTGAAAGGTAAAATTGAAGTCTGTTATCTTGAACCAGATAGAATTTTACACTATAAAGGGCATATCTATTTCTCATTAGTAGGTGGCTTGTGTAAGATAATTATGTCTATGTCTCATGGAAGTCCATACCAAGCACACCCTTGAGTTATGAAAATGCATCCTATGTTAAGGAAATTATATCTTTGGGCCTATTTGAGGTGTGATATTTCTAATTTGGTAGTTCACTACTTAGAATGCTAGAGGGTTAAGACCAAGTATCAACATCCAATAGGATTTATATATCCTCATGAGAATTTAGAAGGGATGTGGGATATTATTTCCATGTATTTCATTTTAGATTTCCTACTTTGTTGTATAATCATGATGTAGTTATGGTCACTATGGATAAATTGACCAAAGTATCTCTTATCTCATGAATAATACCTATAATATCACTTTAGTTGTGAGAGTTTTCTTGGATTCTATTTTTAGATTACATGGGATTTCATATAAGATTATTTTGGATAGATATCTATTGTATACTTCACACTTTTGGAATTATTTGCATAAGGCATTAAGCATGTAGATAAATTTTAATACTTCCTACCATTTAGAGATTGATGGATAAGAGAGTCAATCAGGTTCTTGAAGTCATGCTCTGCATGTATGTTATGGACAACAATCTCATTGCCAAAGCCATATGTATTTAGTCAAGTTTGTTTACAATAATATCTATCATAGTTCAATTAAGATGGCACCTTTTCATGATTTATATGATCGATCTTGTAAAACCCCACTAAAATGGGATCAACTTTAGGATAGAGTTGTGATTGGACTGACCATGTAAGAAGACATGAATAAGTAAGTAGTTAAGATATGATAACATGTTGAGATTGCTAGGGATTGAAAAAATAAGTATGTTGATACAAAGATGATTGTTCAATATTTCAATTTTAGTGGTAGAGTGTTCTTGATGGTAAAACCCAACAAGATATCTATCCATTATGGAAATTTTTTGAAGTTGAAACCTCATTTTGTAGGTCTATTCAAGATATTGGACACCATTATCCCAATATCTTATCGATTGGCCTTACCACCTAGCCTATCTCATGTTCAATATGTATTTCAAGTATCAATTTTGTGAAAGTATCTATTTGGAATTGATCATGTGTTGGATTGTATGGTCTTGAAATTTGATACCAATGGAGCTTTAATTTTTTAGCATATCAAGATTATAGCACATAAGGAATTGACCTTTCAAGGTAGAGACCTAGACTAGGTCTAGGTGTAATGGGACAATATTATGAATTAGTAGTTAGGCACACTCACCTATTTTAGTAACTTCCAAGAGGAAGTATACATAAGGGGAAGGGGATGAAATACCCCATTTTACATAGTGCTCACCTTGGACACGAGATGATTATGATATTTGGCTACTCTAACTTGGAGTTATGATCTATGTTGTTAGTAACATCCAAATGATGTGTGAAAAGATTTTATTGGAGACTTATCATGTGTTGGGAGCTATGAGAAAGACTTATTATCATTCATGTTTTGATTACTTACTTATGAAATTATTATGCTTACATTCACGTTATGTGATGTTGAAATTATGAGTCTAATAGTGTTTATGAGATATATTGACTCAAATGATGTTGGATCATTACTCATAAAATTTTAGATTGATAATTACATGTGTATAAGGTTATATGAATGTGTGTGTGTGTGTGTGTGTGTGTGTGTGTGTGTGTGTGTGTGTGTGTGTGTGTGTGTGTGTGTGTGTGTGTGTGTGTGTGTGTGTGTGTGTGTGTGTGTGTGTGTGTGTGTGTGTGTGTGTGTGTGTGTGTGTAAATGCTTGTATTCCTTGGATGTTGGATATTTATAATTGATTGAGTTCCCTATTTGATTAAAATTTAATATATTTAGCTATTATGATACAGGAATTCTACATGTGCATCTATTGTGTAGGAACAGGGAAGGGATAAGGAAAGGGACTATACCAAACATGGATATATAACTAAACATCCTTAAATTAAAACTTTCTTAAAACCATCCTAATTAGTTAGTTGTCTATAATACCATTCATCATATCTTTATGACTTAGCATGATAGTTTAGTATCTAAAATTTAATATTGGTTGGTAAAACTTGTTGTATCCTTACCTTAAAGAACTTTTAACCAATGTTAGAATGTATAGTGGTAGATTCTTCCATTGATTGCATTAGTCTAATAATAAAATGAAATAGGTGAGTGAATCTAGGAAGCAACCAAAAAATATTATAAATCCACCATGTAGATTAATTAAACATGGAAGCGAATGTACCTTATTGAGGCATAGGTTGGGGAGTAGAGGGTGGTTGGTTGATTCTAAGATGTCTAGAATTATATGTTAATATCTTCATTTTAGGGGATTTTTACCAGAAGGCCAATTATGGAATAATATAATAAGGAAAGGAGAGAAAGAGAATGAAGATAAAATAATAGGAACATTTGGTTAAAATATTTGAGCCTTAGACAACTAGAGGATAGTGTCCAAAAGGTCTTGTATTCAATATGTGGGATTATTTTTAACTTTATTTACAACTTAATTCCTTTGAATGAAATTATTATGATTCCTTATTTGACATATTTCTTAAAGGATAATAAGACCACTTGTATTATTGTGCATATTTTATTGTCTTGCATGGTTGTGCACTAGCCACCATGTAGTTATTTGCCCAACTGAGGGCATTGGAGAGGCTATGTTCCTGCTTTCTTGACTTGAATGTTTTAGCTTCTTGATTAAGTTTATTAATGTTATTATGACATAATGCAATGGTTTTATATTAGAAAAATGTCCATGGTGGTAGATTATTTATCCCTCCCATTCTACTACACAGGGTGTTAGATTGATTGATCCTCCTATGAACAACATTGTGGTATATTATAGTCCCTTTCGTGGTGAGTAATGATGGTAGATCTTCTAACCCCACCATGACTATTGGATGAGAGGATTAGAGTGAGGTATCCTATATATATCCAATAAAATGGTGGGCCATTTTGTATGCTATGAAAAATTGCGTGTTCATTTCTTATATTTATAAATGCTTAGCTTCATTGGATGTTCATTGAATGTTTATTTAAGTTTTCATTGGGACTAAGAGTCTCCTTGGGTAAGAAATAGGACTAGGAATATAGGTTTATGTATGGTATTTACCTTGTGTCAAGATACCCTTATTTATATATCTACCCTTGCCTTACCAAATGATGTAAACATGCTTAGAGTTGGGAGTCTCAATCTCAAGTGTGTCTAGTGTAGTAGCTTAATGATAATAAAATGTTAGGTGGTGAGTTATCTTTCAAATGGATAGTTGTTGAATGGAGTAAATGAGGACCATTTTTGAAGAATGATCATTATTATATTTATTCTTTATGCCGATGTATAATGATCCAACTATGGCTAAAGACTTATGTTATCTTTCTATTTAACCTATTTGATAAATTGAGATGTAATTAAATGGTATATATTCTAAATTTAGATATTTGGGAAGGATCCATTATCTAATGAAATATTCCTTTTCTTGTTTGGGTCTTTAATAAAATGACATGTTTCATTACTTAAATATTTGTTAGAATCATCTTGATAAATATGCATGTGTCTCTTCTTATATCAGTTATGATATAATTTAATGAATTAATCTTATCCAAGTATGTGTGGAACTCAAATCCATATCTGTGATATTATTATTTTAAATAACAATATAGTTTGATGATATAATTTGAATATTGGCATTATTCTAGTAAAAATTATGTCTTGTGAGATGATTCCTTGAGTTTTAGCAGATTAGTAAGCAACTTATATAGATTTTTCCTTCAATAAAATAAAATTATAAATAAATATAACTTTATAGAGTTTGGATCTAATTTGATAAATTAATAAGCCATATGAACAACAATCTGAGCTCAAAGTCTCAGTATTCAATTTTTGAAAGTTTGGGAATGATTGAGTGTTGGATCGATGTGTGGAGGTGTGGTAGATGCCCCCAGGGAGGATCGGCCCCTACCTAGGGGAAATGTACAGAAAGAAGAGACAGCTTACTTCAGTGAGAAATCTAAGCTCAAAAAGGTGAATGGATGCCTGCCATAGAGTCAGGATTGACCTATTCTGACTATTTCCCTAGAGGTAGTAAAAGAAGAAGTGGAATACTTGGCCTCCCATGCTCTGATCTACAAATTCTTGGGCATTAGAATTTCCTTATTAGCATTGGAAGCCTGGATATGTTGGACATGGCAGATTGAAGGGGACTTTGATATTATGCTGGCTAGAAATAGCTATTTTATGGTGAATTTTTCCTTGGTATCTAATTGGAATCAGATTTTTGTGGGAGGCCCATAATTTTATGAGTGCAATAGTCTTTTTCTCAAACCCTGGCACCCAGGTTTCAACTCGACTAAAGACCTTCCAGCTTGCTTCCCTGTCTGGGTTCGGCTACCAAGACTTCCATTAGAATTCTAGTGAGAGGATATCCTATGCCAGATAGCTACTATGCTTGGAATACCAATGTCTATTGCACACCAAACACTGGACAAAAAGGTAATCTCTTATGCCTGTATTTGTGTTGATATTAATCTAAATAATCCCTTGCCAGATTCCTTCAAAATTTGCCTAGGTACCTCCTCCTAGATCCAACAAATAGACTAAGTTTATTCCCTTCTGATGCCATATCTACCATGTGTATGGCCACCTACATCAGCAATGCCCCATGGCTACTAGAGGTAACAGATCATCTGAGGAGCCCTCTAGACCCTAGGTGTCCAACGAAGGCAAAGCAAATGGTCAGTCAAGCTATAATGAGACAACTCATGCCCCTCCTGACAGTGCCATAAAAGGAAAAGTGCCATTTAACCCCACAAGTATAGATCATGGTATAGCAGGCTATAGGGGTCCTAACAAGGATGGATTCATCCTAGTCTGATGTCATGCTAAAGGCTGAGGGTAGAAGTGCTTGAACTATGACAGGTAGGCAGATATGGGTTTCAATTGATTTGAAGCTCTAGATAACATGGCCATTAAAGATGGCATTTTGGAAGTGCTTCAGGGAGAGGATATTGAGGCAGCAGTTCACCTATCCTTATGTGATGATTCATAAGACATGGTGGTACAACTGACCCCAAAATTCTCCCTGGGGCCGTAGGAAGGTACCATTACAGGGCCGCCTGCCCCAGGTGACAAAGATGTTCACTGGGCAGACTTGGTTAAAGATGTGGAAGCTACCAGGAAAGAAAAAGGATCTTCATCAGATCTTGGCTTAATGTAAAGACCCTTCAAGAAAGCTTCAGTCACCAATCCTTCAAGAGCTGGTTGTAGGAAAGATCAAGATAAAATAAAACTCAGGAGATTTACTGGTAGAGTCAGGGGCTGTTAAGACCCTGGATGAGCATTTCCCCCACTCTACTTCATGATTATTTTCTCATGGAATGTAAGGGGATTGCATAGCTTCCCTAGAAAAAAAGCTATGCAAAAATTGGTAATTGATCATTCTCCTGATATCCTTTGTATCCAGGAGACAAAAATCTCTATCGATTCTTGATTTTCTTGTATGTTCAAGATATGGACTTCTAGTCAAAGCCAATGTGTAGGAGCCTTGGGGAGCTTGGGGGGCTGGCTATGTCTTGGAATCCCAATAAAATAAGGCCACTTCACTGGGTGTCCAGCAGCTCAACCCTTTCCATGATTGCCTCCTCCATGGAATCTGGTGAACAAATTTTGGTTACCAATGTCTATGTGCATGTGGACCTCCCTGGACAGCTTAAGCTTTGAGCCCATATCTGGTACATGAGAAGCTACCACCCCTTTTTGCCTTGGATAATGATAGGAGATTTCAATGTAGTTATTAGCTTGAAAGAGAAGAGAGGAGGGTTGCCCCATCTGGGACCATCTTCGGATATCTTTCGACAGAATATTGACATCCTGCACCTCTCAGACGTTAAGCCTCTCAACAGGATTTACACTTGGAGCAATAGAAAGATAGGCAATGCTGGGATCTCTGAGTGCCTAGATAGATTCCTTGTTTCTTGTTTTTGGCAGTCTAGTTCTATCTCCCTTGCTTCAGAAATTCTCGACTGGAGAGGCTCTGACCACTAGTCGATTAAGCTCTCTACCAGCCTTATTGTTGTTCCTAAGAAACCTCCTTTTAAATTTCAGCTTGTGTGGCTTCATGAGGCCTCCCTCCATGATCTCATGGTGTAGTGGTGGAGATAGGGGGGACCTAACTATGAAACTGCTATGTTCTCATTTGCTAAAAAACTTTAGTTTGTTAAGAGGAAGCTGAAATTTTGGAATACAAATAGCTTTGGCAATCTCCACACTATGAGGAAGAAGGCTTAAGCCCAGCTGGATGTGGTAACTAGATATATTAGAGAGTTTGGTTTATCAGAGGAGCTGAGCAGGGCTGAATCCCAAGCTTCCAATGTCTTAGCTGAATGGGAACTCGGTGAAGAAATTTTTAGGAAACAAAACGCTTGCATAGATTGGTTGCAGGAGGGAGACAAGAACACAGCTTTCTTCCACAAGTCAGTTTAGGCAAAGTGCAATAAGAACTTCATTTCCTCCCTTGTCACCCTGGATGGATCATTTATGACTTCATCCCAAGCCATATCCAGAGAAGTTGTCCACTTTTATTCTACTATTTTTTAAGAGGAATTGCCTCCAACTGAGCTGGCAGAAAACATAGTCTTAGCATGCATTCCCCATATGGTGACGCTGGGAATGAATGCTTCTCTTCTAAAACCTATTGACATGGCTAAGGTAGAGGCAGTGGTATTTAATATGAAAAGAGGTAAAGCTTCGGGGCATGATGGCTTCCCTATTGAATTCTTCCAAGACTTTTAGAACATTATCAACCAGGATCTCTTGGATGTGGTGCAGGAATCCTTCTCTAACAAAAAAATGCTCAAGGCCTTAAATGCAACCTTCCTAGTCTTGATTCTAAAGAAAGAGCAAGCAAACCAGTTGGATTGTTTTAGGCCTATTGCACTTTGCAATGTGGTCTATAAATTCATCACCAAGCGTATCGCAGAGCGGCTTTAGGACTGCCTCTCCAAGATCATATCAGAGGAGCAAGGGGGATTTGTTGCTGGCAAACAAGTCTTGGATCAGGTGGTTATTACATCAAAAACTATTCACTCTATGAGCACTTCTTATGAGCAAGCCATGTTTATTAAGCTTGATCTTACGAAGGCCTATAATAGAGTCAATTGGAGGTTCTTGCAAAAAGTTCTGTTGGCCTTTGGTTTTAATCAAGACTGGGTGCGTTGGGTGCTTAGTTGTGTTACCATGCCCTCCTACTCAGTTCTTATTAATGGACAACCCTCTAAGATTTTTGAGGCATCTAGAGGTCTCTGTCAAGGGGACCCGCTATCACCTTACTTGTTTATCACTTTGGTTGAGGGGCTGGGGTGGCTTATCAAGGTCAGAATATCTCAGAGCATTGTGCAGGGATGGCAGTGGAGGAATGGATTAACCACGTCCCACCTCCAGTTTGTGGATGATACTATCTTGGTAGGGAGAGTGCGGGTTAGAGAAGTAGAAGCATTTTGAGGCACCCTAGATGATTATCTGGCAGCTTTTGGACAAAAAATTAATGATCACAAATCCTCTATTTTTTTATTCAACACCCCTATGCATATACAGCGGAGGATAGCTACTATTCTAAGATTTCAAATTCATGCTCTTCCGGTGACATTTTTGGGGATATCTATTGTTTTAGGAAGGCAGCCAAGACTTTTTTGGTAGAATGTGCTTGACAAACTCAGCCAAAGAGTCAATCATTGGACACATAGATGGCTCTTTATGGCTGGGAGGGTTACTCTCCTCCAATCGGTGATTCAGGCTCTCCCCATCTACCGGTGTATGATTCAGGCTACCCCTATGCACTTTCTCAAGGAGTTTAATGCTCTCTCATGTAAATTCCTTTGGAATGGCAATCTGCAACATTCAAGATGGAGTCTTATTAATTGGGAGACCGTGTGCCAGCCAAAGAAGGAAGGAGGCCTTGGCTTGCGCTCTACTATTTTGGCTAGCCAAGATCTGGCTGCCAAGCTTTATTGGTGTTGGTGCTCTAATCAATCCCACCTCTGGGCCCACATACTATTGTCTAAGTACTTTCCTAGTGTGGAACCATTAGATATCCCTAGGCTGCCTCTTGAGGGAAAGGGCTCCATGGTGTGGCATACCCTTAAGTTGGGAGCACAGTTGGTGAAACATAGCCTCTTTTGGATTTGTAATAGTGGCATGGAGGCCATCTTCTAGGGTGACTCTTGGGATGACTCCCCTTTGATCCTATATTCTCATCCTCATTTGCAACTGCTATGTGATGCTCTTCAAGCTGTAGGATGGAATACTATTGCCCACTACAAGGAAGGCTTCAATCTGGGCATGACTACGGGATATAGGTGGAAGAACTCTTCTAATTGGCCACCTGGTGGCTCTTTGGAAGAGCGGATGGAGCTTTCTCAGATCCTTGCCTCTAGAAGATGCAGCTCCATACAAGGGTAGGATGTTCTAGCATGGGGAGGTGACCCCACTAGGTAGTATTCAATTTTTGCTAGATATCTTGCCTTGACTAAGCAAACTCTTAGAGAAGTAGACTTATTATGGGGAAAGAAAATTTGGAACCATTTTTCGTGGCCCAAATGCAATTTATTCTCTAGACTTTAGTATACAATAGATGTCTCACCTGGGACAACTTGTGTAAACATGGATTCCAAGGGCCATCTAGATGTGTGTTATGCTGCAGTGGGGAGGAGAATGGATCGCACCTCTTCTTCCAGTGTCCCTTTGCTAAGCAAATCTGGCACCTTTAGTGGGAGGCATGGGGCTGTCCTTGTTGGTATGCATCCTCACTTTCTGACTTCTGGAGCAGATTGGGCCATCCTCCATCTTCAGCCTCACTATTATAGATTACATGGGTGATTTTTCCTTCTTTTATTTTGTGGAACATCTAGCTAGAGAGGAATAGATGGATTTTTAGGGAGACGTGGCTGGAACTCAATGCCCTCTAGAAGAAAATTATTAGCTCCCTACAGGAAACTCTCCTGGTGAAAGGCAACAGGATGAAAAACCTTGGTCCAGTGGATGCTAGTATTTATTCCCATATTTATTGCATGCCTACTACTGCCCCTTGTGTTGTGCCCCCCACTCAACCTGTGAATAGAGCTAGACAACAGTTGCATCCAGTTAGTCACCTGGGAAGATGGACTCCCCCTACACCAGGTATTTTAAAAATCAACATAGATGGCTCATTGAGGGGAAACCCAGGAGATGCTGGGATAGGTGGTGTGGGGCATGATAGCTCCAGAGATATCCAGTTTCTTTTTTCTATTTATAAAGGCCGGTATACTAATAACCTCATGGAAGCTTTGGCTATCCTACAGGCGGTACAATTCTGTTGCCAATATGGCTGGTCTAGAATTATTTGTGAATCGAATTCCCAAGTTGTTGTTAACTTGTTAAATAGTCATCAGTTTGTTAATGTGGACTGGCAGCTAGCTGTTGTTACTTGATAGATTCTCCAGCTCTACACGTCCTTGGATTTGGTGGATTTCAAGCATATTCCCCGGGAATGGAACGGGGTTGCTGATTGTCTAGCCAAATGAGCCTCTGAACAGGGGCCACGATGGAACATCTTAGAGCATAAGAGTTTGTCTTTGGAGTTCTCTCAGAAGCTGGTTCAACTTGTTAACCAGGATAAAGCTTTGTAACTTCACTTGTCTCTTTTATTTTTGAATAAAATTTTTACCCCTTTTAGTTAAAAAAAATAAAAATAAATTAATAAGCCATGAAACATTTAGGTTTTACTGAGTTCTCCCTTCTAGAGAAATAATGAAAGAAGTTCTTATGATCTTCCTTATTTGAGTTACTGATGATTCATATCAAACAATGCTATTTGATATTTCCTTTTGAATGGAATGAAATGGGCCTAGGGACCATAATCCATTGCAATATTTTATTGAGCCTATAATATTGTTTCCAAAAATGAGCAAATCCCTTTTAGCCTTAGATAATTATGTGTAAAGTAGAGTCTTTTTTATTGTCTACATATTTAGCTAAACCAATGAGAATATCGGTTGATAATAAAAAGAGTATTTCAACTTGACACCTTCTTGTTCAATCATTTAAGTGATGAAAACTTAACCTATTAGAATCTCTTCTGAGGAATGAAGACTACCTAGATCAGGTTGTCAATAGAAGTTAATTTAGGCTTATTAATTAACTTAGCCAAGTTCTAATTCATGAATTCATCTCTAATTTTTCATTTATCTATGCTTTGGTATATTTTTAAAAAATTATTAAATATAGGTTTTACTTCATGAATTAGTTTATTTATATTTGGATTTGTATCAAATCATGCCTTAGCTGATCATTGAGTTTTTTGTCGCATATTTTTTTCCTTCATTTAATTTTATTTGTTAGCTAATTATTCCACTTGGACTTTCATTATTTACCTTTTAGCTATGTATTTTTATACTTTTTACTTAATTTATTTTATGAATTCTTGATATTTAGTCGAATGAAGCCACATGTCACCATCCAGCTAACCTAGGAGTGACATCAACATAGCTTATTATAAGGTATTCAAAAGACAAGAGGATCACTCAAACTCATCCATGTGTCACCATCCCATTAACCTAGGGGTGATGTCAACATATCAAATTTTAAAATAAATTTTGGGCAAGAAGATCACTAATAACCATCCACATGTCACCATCCCACTAACCAAGGGTGATGTCAGTATAACCCATTATATGGTAGTCACTAAGAAAGTGGATTACTAAGATCTATCCATGTGTCACCATCCTGATAACCCAGGGGTGATGTCAACATGGCCCATTATATGGTTGATGTTGGTAAAATGAATCACTAATAACCATTCATGTGTTAGCATACCACTAACCTGGTGGAGATAATAGTCATCATAACTCATTATGTAATCATGATGTAACTAAAAATCTTTGGGTTATCAGGGAAATGAAAAGTTACATGAAGTGGCCCTGAGATCTTGAAGAAAAGTTAACATGGGAAAAAAGAATTCCAAAGTATCCACATGGAGCATGAATACATCAATAATGGTTGAGGTCAAGTTTGAAAATTATCTCAATGTCATAACACATTAACCTTTAGTGTGAGCTAGTGAGTGAGTTTTTAAGTTCTTAGTTGAATGCTTAGATATTTTAACATCTTAATCAATAGTATATACCTATTTATGAAAATGTGGTACCTATAATGATTGTATAAATGAGTATATGATTGATATTAATTCTTTTATAGGTTCTTATTTCTAGTTGGTTATATGTAATATGGTCATGCTGTGCATATTTATGAAGAAACAAATGGGAATGCCATAAGGCATGATTCACCCTATATCTATATCTAATCAAAATGATCAAAACCTCTTGGGATATATTAATAATACTAATGCAAATCATTCATGAACATATATTCTTGTGACACATATGCAGAGAATCACATAGCCTATAATGTAAAATATTACACCTATACATGCTCGTCAATAGTAACACCAATTTTATATATCATATCTAGTTTTAAGATAATAAAATATGATCATCCCTTAGATAGGTTAATTGTTTGCACTTTTACTTTTCAAAATAATCCAAAAATAAAAAACAATTCAAAAAATTAAAAAATACTAAAAAAAATCAACATATTCCTAGTTGTACTATTTATTATACATATGTTGTTTTATCCATGTTATTAGTTAACATATCATTATTTTATTGTATACACATGTTTCATGATTCATTTGAATGTGATAAAAGCATACCTAGGCACATTGTATATGCACATACATATCTGGTTTTTCCATCTTCTGGCATCCTAAGTACGTTGGGTAAATTTTCTTATTTAATCATGATACACCAAGGTTATATTATTCTATGATCACTTTTCATTATAAATTTTAGATTATATAGTTACACATGCCTATATTTATTCTCATACCTTTCATAGTGTAGTTCATATGTTATGTACTTAACATTGATTGGATACACATATGTTTAGGAACTAGTATGTTATGTTCATGTTGGTTGCTTATTTTTCTTGCTTTTTATTGTCTTGAATTTTATTCCCTGTTGGAACATTTGAATATGATCCATTGATTTTATCCTTCATGTTGTGCTTTCCTATTTGAATATTTGAATATGCCATTTTTTGTTATATGTGGACATTTGAATATGTCATTATATGTTTTTTGGACATTTTACTAAGTCATGTCCTTTTGATTATGTGGCATTAGAATTTTTCATGTTGATTTGATTATGAGTGGTCTTATGCATGTGCTTGATTGATTATTAATCTTGTACTATTAATTTATATATATTTCCATGATCTAAATGATGCATCTTAAGATTTGATGTGATCACATACTACATGAATAAATTTTATATCTACCTAGACATGTTACCCCTATATGTTACATGATCCATACATAGCTTATACAATTATCTTATCCTTTTGACGTAAGTTAACTACCATATTATACTTCCCCTCACCTTAAAAGGGGTGGAATAATAGTGGGGAAATGTCATAGAGGCATGGATTCCACACTTTCATAGTTTTAGATTATAGTGGGGGCATGACAAAAATGTGTGACCTAAATGCTTATTTAATACTCAACATATCTAGATTAAAATTGGGGCATGTTATGTAAACATGTTATACAAATTTACACTAGTTCTCAAACTCTCCATATTATCTTAGTTTCATGTTAAGGAAACATGTTCCTCACAATTGCATATATTCTAGATTCACTAGATTTCATAGTTATATGATTTAGATACACATTTGTGGAAACATTATATAAGTTAATATTGTTACTATACACATTTTGACCTTGAGACATGAATGAGGTTTATATGCCATGAAAAGGGCACCTAAAATTGTAAAATAATATCATTTCTAAATTATAAATAATTTTATGAGTTGTTATTATGCTTAGATTAGAATTTTATAGACTATTATTGAGCCAATTTATTTTAGTAGTTAGTTCACTTTTATAAGGTTGAGTTGATTATATCACTCAATATTACCAAGATTATAAGTTAAACTTGATTAAATAGTCTCACTTTACCAAACTTATATGTTTGATTTTATTAAATCATCTACCATCACTAGATATATATTGTGAGTTGACTAGATCTCTCACACTCATCAGATCATGCATATATTTGGGTTTTAAGATTGATATGAATCATAAAAATACAAGGTATTTTATACACACCAGGGATGCATTTATTTCCTTAAAACTAGTAATTTCATTACTAGATTAAAGGTGGGAATGTAGATAATAAAATGTGATTATGTAGTAACTTAGTCTTGTACACTTAGAAAATATCTGTCAAGGATATACCTTTAATTTATAAACCTACCTGATGTTAAAAGGATGGTATTAACTATCTATTTGTGCCTAAATTTCTTTTATCTTAGTTAGACCATTGTTATTCAGATGACTAGGCCTTCTATATTGTTTAAAAAACTCTAAACTTAATTATTATCCTTCACTACCAATTTTTAGACCCATACTTGTTTTATATAATATATAAATATTATTTTTGTGGCATTGGACATTTTTAATGGGTCTATATGGTTGTATCGATATAGGTATCTAAGTATGATACATGTGTCTGGTATAAAATATTGACTGCATCTAGATGCCACCAACTAGATCCTTTTATTTTTTATGTCACTTTTCTTCAAATGTATGCAAATCACATGCATAGGTTGTCAATCTCTATCAAATGATCAAAACCTAACTTCATCACCCTTAGAGTGATTTTAGGTAAAATGGGTTAGTAGGATCATGGTGTCGAATTTCCCTAAGGACCCTTTTATCAATGGGCATCACCTACATAGACAATATTTTGTATAGGGCCTTAGATTAATGTAGTTCTCTTCTATGTGTTAGCTTATGTGTGTATCAATATACAGCATGTGAGAAACAATGAAATTTTGTGACCTAGATTATAACTTGTAAAATATAGCTCATGTATTGCTATTTTAATGCTTACAACTTGTGGAAATACATATCCTATGATTGACATAGAAATAAGAATGAACAAGGCAATTTTTCTCACTCAAATGCTAGATTGAATGTTCTTAGGTAGATTTATATGTGAGTTGTATGTGATTTCCAGGTGATTTGTAGGTGATGAATTAATTAATGTTGATATTATATACATACCAATATATTTTATTAGTATATCACAATAAATCACTTAGGTAAACCTTTAGCATACATTTTAGTTACAAATTGGATGACTTTTGGGCACTAGACACTAATAAAATTTAAAATGTAATAAATAGATATAGATAGAGAATCAATTAGAAAAGACATTAATGGAATATCCACGACACATATATAGGTGGGAAAAACTCAAAATAAGGTTAAAGACCCACAGTGATTATTCATATAAGATAAACTTGGTAACAAATATAATTCCTTCCAGCTTCTCACTTCTCAAAAATTTCTTCGCAAAACCCTTTGAATAACATTTTCCACATGCAAATATTAACCCATTCTCACTAATGTTTATCACAAAATTTAATGTGCATGATAAGTGAGTGATATTCACTAAGGGTGAAATGTCTTTATATAATGGGTGTGTGGAGGTGGAACATTATAACCAATGGGGCCAACCTTTCCCTATGAATAATTTAAACTAATGATAATAAATAAAAAATATGTTTTATTATTTATTTACATAAGGGTTTCAACCCATGAAATAAACAATAAAACATTAGTATTTAATTAAACATATGTGTGGTAAGGGTCTATAAGGGGAACCACTTAGATATTAAATGTTACAATAGACAACTTGTAGGAAAGTTAGACATGTGCATTGATGCAAGTGTCCACTTGGGATCAAACTATTTAGGAAGCTAGAAAATAGGTATGTCTAGAATTGACAATTATTGATAATAATCAAGCTTATATTTTTTTCATAGTATAAACGTCTTGGTCATATGGAAAATAATGAAAAGAGATAGTGAATGTGTAAAAGACTATATTATATAAAAACAAGATTTTAGTATTTGCATTCCCCTGTTTAATATAGTTATTAAATTTTTAGTCTAAAGGAAATACATTCATACATAGGTGTGTATAACACACCTTGTCTTTGCAAGAGCCCAACTTGAGTTCATTTCTAGTGACTGACCTAAAATAAATATGATGTTACAATATATAACCTAGTGTATGAAATATAAGATTTAAATAATTTTAAATTTTTTAGATTAGAAAGAGTAAGGTTAGCATTACACCTATGTGTTAATGTAACCATATTACCTTTTGGAAATTTTATTTGAAATGATGCCTCATTATGAAGCATTAAATCTAGGATTAGGACAAATCTAAACCTATAATTTCATATATATGTATTTAGAGAGATATTGTATGACATATATCTCCAACATTGATGTAAAAATGAGCTACAAAAAATGCATTGAGCTTATTGAATTTCAATCATGCAACCTCAATATGTGCATGTTATGGTGATTGTGAGTGATTTAATCAACTATATATATATATATATATATATATATATATATATATATATATATATATATATATATATATATATATATATATATATATATATATATATATATATATATATATATATAATGAGGGTAAATAGTCTATAACAGTATTTAAAATATAGAAATGATTTATTTTTTAAATTTTAGGTGAAATTTACATGGCATATGCACCTCGTATATGTAACGTATACAAATATGGGTAAAGTAACAAAATTAATGTATACAATGCTACCATAAATGTGTATCTAAATCATATAACTATGGAATCTATTTAATATGTAATTAGTGAAATTATGGAGATCATGTTTTAATAACATACCGAAACTATAATCTTGGGAATTTGAGAATTGGTTTAAGTGTTGAGCATATGTTTCTATGACATGACCCCACTAAATTTTAGAGAATCTGATAACTAGTGTAAGTTCAGAGAACATGTTTCCATAACATGTCTTGCCTGTAATCTAGATAATATGTGCAAGTGTGGAATCCATGCGCCTATGACATTCTATAATAGATATTGTTGACCTTTCAATTTGATGGTAAATAAAATATTTTAATTACCTTATTTGTATTAGTTGTGCATGAATTTTTTTAACCTTGAACTTAGGTATGAGGTCATCTAGGGTCAAGAATATACAAAAGAGCACAAGGGTGATGAATAGATATATAGAAGGATAATTAATTTACAAACTTAGATAAATAATATTGTGTATTTAAATACTTAGATATGCCAAAAATAGAAATTACAACTATTGATTTATGTTATAATAAATTAGAAATAAGAGTGCTTAGCTAGTTTACTATGTGACTACAAATATGGGCTATAATAAGCTAGAAGTGGACTGAATTAGGATCTTGAAACAATCATTATATTCTACAACAATGCACTTTATATCCTTGAATGCTTGCATTATATTTAGATAATTACATTGACATGAGTATTTGAGTTAGACAAAGGTGTTCAGTACATACTGGTGACTAAATATATATGTGACCACCTATACCTTTTGGGTTTTATTCCACCTTCTTGTGGTATTTATAGATCATGTACATAGGTTGTCATTATTTTCCAAATAATAAAACCCTATATTCCTCAAATATGGAGTGACTATATAAAAATGGGTTAGTGGGAACACAATGTCAAGTTTCCCTAAGGGAACCTATGCTAGTGGGTGTTTCTTACATTACTAGTTCTCTGAAGAGGGCCTTATACTAATTTAGTTCTCCCCTATGTGTTGGCTTGTGTGTGAATAATGATGTATTATATGATAAAAAGGCACATAGAGTGACCTATATTGTAACTTGGAAAATATGTCTCATGGGATACTCATTCATTACTTCATACCTATGGGGATACTTATGTTATGATTGGTATTAAAATAGGGATGAATACTATAGGTTTACTCAGTTGAATGCTTAATTGAGTACTTTTGATAAGTTACCTTGTGATTTCCTAGTATTTTTTGGTGAGGAATGAATGAGGGTTTATCTTATATATATTCCAATCCCTTTAAATAACATATCATACTAAATAACTCATGCCAAATTTTAAGATAATCTTCATTTACAAATTTGTTGAATTTTTGGTGCTAGATGCTTAGTTGGAAAAGGGACACTTCCGTTGATGTATGCATATAGCTAGCACATAAGTGTTAGGGAATCTATAAAATAGCTATGGGTCTAAAACTAGTAGAGGGAGATAATGATCAAGTTTGGAGATTTTTTCATAGTATATAAGATGTGGTCATTTGGATAACAGTGGTCATACTAAGAGACAATAAATTTATCATGAAAGGATAGTGAATGTGAGCCTTTTTACAGTGGGAAGGTCTTAAAACTAAAGGTTATAACCATGACATGTATATTTCAAATGTATAAGACTAAGGTGATTTATAATTTATATATAGTAACTACATTCCCCCCATTTAATATTAGTAATGGACATGATAATTTAAAGGAAAATAATTTTGTACATATAAAACAATTATCTTTGCAAGTCCAACTTGAGTGCTTTGCTAGTGGCTGAACTACAACTAAGAGCATGTTATAGTATATAATCAATGCATATAATTTAAAATTGAAATGTTTTTTAATTATTGAAGGTAACAAGATAAAGGATATCATTACACTTGTGTATCGAATCAACCATCTTGCATTTTTAAAACTTTATTTGAAGAGATGTTTCATTATGAAGCATTGGAGCTAAGATTAGGTTAATTTTTAAACTTATAAGTGTATACACATAATATTTTCAAACTTTTATTGATTATTGACATTTTGTATTTTGTAAGAACCTATAAAGTCTCAATATATTTGAGTGCATGCCTTAAGGGGTGCACTGAGAAAGGTGTGGGTAGACCATTCATGCTTGGTAATATTGTTTTCCCTTTTTCCACTTGCCATCTACACACACTCATCACCTAAAACCATTAAACCTAAGATTATTCTTCTTAGTCCTACCTATTCCAAGGATTTTCCTCTTTTTATCCTCTTTTGTCTTGACTTAATTCCCTTTTGGATTGTCAGTTGTGATAGGTCAACCATGGCCAACCCTATATAATTTAGGGTATTTTTCACTTTTTGGGTTTCATTATCCTTTCAGCCAACCTAGATCAGACCTAGTGAATTATTCTTGAAAACATATAGGGTCTACCATGGATGACCCTATAAAGCCAAAGATTTTTGGAGAATTTAGGGAAATATCCACCTATATATACAAGCTCATTTCAAACCATTTACAGAGAAGAGAAGAAAAAAATAATAAGTATGAATGAAAATCTACTTATTGACCATTCTACTTGAGTAATAAATCTTAGGGTTTGCATACTTTCTTTGGAGATACAGATCTTATCTTATGGAGAAGTATTTTGGATGCATAAATAGGTTGTGTATCCTAGATCTGATTTGTCTTTATTATCCTTACATACCACAACAATATCTTACAAATCATCTTGGCCAAGGGAGAGATTGAGACTTGATAGGTTCATCTTCAAGGTAAATATTCCTAACTTTATTTTTCTTTTGTAAGAGTAGATAGATAATGTAGATGTGATTCGCTCTTTAATGCATTAGGATTTCATATACATTAACATGAGTATATGCCTTCTATGCATGTTTAATTTGGTTTTTTGTTTTGATTCTAATCTCCACTTTGTGCCACAAGCTTTGGTGTGCACTAGATTATATTTACTTTCTTGTTTATTAGACTAAAGTGAAATATTAAACCTTAGGAATATTTTAGGGTTATTACATGATTGTGTTAGACTATAGGATTTGTAACCCTACCTCACATGGTGTACTATGAAAAGTGATACCCTAATTAGGTCTAGAGGATCCCCATATTGGCCATGCTCCTGATTAACAAATGTATTTGCAGTCAAAAGTGTAGTTATTCTTTATATTTTCTAAGCCAAGATTGATTTATAAACACAATTCAATTTTTATTGTATATATTCTAGTGAACCCAACTAAAACTAACCCTTGCAAGATTTATTTCACTTTCTTTCAATTTTTTTTTAACATTTTTTTATCATATATCTATCATACTAGATCGAGTCTATTGACCTAGTTTCAATCTTTGTGTAGGTTTTCAAGAATAGGCAACTGGGTCAACTCAGATGCCCCAATATAGGTTTCCATACTTCTAGTTTAGACTACTAGGTTAACCTAGTTAACCTTGTATACTTTCAAGCATCTATAAAACATACTAGGTCAACCTTGCTCAACACTATACATTTCAAACTTTTGTAGTAGGTCCATGCACAACTTGATTGACCTAATTGACCTAGTTAGTAGGTTTTATTAACATTTTTCAAGTTTTTTGACTATCAATCTTCATTATCAGCATATCTGATCCATCAAGGTTCCTTTTTTATCCCTCTATTTCTTCATTTTTTGTCTTTCTTTTCACAATTTGTAGTCTTTAAAACTACCCCTACATAGTCAACTAGACCGACCCTATCGACCTAGTTTTATGTTCTGTGTGCTGTCTAAAATAACTAGGTCAACCATAGTTAATCCTATACATTTTCAAACCTTGATTTTTTAGTATGAGTTTGACCCTATCAACCATGTTTTGTATTTTGTGCATATAGTGTCAACACTATACATTATTTCAAATTAGAATTAATCTCTATATGCTAGTAATTAGTTCACACCTTTCTTTTTTTATTGCTTTCATGCTTAGAATAGTTCACATTGTCTAATTAGGGGTTTTTTAATTAACCATTTAGTTTCACTATTTTTATTTTATGCACACATGGCCAAATCATAACATCTAAACAAGAACTTTAACATTTATCTACCCAAGGACAACCTACTTTAATTTCATCACCAAGGGAGTAGCTAACTTGATACTCTAGTCAAGTATAAAGTGTGGTCAATGGTATATTCTAGCTAAGCACCCAAAATCTGTATCATTTTGGTGTAATAAGTGAGGGGGTGGTCCCCAATACCAATCTTGTATCATTTCCACTACAGTATCTTTCAACTCAAACTACCTAAAACCATCCGTAGATTGCTATCTAGTTCCTTACTTTACAACCAACTTCCCATCATACTTAAAATTATTTATTAATAATCTAATTAAACTTCTTAGGTTGACTAATTATTTATCTCTTTATTTTTCAAGTTGATTGCTTTCTCTTTGCTCAATTAAGTGTGTACAAACTTACATTATATAGTTTTAGTGTAAGGTTTTGTATTATATGCTTTAATTGGATTGGCCAGCATTGATCCAATTGATTTTTCATTTCCCTTTAATTATTATTTTCATAGATTAACTACAAATATTATCTTTTTTTAGTTCATAACTTATTTTCAACCTTTTCTTTTTCCATGTCTACTATACTAGGTTAACCTAGTCAACCCTATACCTTTTCCCAGCCTTTATGCACTGTACATGATCGACCTAGTTGATATTGTATTATTTACAATCCTTTTTACCTCTTTTTCCATCTACTATGAACTGTACTAGATCAACCTAGTTGACCCTATATAATTTTTTAGTCCCTATTTCTATGCTAGGTTGATGTAGTCAACCCTATACTATTTTAGTCACTTCGTAATTCTTTGCTTTCTCATATCTCTTCCCTTTCCCTTCATCATAAAATTTTTGTTTGAAATTAACACTAATTTTCAATCAACAAACATGATGAATATTACCAATCCTCATAGGTTCTTCCATAGACAATGTATGGATCCTCTCTTAAATGCTAGTAATGCCCATATTATCACTCACACAATGAACTATGGGATCCCTCATAATACCTCTCCACAACATATTCCTCTTTACTCATTAGAATATTAATTTGAATTAGAGTATACTCCCAAAATTCTTTTCTTTATCTTTGAATTTACTCAACATCAAGGAAACGATCCTTCTGCCATTTACAATATTATGATTAGTGGAAAAGTTGAAGAGTATTATTTGCCTACTCCTATATTCTCAATAGGATTTGGGGCTACCAGTTTCATTTATTCTCATCCTCTTCCTTTGATTATGACCCCTTATTATACCATTACCTATTTTTCTCTAACTTATTCTACCTTTATGCCTAGTATATCCATTAACATGGTAGGTTCTATATCTAGTGGGACTCTATTGAGATTCACTATCCTTAATCCATATATTGTGCTTCATTTTATACTAAGGCAATCATACTTCTAGATATTTTTCCTCTTAACCATTCACTAGTCCATTTTTTTCTTGACAAGCAAATTTTTCCACTAGTGCATCTCACTCTCATAATTTTTCTCAAGCTCCTATCAACACCAATAGTGGTACCCAAGCCACTAATACTAACACTAATTATAACCTTAATGCTTATAATAATGCTAATCAAAGACATATTTTTTTTCAAAATCTCAATCAAATGATGAGAATGCAAAACCACCTTCTTCACCTTTTATCCCATCCAAAACCAATGGCTTGGGGAACACATAACTAGAATGTTCCCCCTCCTCCTCTTGAAAATTATTAAGGAAATCTCATTCCTCATACCTCCTTTAGTAAAAAAATATCATTAATCATATTCAAAATGAACCTATTACTACTCAAATTACTAATATTGATATAGGAGGTATAACCCCTATAGTTTTTTATAATGGATTAACCAATCCCACCCTTCATCTTAAGATATTTATAAATATTTATAAGGATTGGGTCAAATTAAACACCTTTCCTTCTACCAAGCTCCTTTCCAAAACCCTCACAAATGATGCCTTGGATTGGTAAAATCAACTTACACCACCTTCCATTACTAGTTTGGAGGATTTAGAGAGTACTTTAGTATAATATTTCCAAACTAGTGATCTTCCTGAAAACACTTTGGCCCATTTCATAAATTGAAAACAAAATGAAAATGAAACCACTCAAGCCTTTGTTAAAAGATGGAAGACTTTATTAAATAAATGTGAACACAACATGGCCGATGATAATATTTTCAATATCTTTACCAATGCCCTCTTTCCTAAATTATAATATCAATTAAACAATATCTCTCCACATACCTTGGAGGAGGCTATTGACCAAGCTAATGAAAATATTTCCTAATGCATCAATTTGATCCACCCCAACCTTCTATGGGTCCTCATATTTTACTTAATAAAACCCCAATATCACCAATAATAGTGTTACATATTCTTATGACACCATTAAAAATGTTCAAGATAATATGCCTTCTTCATAACTATCTCCCCCTTATCAAAAATATACTAATCCTCATTTTTCTTCACCAAACAACATCAACATTCATAAACCTCTTTCCTCAACTGAATTGGTTAACCCATGCCTCTTCCATAAGATATTGACCCTGCTCATCCTATGAAATCTTGGTATGATCCTAATAAGTTTTGTTTCTTTCATTCTAGTTGGTTTCATTCTCATGAGACCTGTAGACAACTTTGTAATTTAGATATGGATTTCCTTCTTAGTCCTAATTTTGATCATGATTCCATATTCATAAGCATCAACAAGCTTGTGAAATTACTTTCAAGGATTATAAAATAAATGATAAAACTCAAGCCTTGAATCAAGCAAATGCTCATTTAGCTATCTATAAAGACCCTCTTCTTAATCATCAACCAATTCAAGACACCCAAGATAAGCCTACCCCTTCCACCAATAATGTATAAATTCTTAATACAATGTGGTTAGCATGAATAATATGTGAAAGGTGGTGTATTTCATCAATTCTCAACCTATCTACACTCCTCTTTCATCTAGATCATATCATGTTATCCAAGACTCTTATCCAACTCATTTAAATGATTTTGGGTAAGACTACCTTATTACCTTTAATGATCCAATTTATGATTCTCCCTTGGATAAAAATTCCCATTCTATTTCTACCATTCTTCCATCATCTTCCAATACTAATGATAATCAAAGTTATACTAACACTTCTTTCAATTATCTAAATTAACCTGAATCAACTACTTCATCATCTCAACATGATTTACAACCTTGTTCTAACCTTATTCTTCTTGTCAAAAAAAATTTCAGTGCATCTCCTCTTCTCTTTTTTAGGACCTTAATTATTACACACCTATATCTAACAACTTTCTTATGGGTTATGATGAGTGGGATCCCATTATGAAGCTTATTAATTTCCCATCCCAAATTCCATTCCTTGATCTTATGAGGGATTTTCCTCATCATAGAAACCATTTTATGGAACTACTATTCATGATGAATGTTACTCATCCTCATCTAGTAGGATGGGAGGTAAATTTATTTGGTTATGAAGATAGTATATTACAATAATGTGAAGAGATGTCTATCAATTTTGAGGAAACTATATACACTTCTCTTTCCTTAAAATTTCCCATAGATTTTATTATTCTTGATGAGATTATGCTTTATGCAAATGATCCTCCCTTATTTATTAGTGTTTAAATAGATGATATCCAAGTCAAACATGCATTGATTGATAAGGGTTATGACACTTGTATTTCTTCTCTCAATTTAATTAAGACTCTTGGATATTCTGAATGTAATCTCAAGTCTACACGTAACACATGATAAGGATATGAGAGAAGTAAAATGCCTACTCTAAGTTGTGTGTGGCTTCCCATTATTTTCCCACCTATCACCATCCATGTGAAGGTGATGATCTTTAACTTCTGCTTTCTTATAGCATCTTTTTTGGTAATCCTTGGACTCACCTCATGAGAGCTATTAATTCTTCTTCCTACCAATAAATTAAATTCCCTCAAAATGGAGCCATTTATAGGATTAAAGGTGACATTAACCCTTGGAATTTTGAAAAATTCCAAGATCATGGTGTCTTTAAACTTCCTAATCTTGAACCTTTGCCAAGAATTCCATTCTATGAGTCACAACATCTCAAATTTCTTATTAATTAAACCTAAGGTTATAGTGGGCATCTTGAGATCATTGGTAACATTCCTCCTAAAATATTAGACTCCAATGAATATGAGACTAATGAATTTAACTTCAAAATCAAAATTTACAATATTTCACCTCATCTCATCTCAAAACTTCTTGCTTCCTAGCAATCTCATTCTCACAAGCCCCCTTGCGATGACATTACCATAGTTTTGACCAAGACTAGGAATTCTACTCACCATACTTCCTCAAATGACAAGGTTATCCCTACATGTGTCATTGACCTATACACCCTAGATTATGATTATGGTTACTACTTAAATGATCCATTATTAGGTGTCTTGTATAAGCCTATGATTTCAAAATTATCTATTGTCATTCTTATTTACTTGAGTCTTTTCATGGATCTTATCATTTTCCTTCACTTATAGTTCCTGATCTTTATATTTTTACTCTTTATCATAGGGTATAGATAGCACTGATACCTCTATTTTTTGAGGAGCCACGTAGTATTATGCTATGATTGGGCATTACCACTTTGTTGGGTACTCTAACCCTTATAGCCAGTTTACCCCTGATGTTAGTGAAACTCTCTTTAGACCTTGTGTAGATTCCACACCTCCCTCAATAGAGCCCACTATAGTTGAGGATCTTCCTACTCTTGCTAGAGTTGAGCTTGTTTTTTCTCTTATTACTACTGATCCTACCCATGTTTCCAATTTTATTGCTCTTTCTATTGAACCTAGTTCCATTCCTTCCTCATCATCACCCTCCCTTAGTGATGGTTTGCTTCCTTTGCCTAAGATGGCTCCTCTACCTACCAAATGGGATGACGAGTGTTTTCTGGATTCTTCCACTCTTATTTTACCTCTTTCCATGAGTAATTCTACTAAATCCACTCAAAAGTGTATTTATTACTTTCATAGGATAGAGAATCATTATTCTACACATTATCATAAGTTATGACAATATATTCATACCTTACATCCTTATTCCCCACCATTAGACAAAGTTATACCTCCCTTGAAGGTACTTATTGAGTATCTACACAAGTATGGTGAGGTTTATTATCTATGGCATATATATGACACCCATCATATTGACCATTTACACATCCTTCAACAACATCTTAAGGATCACCTTATATCCATTCTTGAAACTTATACCACTCCTCCCACAATTCATTCCCACAAGAAGGATCCTCCTTCTTCTCCCATAGCTCCACCTCTTATGGTTCCATCACCTCTTGTGGTCCCTTCATCACCTTCTATGCCCCCACCTATGATTCATTCACCCATGGACCTTATTTTACTCATGGATTCTTCTCTATTAGTGATTCCTACATCTCCCATAGAGCCCGCTCTCATCCATTTTCTTCACCATCCCTTTCCTAATTTCCCTCTTTAGCATGATCCTTCAAGCATTCCAACTTTTTCTATGGAGGAGATTAGAAAATAAGTATTTGCCTAGTATTCATTAAATATTGATTGGACATTATAATTAGTTCATCTCTATCTTCAAAGAGATTTATTTGATGTCTTAGATAATGTGTGTAGACAAATTTATCAATATTTATAAGCACAACCATGGCAATTTTGCATTTTCATTTGGGTTAGATGTGTGATCCAATATTATCTTTATCTATCTACTATATCATTTGACATTTTTTCAAAATTTTCCTTATCATTTATGGTGATTTTACTTATTATACTATATTTGGCTTATCTTACCATTTATATTTTGTATATGATTGTATTTATTTATCATTGATTTTTCTATCTTGCTTGATTTTTTTTTAAAACTCTTTTCTTTCCTCTTCATGATTGTTTGCTTTCTTATCTCCATTTTCATAGTTAATTATCATTATGACTTGGTTATACAAACCCTATTCCCTTTGGTTATTTTCTCCCTTCTACCATGTGATCAGTTAGCAAACAATCCTACTTATTATTATATCCTTACATTGGTCCTCTTTTTGGATCTCCTTTTTTCCTTCTACATTTTCTACAAACTAAGTATATACATGGTTCATACTTGAGATCACATGCTAGCTCATTATCAAGCCTAAGTGTCTTAGTCAGTCTTTCTCTTTAGTTATTTAGCTTCTTTTAGCCTTAGCCTATAGCTCATTCGTGTGTATCACTTTATCTCTCATGATCAGTCATTCTAATTTTTTATGGAGGATGAATATTAAAAAATCCATCATAATTTAAAATCCAAATCATTTAAACAAAATTCAATAATATCAAAAGGCAAAATTATTGTTAAAAGTCAAATCACACTAAAAGACATGCTTCAAATCACATCTCCTTCTTCTAGGCAAAGCTAAAAATCCATAGTTGGCCTCAAGGTAAAGCTAAGGTACTTTGGAGTATATTAGGATAGTAAATTAGAAGAGGAGAATAAAAAAATATTTTAGTGCTACCTACTTTCTCATGCAAGTACCCAATATTTGTAGTAGATTGACGACTCTATAAGGGGTCCTAAAGAATAGGGAATATGTCATGGGAAGGTAGGCCCATTTTATTTTTCTTGTACCATTCTACATTCATGAGTTGATCTTAGTAGCATGCCTATTTGCTTACAAAGCTTCATGCCTATAATGAACATTTTTTCTATGTATATAGATGACCATTAGTCACTTAGTGTCTTCTCATGTCCCTAGTATGACTGTTGTCTCCTAAGTTCTTCTCATAAGAAGCCTAAGTCTTGATTTTTACACTCCATTTTTAATTCCCTATATTCCTCATATTTCCTCTTAAGAAATTTTGTTTTATCCAATGATCACTCCCCTTGGGATTTCATTTGTGAGTTGCATTATAAGAATGTGGATAGGACTCAACCATCCTCACAAATTACCATCTTTTCCTTCCTATTGCCCACATCCTTGATTACTTGATTTTTCTTGTTTATTCCACCCCAATGGTGTTATATTTATGAATTTTAGTGTAAGATAATGGATAAGACCCAACATTCCTCACAAAATTTTCTAATAGACAATAATACATGTGTCAAATACAAGATAAGATTCAAATTATTATGAAGTTAAACATCATTGGCATGCTTCCAAGCCTGATTTAGTGTGTTTTATGTTTACTACATTTCTCTTTCACCTTTTTATCTTCTTATTTTTTGAGTGCATGCAATAATATAACCATTTCTTGAATTTTTCATACTTTGTAGCTTGAATTAATGTGATAAATTTAAGACCAATCTTTTTCTAGTTTTGTTTTTATCTTATACTTCCCAATGTGATATAGTATGATTTATTGAATTAATTAAATTTTTTTTATAACATTTATTCCCTTTTAAATAACTTCCATTTTATTACGTTATTTTTCATAATTGCTAAAGAAAATTATTATGATTTACTTGTTTTAATTTGGTGCAAAAATATTTTACTTTGGTTGAAAAACAAATCCCTTTTTACCATCTTGTTTTACCATTTCTTGGTTCTTTATACTTAGTCATTTTATTTTTATTACACAATTCCTAGCTTGAAATAGTGTGTAGTACATTTTCTTGATTGATTATATTTTTCTAAGACCTTTTTGCCTATTTATTTTAACCATGCATGTGTTTTTCATAATTCTAGAAAAGAAACCACATCTCATATATTTATTATAACATTTACAACAAAGCTAAATACATGTGCTAGAAAGAAATATATCCTAAGCATCCTCAACCTCAACCATAATAAACCATAATGAAAATATACATAAACAAAAACAATATGCCAAAATGATCCATATATATACATCTCATGAGATTTGATACAACATATAGAACTATATACAGTGATCCAACTATATGGTTGGGTCCCATCTTGTCTATCTCTTGGCCTATCCACACTACATATTGAGGCCTTAGTATAACTCATTAAAATAGTATACTATAATGAGGCCATATGGAATCTCATTCCCTCTATCTATCCTTATAGGTGCATTACTCACACCTATGTCTCCATCAGCTAGGTCTAGATATCTATCATCTACACCACTATGGCTAGATGCACAACTTTATCCTCAATAAGGGCTTGCCATGACCACATCTCATATGAAACCCTATATATTGGTGGCTACATCCTCTCTCTCTCTCTATGCTCATATTTTTCTCACTACCTCTTCAACTAATCTAAACTAGCTCACTTGAGTTGGGGTAGATGGTACACTGGGGTGCTCTAATGTAGTAAAATCATATGACTGTAGAGTCCCATCTCTCCTCTACATCCTTAGCTACACCTATAAAATAACATCTAATGGATGTTATATCATTTTTATATCTCAAAATATCTATCTATCTCCAATTCCAAATAAAAACTTAAAATAATAATTTAACCATATTTTCTTACCTATTTATGTCTCAACTACTATGGTCTCACCATCTGTCTGACCATCTAGCATATTCTCCCCATTTTCATGGCTTACTAATACCTCCTATATAGGATTACTCCTTAACTTAAATCCCTCTATCATGGATCACATCTATCTCATCTTGAGCCTGCATGGTCTCTCTATCATCTATCCCTCATCTAGATCCTCTATTGGCTCATGAGGGATAACCTCGATATCTGTTATCTCTTATTGCCTTCATCACCATTATATCCTTGATGTTCATAGATATTATTACTATATAAATGGTAGTGGTACATCTAGTATCTCTAATTATACCTCCCTATCTTCTTGATCTACTCCCCATCATATTTGATCAGTCTATGATCACTCATGATGTGGTTTGAGTGTCAGTCTCACTATCCATGGTCCTAGTCCTCTCCTCCCCCATGGTCCCCTCACATACTAAGCCCACTACTTAGGCATAAGTATTAGTGTCATTAGATGAGGTAGGCCTATATATCCTGGCACCTATATCACTAGATATGGCTCTCTTCACCATGTGAGAGTCTAATAACCTCTATCCTCTCTATCACTAATGTAATTGTGTGCCACCTCATGAATGTAGTCATTATACCTCCATATACTTACCAAAATATGTATTTACATCTCACTAACTATAATTTTTGCATGTGGGTCACAACCCACATTACTAGGTCCTCCCTCCATCTCTTTACCTAAGGTGACCTATCATCAATCACATGGGGTAACCCTATTGGTTGATACATAGGAAACCTATCATATATGAAATTTATTAGTAATATGATCAGTCCTGTGGGATTCTATCCTCTGAATAGTATCTCATATATATCATGTATAAGCTATACCTAGATGATATATCCCATTACATATGGAACTCACTTTTCTAGCATCATCCTACTTAAGGCTACCATAAATAGTGGTACCTTATTGTCTAACATGTGACATAACACTTGTTATGTCATAAGTCATATCATAGATTTCTATATATATAGAATATATGATGTATATACATCATCCATACTAAATTTCCACCCTCCCAAAATCATCTCTAAGCCCAGTATGCTTTATCTCCTCTCCTTTATGCTTTCCATTATCCTTGTGGTCACTATTTTTCCTACTATGAGCAGCCCAAGAATAGCATGGACATCCTCTAGTGTGATGGAAACCTCTATCACATCTCCATCCACCTCTCACCTAAATGTGTTAATTAGTCATTACCAACAATCAAGTAACATGACTGACAAATTTGAACTCATGGGGATCCCGCACATATCATCTATGCCTCTTAGACCTATGGATACTAGTATAGCTCTATCCCTATCTAAATAACACTCCAATAATGCTGGTAACTAGGTCACAACCACCAATCTATAAAACCTACACCATCACTACAACCAAGAAACAAAAAAGGATGTATCAATTCCTTCATGCCATGTATGGTCACAATACATTTTTTTACATTTTTAAATTAAAAAACATGTAAAATTGCTTTCATTCTTATTAAATTTAAGTAATGTTACCCTATTTCTAGTTTAATCAGTCCTTCTTACCATCATTTGGTAATTTTGGGCCATTCTTTCCCTTTTTTAGCCTTCTGCACACTTTTTTGTGCTTGTTATGGATCTTTGGTAAAACTAGTTTGACCAAAATTTCCCTATTTTTTCCCTAGTTAACTTCAAAATATTAGTCAAACCTCTTATTTTATACTTCCTAATGTTGCATTATCATTCTAGACCTTTCAAATCAATTGAAAATTTTCATTAGGGTTTTAGCCTATAGAATGTACAAGGTTAACCCATACCTACTAGGTCAACACTATGGACTCTACCTAGTTTCAGCATACTAGGTTGATTGGGTTGACTCAGTTCATTTTGCCCACTGACCCCTTGCATTTTCCTAAAAATGTGATTTTTTTTTATTTCTTCTTAATTACTCTAAACCCATTTCTTGTCTTTCTATTTGATATCCATAGAATCTAATTTTGTCTCATCTAACATCTAGAACTGCTTAAAATTCAAAATTATTAAAAACTCACTTAATTCAATAAAAATTTCAAAAATTGGTTTGAGATTCATAATTGCATACCTGTAATGCACCCACTTTTGCCTCTGAAACCTCTCCCTATCTATCCTATCATCTCCTTTCCATCTTAGCTCATTTGATCTCTAGATCTCTTTTTTATCTCCTTCATAAGTTAAAACAACAAATGACTTGTCTTTTCCCCTACTTTAAAACACCTTTTCAAAACTCAAATTCTTTAATTATTATCCTATAGATTCCTTCTTTTCTCTATATCTTTGTTTTTACTCATCCATTTTAAAAACTATAAAATATGTTGGATTTGTGATGATGTAGAGATTTATTTCCACTATAACATGCCTATTTTCCAAAATAATTGATTTTGGCTATTTTTGTCACTAACTTCTATAGGTTTGCCTAGTGTTATTCACATTATATGCCTTCACTTTTTCTTGTAGTCTACTTATTTATCTACAACACTAAGGTAAGTAAAGGTATGAGTTTTTTAATTCTATCCTTTCCTTTATCTTATTTTCTACTTACTACACTTTACTTAGTATAAACATCATGTGCTATCCTATTCTATTTCTCAAAGCACCATCTTGTGTTGCACTCATGTGACATGTAATGACCTTCAAGTGGGGCATATGTACACACATAATATTTTCAAAATTTTATTAATTACTAACACTTTGTATCTTACAAGAAACTATCAAGTCTCAATCTCTTTAAGTACATGCCTTAAGGGGTGCACTAGGAAAGGGGTGGGTAGACCATAGGTGTTTTATAAGATTATTGTCCCTATTTCAACTTTCCATATATACACTCATCTCCTAAAACCATTAACCCTAAGCTTATTCTTCTTAGTCCTACCTATTCTTGTCATTTTCCTCTTTCTATCCTCCTTGCCTTAATTCCCTTTTGGACTATCATCTGTACTAGGTTGACCATGGCTGACCTTGTATAATTTAGGGTATTTTTCACTTTTTGGACTTTGTTATCCCTTTAGCCAAATTAGGTCAGACCTAGTGAATTATTCCTAAGAACATACAAGGTCAACCATGACCAAACCTATATAACTAACATTTTAGAAAGAATTTAGGGCAAGATCCACCTATATATACAAGTTCAATTTCAACCTTTTGTAGAGAAGAGAAGTGAAGAGGAATAATTAAAAATTAACATCTTCTTATTGACCATTCTACTTTAGGAATAAGGCTTAGGGTTTCATACTTTCTTTGGAGATAGGGATCTTGTCTTATGGAAAAGTTTTTTAGATGTATAGATAGGTTATGTATCCTAGAGATAATTTGTCTTTTTTATCCTTACATACCACAAAAATCACTTGAAAATCACCTTATCCAAGGGAGAGATTGAGGCTCAGTGCATTCATCTTCAAGGTAAGTATTCCTAACCTTATTTCTTCTTTGTAAGAGTAGATAGATAATGTAGATGTGCTCCTCTCTTTCATGCATTAGGATTTTTTATACATTGACATGAATATTTGTCTTTTATACATGTTTAGTTTAGTTGTTTATTTTATTTATAACAACTACTTTGTGCCACAAGCTTTGGTGTGCACTATATTAGATTTACTTTCTTTTGTATTAGACTTAGGTGAAATATTGAACCTTAGGACTCTTTTAGGGTTATTGTGTGATTGTGTAATATTTTAGGATTTGGAACCCTACCTCACATGATGTATTGTGACAAGTGATCCCCTAATTGGGTCTATTAGATCCCCATATTGGTCATGCTCCTACTTAAAAAATATATTCCCAATTAGAAGTGTAGGTATGCTCTATCTTCTCTGAGCCAAAATTGATTTATATACATGATGCATTTATAATTGTATATAGCAAGTATATACATATATACATACATACACATATATATATTGGAAGACACATTCACCCAACATTGGTGAATAGGTGAGTTGTTATATGACCATTGATTTTATCTCAATTCCATAAAACAATCATATTTATAACCTGGCAAGTCTGAGTGATCTAATAAAATCACACTATATATATGGCAAGGATGGATAATTTAATCACTCCATCTTATAATTTTAGTGAATTTAGATGATTTAATTAAGTCTAATTTATAAATTTGGTAAGTTTGAGTGATTTAATCACCTCAAACTTACCAAAAGGTGAACCAACTACTACAATAGATTAACTAAATGAAAGTTTGTAAAAGTCCATCCTAGGTATGTTAACAGTTCATAGTAGAATTTTAAATCTGAAAGCTAATTTTATTTTCCAAATAAAGTTTCCTTTATATGACATATGTACCTCATATATGTCTCAAGATGAAATATGGGTATAACTATGTTACCAATAATTAAAATGCTACAAAAAATATGTATATGAATAATATATATGTGAACTTTGGATGATTTGAAAATTTCTCAAGTGTGTATGATATGTTCCCATGACATGCCTCTAATGAATTTAGATAACATAAGAGTTGTTGTAAGTACAAATAACATGTTTCCATTACATTCCCCCACTAAAATCTAAAATTATGAAGTTGTGAACACATGCCTCTATGACATGCCCCTACTAATATTCACCATAGTAGTTACCTTACCTCAAGAGGAAAAGATGACTATATAATTTATGTATGGAACATGTATCATATACAAGTAACATGTATAAGTAGATATATAAATGAGTTATATAGTATGTGATCACATCAAATCCTAAGGTGCATGATGTGAATCATGGAAATGCATATATATCAGTAATCCCATATCAAAAATAAATCAAATACACACAATATCATTGAAAATCAAGACAAAAATAAATGGTCCAAGGATAACTCATACAATGGGAATGTTCAAATGTGACACGATTGAAATTACATGACATAGTCAAATGTCTGTAAAGCATAAAATGTCATATTCAAATGTCCATATACAACCAAAAATGACATATTTAAATTCTAAAATAGGTAAGCATACACAAGAGGAACACAAGAAATATAACATATTTCAACTATCAAACAAACAAGATAACGAAAGATAATACCAAGTAATGAACACACTCAAGTGCTAAAAAAAATGTTAAATCATAAAGAACTAGCCTAAGAATATAATATTATCCCTTGGATATGTGTTTTAACAAAAAAAATTAAGCACATAGCTATAGACACTATTTATGAATTGTGTAGAACCTTAGTCTTGTACACTAGGCAAATACATATCATGGATATACGTTCAACTTCTAAAACTTTTTTATTTCCAAAAGGCTCACATACATTATCTCTCTATGCCTAATTTATTATCTCTTAATATAACCAATGTTATTTGATAACTCAGGCCTTATATCATGCCCAAAAGGCTATAAACCCACTTATCTTCCATCTATATAATTTATGAACCTACAACTATTTTTTAACTACCTAAACACTTGCTTCCTAATCAGATGCATATGTTGATGCAAGTTTCTTATCCATCCTATCCCAATACAAGTGTCTAGTGCCCTAAAGTCATCCAATTTATAAATAAAGCCTTTTCTTCTAGCTAGCCTAAGTGATTTAATGTGATATATTCTCCAAAGGGATTGTTATAAATACAAGATCAATCCTCATTCATTCCTCACCTAGAATCATATAGCAACTCACAAGGAAAGTTTTCAAAAGAATTAAATCAAGAACTCAAATGACCAAAGCTTCCCTATTTTCTCCTATTTACATATTATTCATAGGGACAACAAATCTATAGGTCTGAAGGATTAGTCCAATATCTATAATTTTTAAGTTACAAACTATCACTGTTATATTTTTTATCACACATTTCATGATCCACACATAATCCAACTCATAGGGGATAACTAAATAAGTATGAGTCCCTCTTTGGAGTATTGGATATATATAAATATCTTATTAATAAATGGGTATTTGAGGTATCTCTACACCATGTACCCACTAAACCATTTTTATCACAACCAATATGATGATAAAGAACTAGGGTTTATATATTTGACAAGGAGAAAAAATCCATGTCCCAAATTTGAATTCACCATAGTGAAGGAAACATAAAACCCAAAAGCATTGAAGTAGTCACATCTTGTTTCAATAGATATGTTTTATTATACACATACATTCAAGTTAGATATTAGCATTGACATAATTATCTCAAGTTGATGAAAGTATCCATATTTATAGATACAATTTATAAAATCAAGCAACTATTCCAGAATCTAGATCTAGTCTACTTTCTACCTATTTTAAATCTAGATTTGTATAAGCATCAAAACTAGTTAAGTATCTTATGTTCATTATTATTGAAAAATCTAACATAGTTGTACTTTCCATTTTTAACATGTCTCAACATAGTAAATTTAGTATATTTTTTTATCTAAGTTTTGTAAATAATTGTCCTACTTTAGAGGTAATCTACTATCCTTGTGACCTAGGCAATCTCTACCCATTTAATCCTAGATTCTCCCTTAGTCTAGATTTTTGGGTTAAAATTTTTGTGAACTAACATTCCATATGTAAAACCTTAGATATTGATCTAGGGTTTCTTGATTCTCTATTTTTGATTTCTAATTTAACAAGTTTTTACAAGTTAAAAATTAAGTTTCCTTTACTTTCAATATGTTCAAAGTGGATGCATGTGTAGCTCATTTTATGGTAAAATTTTTAATTGTAGAAACAATATACCATTATATAAGCTAATCTAAAGTGTCATCTAAATAAATAAGTATATATATTAATATAATGAGAGGGTTATAAAGTGAAAACAACAGTTAATCTCTATTCAAAATTCCTTTTGTAGATCTAGTATCTATAGGAAAACATGTTATAAAATCTTCCATTGATATTATCACTAAAAACTCACCATGGGACTTACTACACCACTCTTCCCATTACAAGGATGTTCTTGTGGATGAATTATAGATGACATTTTTACCAAATAATGTGGAGCCTCAATGTGTGAATTATGTGTTAAATTTTATCAAAACGATTGAACATGATGTATCATTTGAAAAATATCTCCCACTGTAATACATCATAAATTTTCTCTTACCATTATACATTAAAGTTTGTGTGTTCAATACATTTATAAAAAGAGTCCTTGTGGACAATGGTTTATGGCTCAACATTTGGAACATATCCTTTATTTCCTTACTTGGAATTGGGACTAATGATTTGTAACCTTCCAATACAAAGCATCAAAGGATTTGATAATATTTCATAATAAGTATTGGGGAAAATAATATTGAATATTTTTACTATAGGACCCCATGCATTACTTACTTTGTGACATGTTTTTCAAAATGATTAAAACTATAATATATTATTGGGATGACCTTGGATACATGAAATGTATGAGGTTCCATATACTTTTCACACATGATTAAAATTCATCCATAAATGATTTATTTATACATTTCCCGTGGATTTTAATCGCTTCAAACATCATGTAATGATCCAAAAAAAAATGATCCTATGGTGAAATATTATAAACATGATTTTGGTATTTGATGTTTAATATAATATGGATAAAAAGGACAAGGATTTTGTAAACATGTTTAGGTTATAAATCAACCAATATCTCTTACAAACAACACATATATTGATACACTATTATATAAATTTAAGAAAATTATCTTAACTAATGTACCAAAGAGATAATTTATGCATTTACCTAAGTCTTCTATTTCATTACTCCCATAGATTTTAGAGTGTCATGTTGTATCTTTCCCTCATCCTATATAGGATGATATGATAATACCTCTATTGAAAGGGTATGCTAACAATGCTTATTGTGACTATCACCAAGGCCCTGGGCATTCTATGAACATATGTTTTATCTTGAATCATAAAATCCAAGACATAATCTATGTAAAAAATATCACATTTGATGAATCTCCAGAATAATGAATTTCGTAGCGTAGTGACCACCAAAAAAATAAAATATTTAACAATCCTTTGCAAAATCATTCAAAGAAAGAGCCAAAAGTGAAAGTGGTATAAATTGCACACTAAAAAATTCAAAGTAAACAAATTAAACAACATCCATGCCAATAGGATTTTAAAATCACCTTAATCATGGTTGGTGCTTATTTTTGGTATAATCACATTGATCCTACACAAATAAAAACTATTTGCAATGTAAGAAGTTTTCGACATCTTGGACTTAATCTAAAATTCTTGCAACTAAAATTCATTTGTAGAGATGCCTTGGGATACATAACACTAACAATTTATGGTGGTCTTAAAGTGATTCAAACATGGGTTTAAGTTAAGCCAAAAACATCTTGATATGCATTTACATTGGGATAGTTTTGGTTACATCAAATGGAAGCAAAATTTGATCATCATCAAGGTATTTTCTTTTCTCATGAAGTCAAATTGATCCATATTAAAAATGATAGTATTAGTTATTTTACTACACATTTAAAATGTGAGGAGGAATATGCCATGTACCATTTCCACTTATCAAACCATGATCCAAAAAGTATAAAATATCTAACTTAAGGTTTCAAAGTCTCACATATTCCACACATACTAAAAAAATCAAAAACTTCAAAATCCAAAAATATTTTTAGCATTTACATATCTTAATAGATCCTTGTTATACATTCTTTTGGTTCCATTTTAGTATATGTCATATCAATATTTTATATATACACATGTTACAAACACATTATGAGTGAGACATAAGCATACCCAGATACATGATCTATGCACTTTTAGATGTTAGGTTTCCCTCTACTCACATCACCAAGACATTAGGGGCATCCACCTCTTTTATCATGATACATACATGTTATATAATTATATGGTCACTTTAAATTATCATATTCAATCTAATATATGCAATTAAACATATCTTTATCTATGCATATATCTTATGTAGTGTAATTGATATGCTATGTACTTAATATTTTTTCTAAAACATATACATAAGGAATAGTATTATATGTTTAGGTTGGTTATTTATGCTTTCACTTAAGCACTTATTTGAGTGTCTTGCCTTGCTATTATCTTGATTGTTTGAGATTTTAAATATGATCCATTATTTCTAGCCTTCATGCCTTTGTTTTCCTTTTTGACATCTGAATTTGTCATTGCTTGTTATATTTGGACATTTGAATATGTAATTTATTTCTTTGTGGACATTTGATTAAGTCATGTCCCTTAAATGGTGTGGTATTTAAATGTGACCCTTGTTTATAATCTCCTTGGAACTTTATCTCTTAATTTAATTTTAAGTGCTCTTGTGTCTATGATTGATTTATTATTGAGTTTGTATTATTATCATCTAGATATTGACCTAATATACATCATGAATCTTAGGAGATGGTGTGATCACATTCTTCATGTTTCAATGTTATACTTATCTAAACATGTTCCTTCTATATAATACATGTAAAATTTATTGTTACATGGTTATATTATCCTTTTGAGGTAAGGTAAATACCAAACACTACTTTCCCTCACCTCAAAATGTGGAGAATATTAGTGGGGGAATGTCATAAAGGAATGAATTCAACATTTCTTCATAGATTCAAATTGCAATGGGGGCATGTTTTGAAAACATGTTCTCCACATCTATCATAGTTTCAGATTCAATGGGGGAATGCTTTTAAAACATGTTCTCCACACTTATTAAATATTTAGCATACCCAAATTATAGTAGGGTAATGTTTTAGAAACATGTCCTTGACATTGACACTTACATTAGTTCTCAGATTCAGATTGTAGTGGGAGCATGTTTTAGAAACATGTTCTCCACACTTACACCAGTTATCATATTCAGATATATAGTGGGGGCATGTTTTAGAAACATGTTCTCCACACTTACACCAGTTATCATATTCAAATATATAGTGGGGGAATGTTTTAGAAATATGTAATCAACATTAGAACTTATATAAACTTTAAAATTTCTCCATACACAGTGGGGACCTAATCTAGAACCATGTTTTCCACATTAACACATTCAAATTAGCCAAAATTCATAATTATATGATTTAGATATAAATTTATGGCATAATTATATATATTGATATCATTACTATACACAGTCTAAACATGATACATATTCTATGTAAATTACACCTAATATTACAAAATCAAATCAATTTCATATTTCAAACACTTTTAGGTACTATCATCACCTACTAGGTTAGACTTTTACAAACTATATTGATCTAATCTACTACACTACTTGGTTCAATTTTTTTTATGGTTGAGGTGATTAAATCACTCAATATTTACAAGTTTATATGTTGAACTTGATGACATTATCTATACTCCCCAATTTTATATTGAGAGTTGGCTTGGCTCACTCACACTCACCAAGTTATAAATATGTTTATGTTTCATGGTTGAGCTAATTTAAACTCTCAAGTGGCAACTTAATTTTTATAGAAGTTTAAGGTAATGTGTCCTCCAATATTTCTCTCTATCTCCTTAGATATATTCAATTTATATATGTATATTTGTCCTAATCTTATTTTTAGTTATTTATAATGATATATTTTTCAAATTAAATTACCAAAATGAAATATGGTTGTATTGATATACAAGTGTACTCCTAAATATTGATTTCTTTCAATTTTAATAATTTCAATGCTTTAAATTATATATTTTATCTACTAATTATATACTATAACATGTTCTTGGTTATAGGTAATTAAGCAATATAAAACTCAATTTAGACTCAAGTAAATAAAAGTTGTGTCATACACACTGAGGTATGCATTCTTTTTCTTTGAGACTAGAAGTTCCATTACTAGATTAAAGGGGAGGAAATGTAGACACTATTTCTAAATTATATAGTAGCTAATTATTATACAATTATAAAATACATATCATAGATTTACCTTCAGATTCTAAACCTTTTCCATTATAAAAAGGATTGCATACAATATCTCTCTATAGGTAATTTCTTATCTCTTACTCTAACCATTGTTATTTTGATTACTTAGGCCTTCTATCATTCTCAAAATTTTATAAACCAGATTATCTTCCATCTCTGCATGTTTTGAACCTACACCTATTTTCTAATTGCCTAGACACTTACGTCCCAATGATATACATATGTTAATGTAAGTGTTTTATCCAAATGAACGTGTTTAGTGCCATAAAGTCATCCAATTTTCAAATGAAACATATTCCTATGATCAACATAAGTAATTTAATGTGAGATAGTCTCCAAAAGGATTGGTATAAATACAAGATCAACCTTAATTCATTCCTCACTTGGAAACCCCTAACAAATCACATAGAAACATATCAAAAGAATTCAATTAAGTACTCAAGTGAGCATTCCTTATTTTATCATATTTACATATTAGTCACATGGATAGCTCACATTAAGGTCTAAATCTCTGAAGGAACAACCCCATATATTTATTTACCAAGTTAAAATATAGTTCATTGTTGTAAATTTTTATCACAAATTGCATGATACACACACAAACAAACTCATAAGGGATCACTACATAATGTTGAGGCCCTTTTTGAAGTATTGTCTACGTAGGAAGTTCTCATTAATTGAGGGGTATTTTGGCCATACACCATGTGCCCACTAACCTATTTTTACCATAGCTAATATAAAGATGAATAACTAGGCTTTTTCTATTTCACAAGGAAAGACAGTCCATGACCCAGATATGAATGCACCAAAGAAAAGGAAACATAAAAACTATAAGTATCTAGGTGGTATCATCTATTTAATTATATATTATATACTATACACTATGTCCATGTCAGACAGTAGCCTTGATGTAATAGTCCCAAGTCAATTTAAGTGCCTACAATTATAGAGGCATAATTTATATAATCAAGTAACTATTACAAGATGAGATCCAATCTACTTTATACTTGTTCTAGATACATATTTGTATTAACATAAAAATATATATGTATCTTATGTTCATTATCATTTCAATATCTAGAATAGTTGTACTTTTCTTTTTTAGAATATCTTAGCATAATAAATTTAGTATATGTCTTTTCTAAGTTTCAAAAATAATTGTAATTATTTAGAGATAGTCTACCATCCTTGTGTCATAGGCTATCTCTATCAATTTTACCCTAGGTTCCCCCTTAATCTAGATTTTAGGGTTAAACAATAGCATATAAAATTTATTATGAAATATATAAGCATGGATAAAGGCATTTGTAAGTACATAAGCTCAAACATGATAACACAAAGTGATCTTATAATAATATAGCTTGAGTGTATCATGACTAAAGAAGCATATGCACCCAATGTATTAATGATATGAGAAGAGGGATGGACTAACATATGTATGTACATATATAATGTTCTTGGGTATGCCTATATCATACTCAAAATATGCATGCATATATAAATAAATGATATGATATCTACCAATATGGAACCAACAACATAGATGACAAAGAGCTAATAAAAAATTGTAAATGATTCATATTTTTATATTTTTGAATGTTTTAATTTTTTGGTATTTTTTTAATATTTAAAATAAAAGACTATCCTATGATCTCAACAAAAGGGATGGTCATAGGTATATCCCCACTCATAATAAATGAAATAAACTAATGGTACTACCAAGGAACATTTATAGGTGTAATATCTAGCACTATAAGATCTGTGATGCTCTATGTATATATAATAAGAATCTATGGTCATGAGGAAATAATATAAGGAATAGGGGTTCATGGTACCCATTATTGAGTGTGTTATGGTTTATTTGGAATAGCATAAGTGGGAAGATGTTTGGTTCGCTAGGTAACTAAATATTTTATGTAGTAGTAGATGAGTATTTTGTAAAATTCATTGTGTATCTCTGGTGAAAATGTCTCTCAATTACTAGCCTCCTAGGAAAGGGTATTGCATGTTTCTTACCCTTTCATAGAGGATTAACCTTATTAGGTTAGATAAGTAAATGCATGGGTATGAAATTAGTTTTTCCAAGTGGATGTTTATATGAAATTATGGAAACTATAATTACCTTATTGGCATTAATGTATTTAATAGACCCATACACTATAGAAGGTATTGTGCATAGGGTGTTTATCCAATGTCATACTAATAACATATAAAAGATGCATGTTTATGGTATAAATAATAATATAGTAACCAAATGTGTTGGAAAATTCATAAATTTAAGTCAATCTCACCAACGACCTTCTATCAGGTTCCATCAAATGTTTTGACCACTTTGGTCAAAGTGTATAAATCATCATGTGTATATCCTAAATTTGTAAGTAATGTCATGGTTTGAAAATTATCTATATCATTATTATCAATCCTAAAAATATTTATAGGATAATGATTAAAGTATGAAAAAATGAATAATGAATGAATATCTTAATCATCATCTATAATCTCACTATCATCAAAATTAATATAAGGTCTCTAAATCATAGGCACTGTGTGTAATGTATAATTATCAATAATACCAAATTATGGGTATACATAATTTTTTGGATGGTTATGTGAATTATATGCCATTTTCACCTTTGGTTCCTTCTTAAAATGGTCTTGTAAAGGGTTTTTAAATATATTTTGATTATGGTGATCACTAGGTTGTGAACCTAGTTCCTTTAGGGAATCATCAAATGTAATTTTTTGGTCATCAATAATGTCTTGGATCTTATGGTTAAAGTAAAAAATCTATTAATAGAATGCATAAGGCCTAGGTGATAGTCAAAATAAGCATTCACATCATATCCTTTGGGTATAGGTTGACTCATATAAACTTCTATAGTAAAAGGGAGAAGTATGAGGTGACACTCCCCAATCTTCATAAGTAATGAAGTTGGATAATATGGTAAATGTGATAATTTAATGCTTAGTGTGATGGATAAGACAATTTGAATAGGTTGTTGTGACACTTTATTGACCATAGTAGTTCTTTCCTTTTTAGATTCCATAGGTTTCACCATACAACTTGATATGATATTAAAATTACTATTATATGTATTGATGTGTTTTATACATAATTAAATTTGTTTAGTGGGATAAGTTTCATTTCATGATCATGAACAATATGGCATAATTTATCAAAATATTTGAAAATTTTGAAAAAATTAGACTCATATAGTGGGGAAAACAATTTTTTCTTGAATATGTCTTGAATCCCTTTATCTACCATTAAAATAATCATTTTATCCAACATTATCTTGTACCATAAGACATATTCATTGATAGGGTCATTGGTTCCTTGTTTGATTTTTGTAATTTGAGCATAGGAAATATTTTAGGTGATGTCGATAGGAAAGTGTGACAAAAACTAATCTACCAGAGGTTTGAATAATTTTATTAATTGGATTGATAAATCATAAAACCACCTTAGAGAATAGTCCTTGAGACTCTTTGGAAATAATTTATTTAAAATTTTATCATTATAGGCATAATCGAGGCATGCCACATAGAAAGATCAAAGATGTTGCTTAGGATCACCATTGTCATCATAAAATGTGAACTTTGGTGCAAAAAAACTAGTTCACAAGGGGTTGAAAATATATTTCAAGTGCAAGAGGGTTATGCAAAACCTCTTATGAATCAATAGCATTAGGTGATTTCATGGATTTTTTTCAATATTTTCAACCTTATATTTGAGAAGTTTTATAGTTTGGAAAAGGTATTTCACATTTTGATCACTAAGGTTTTAAGTTTGAGAAGTCCTCAAATTAGGTTTTCTAATATTTTAAGTTTATTTAGGTATAGAAATTGGTAATTGAGTTAAAGTACGATGCATTGGCAATTTGGCATGTCAAGGCCAAATTCCAACCCTTGTAGTCAAAAAAAAATTCATAGTTGTCATGATGTCTTATTTTTCAAGTGAAAAATGACTTTTTTAGTGCCATAAACTATGTAAAACGTATTTATGAGGTTTTGATAGAGTTTTAAGTGGTTCTATGATCTGAAAGTGCTCTAAAGGATATGGTGAAAAGAAGATAATTAGTTACTTGTCATGAATATTTTTTAGTATATTTAGATATAATGAAGGAATTAAATGATCATAAACCCAAGAATATGATAAAATTGTATTAAAATTTAATTTTAATCCTTTCATAAGGATATGACACATTTATTTGACATTCAATATTAGTTTTACTTTGTAAATCTATGTTATTTCACCAAAAAAGGATAAACATTGGTCTTTAAATATAAAATATGTCATTAAAATGCCATTAAAATAGTTAAATTAAATTTTAAAACATTCATATATATGAATTTATATTATTATTAAAGTTCCATATTTGAGAAAGGTCACTTAAAACAAGTATACATGTGAAAAAGGCTATTTTGGGACTCCCACGTGCCAATTTTGGCCATTAAAAGGTGTAAAGTGATTAAATATTTGTCCTAAACTCATGCTTGGATCGTTTATATTATCCAAGATTCTAATTTTGGTGGTGGAAGAGCTTAAGTTTTAATTAAGGGGTAAAAAGAGGCTTTTTCATGCGTTTTACAAAGAAGTAAGGAATGATACGACCATCCATACGATGGAGGCCATGAATAGGATAATCAAGGTATATCATAGGTTCACGAAAAATTTAATGGCAATTGGACTCCAAATAGTCCAAAAAATATTCCCCTATAGATAATTGGTTTCTTTACATACAAGGACTGTCTTCCAAGTTTCATGATGGTGCGACCATTAGAGAGAGAATCTAGGTCTAGTTTTTTGGTCAAAGAAAGTAGATTTAGATATATTATAGGTATATAATGTTTATCTTAATTTGGTATCCTATATTTCCTGAACCATACCTTTAAATTAAAGGTACTCTTCATAAGCCTTTCATCCAAGAAGACAATTAGTTTTTTGTAATTTCTCCTCACTAGGGCATTATTTGAAGAAATTTTAAGTTTGCAAGGATAATTTTGAACATAAATTACTCTTCCATGTTAATATTAAATTAATTTTAACACATTTAGAGATCATACAAAGATAAATAAGATAATTAATTAAAATGTACATTCCACAAGCATGTAAAGGAAATTTATACAATTTAGGAGAGAGAGAAAGGTTTCACAATTTCTTGTTTTCCTCCATGGCATGAATATCCTTCATGTTATCATGTTTCTAAAAAAATTTTATCAATAAGTTATAAAATGATTCATGGCATGTCCCATCATTTTTTTCTCAAGCACCTCAAGATATATTTTTAGCAAAACTCGAGGTTTTCAAGTGTTATTTAAGGAACTTAGCATAGTACTAGGTTTTAATTTTAGCTTTTTTTATCTCCTCCAATGGCCTCCAAACTGATACATCAAGTCAAGGATATGATAATTTTTTGATATGGATATTAAAATTAGTATAGGCATATTCTTATGTCCCTTTTGTCACCCCATCTCACTCACCTCCACATACATTATCATACATAGCCATTTTTCATTATTTTCATGTTCCCTTCACCTTGCTTTCATGGTTTGTCATCTCTCATCCATCATTCCTCTACTCCATTAATATCCATCCCTCCATCCATCATAAAGAGGTTTCAATGATCAAGTGAAGGTTGTCATGGTCTTTGAGATAGAGTTTATACTCACCATGAAAGCAAGCTATGACCAAGACAAGTTGACCTACAACAAGAACATAGTACATCCAATATTGTCATCAAGCTAATAAGCCAAAGCATATTGGGAAGGTGTTTTATTAAATGTATATAAAAAAATAGTCACATCAATAAATATATGACAAGAAAAATGTTCAATTCATGTTTGAAGCTTCCTTAAGGCTAATTCCTATGTTTTATCCATACAATGGAACATGTATATAGTTATCATATTGAAGAGAAAGGGCATGGTATTTGAGGTTTTGGACATGACATGAGTATGGGGTAACTATGAGAAATCAATATGGTATTATTAATCTAATTAAGACACATCTCATGGATATAAAGTGTTTTGAAGTCACAACTATAGGCCTATGAATTGGTAGCCTATAGTAGGATAGGGTCTCAACCTTGTCAATAGGCCTATCAAGATGCAAAGTAAACCACCACAAAGCATAGCTAGGTATGAAGATTAATAAAATCAAAAGGAGGGATAAAAATAATACAACTATGTCAAGATTTGAAGGGATAAAAAGGAGAAAATGGAGACTTACAACCACTTAAAAGCATGATACAACCAAGAAAGTGTAATAGTTATTAAGAATACCTAAAAGGCATATAACTTTTACAGAGGATGATATTGGATTGTTTTGTGACCATTTGACAAGTCAGATCATATCCACACCTCTTGTCATGTTGTGATCACACTCAAAACTCCATAAGCACTACTTCAGAATCCCTATCTATATAAGGGAACCTACAGGCATGAGAGTATAATCAAACATAACAAAAGGGAGTTTATCTACCTAATGATGTTATGATAGTTTGAACATGTGAATAAGATATAAGTTTAAAATCAAATTCATACAATAGGTCTAGGATGAGACTAAGAGTAATAAACATGCTCTTTCCATGACATAGGACTAAGAAAAAGAGCACTTACAACCACTTAAGGATTCATACAAGATGGTATTATAATGCTCTCTAAGGGAAATCTCATGTTTAGGTTCATATCAAGAAATTTTATAAAGAGAGCATGATCTAAGAGGACCCATATTCACTTCAAAATAGAATTCATTAAATTTTAGATTTATCATTGGAAAAATGTATAGCTCATCAATATCTTTTAGATGATATGTGGAACTTAAAAAACAAATCTCGTAAGCTCCTTATGCAGTTGGTCAAAGTTTTAATCAAAGCCAGTCAATAAGTGGTCAAATCTAGTCAAATTGAAAAAATTGACCGTCATATAATTTTTTAAATCTAGTTCTATGATATAGATCTCATTTAAATATTTTTGGCATATTTCACAGTTCACAAAATGGAGTCCGTATGTGCAAGTTATGACTAGTCAAAGTTATGGGCAAACTGGATGATGTGGAAATAAAGTGATGTGGCAATATGGTTTGACCCAAGTCTTCAATATTTGGGGATAAATATATTAAATCATATATTTTGGAATAATTATCACCCCATATTTTTAAATGTGATGGATAATTTAAAATCCCATAAAAATCATGTATGAGATAATTATGAAATTTATTAAAATAGATTATGGATAATCATCCCAATCAAAAAAAGTGGACCTATAACAAGTATATAAAGGGGTCAAAGGTGAATTAAAATTCATTTAAAAAAAGTCTCAAATCTCTCATGCTAGATCCAAGAGCCAGAGTCAAGAACTAGTGCCGAAGAGCCAAAGCTGAGAGCCACAGCCAAGAGCCAAGATCTAGAGCTAGAGGTTCTAGACATATGCTAAGTGTCTATATCTGAGGTCATTTGATGCCTCAAAGTGAATATTTGTATATTTTGTAATGGGAAATATATAGACTAGTCTGCATATATCTTAAGTTTTGAAGGACTTTGAGAGCTTTACACTTCTTGGTGTAAACTAGGGATTCATCTTAGACTCCAAGATAATTTCAATGGTATGTTGAAATCCCTGTGAAAATATTTGTAAGACCATTTTATAAGTCTATTTTTGAGAATTTTGGTAGAAATCCATAGGATTGAAATATTTCATTCATGTGATAGTAAGGTGTAAGGTCTGTTTGTGGGTTTACCAGGACTTTCTAAAGCTCTATTGTTTCAGTTGTGTGAAATCTTATTGTAAGCATTTGAAAATAATGAGGAATTAGCATGTATTCAATTTTAAAGGAAATGGATTGGTTCATACTATAAGTGAACTCAAAGACATAGGCATTGTTGAACTCTATTATCACATGCTTGTTATGAGTGGATTCTATTTTTGCATTCTTTTTATACATTTTGATTAATTTTGTTAATCACTATTGAATGCATAATTAGTAAAATAAAACATATTAATTGAAAATTGAGCACTTTAGGGTTTGAGAAAAATATATATTAAAAATTCAAATTCATTTTTGTTTCCTTAAATGTTTTAGGAAATTATGCAATTTGACTAAAGGATCCAATGTAAACTTTTTACACAAAAAATAGTGCTAATTTATGGATCAAATTGGGTATTAGAGCAGTTAGTGTGTTGGGATAACATCTAATTATATGGATTTAATATCAGTTGTTTTTAGTTTAGTTTCTAGTATTATTGTAGACTTTTTGGGCCTATTAATATTCCATTTGTAGTATGTAGTTTGTGGGATTATTTTTTTTTCAGGAAATGGGAAGCCATGGGTAAAACCTTGAAAAGAGATAAGCTTAATCAGCTTGAAGCAATTAAATGATAGATATAAGAAGAGAATAATTTCTCGAGAGCTCAATTGTAATTCTTAAATGAGGATATTTCCCACTTAAAATTAGAGTTCTAAGCCAAGGATGAGCTCTTGGCATAGATGCAAAAAGAAGAGAAACATTGCCTTCATCAATTACCTTCCACTACAGATGTAGGCACTATGACTGATGAGTGCACTACAATTTATTCATCTGGTAATTCCTTTCATGAAGTTTTAGATATTTCTTTTGGTAGTTTTGAAAAACACACTAAGGGCATTAAATCTAAACTATTATTGAAAATGGGATTTGATGGAAGGAGCCTTGGTAATAATGGCCAAGGTATTGCTAACTCAATATAGGTAGATCATAGATATTTCCATGCATGATTGGATTATTCTAGTGAAAAAGAGGATGTTGGAGATAGTTCTTCCATTGCTAAAAGAGGACAAGCTTCTGATAGACAAGATCTAAGGCCACTAACAGAGCAAAATTCCTCCCTATGAAGGAATGATGAGTATTGAAAAAAATTAGGTAAAATACATATTGAGATTACACCTCCTCATTCTTACACTAGAAAAAGTGCCAATAAGAATGTGAATTCAAATACTTCTGATTCATTTCTACCATTTAAGAAATTTGGTTTTGATATTCAAAAAATGTTGCATTCTTTTCCTTGTACATTTTATGGATTGAATCACCATTGTGCCACATATTTTTGGAAAATACAAGATTTACTAACGTATCTTGCAGGTGTTAAAGACCATTCTCATACTAGCAAAGTGAGAAATGGAAAATGGGTGACCTCACCTAAGAAGAGGGATGTTTGCACTCATTGTCACATGAGTGGACATCGGGTTGAGAATTGTTGAAAACTTCAACCTTTCCACCATCTTGGAAATGGTAAGAAGAAGATGGTTTATAACCCTATTGATAAGGTAATTAATGGATTTTTTATTTAATCAACCAATGTATATGCCAGTAAATCTACTAAGAAAATTAAACACCCTAAATAGGAGAATCTTATAAAGAGGGTTAGTAAATAGTTTCTTAATTTCATGCTATCATGATTAGTGGATTGATAATGCATTAATGTTGTAAAGAAATCTTTGGATACTTGTTGTATGTTGAAAAAGGACATTTACCCATGCTTTGATATATGAATTTTGGAGCTATTATGGTGGGAATACTTTGAGACAGGTTCATCATGTGAAGATTTTAATTCTCACACTTATGTTTTGGAAATATATATTTTTGGAATATCTAGTATTAGCTTTATGAGTTTCTTATTGAATTACTAAAGAATTTAACTCATTAATTAGCTTGGGATATTTGACAATAGGTGCATGGGTTACTGGGTAGGATTCAACTTTCCTATAGTACTTGTTTTAGAATAACTGTTATTTTATAATGCATCTATTTATGGCATAATTGTGATTGAATGCATGATAAGACCCATTAAGGAAATTTATTGTGACATGGGCACAACCAATATATATATATTTTTTTAATTGACAAACTTGCCTTGTATTTTCATTGGTAATTGTTTTAGTATTTGATAGTTCACTACTAACAAGATGTGACAGTGGGTAGACAATTTGATATATTGTGACCTTATTGATAGTTACATGATTAAGTATAATTCATGCCTTATTTAAGGACCTTTAAAATTTTTGAGTTATGAATCATATTTTGACACTATTATCTCTATGATATAATTTGGGTTATGTACTTGATATGTTATAGAGGACCATTTAGCAATAACATAAGATATCACTAAACTTCTTTGTGTAGAGGCTCTTGTGAAGCCATGCAATAGAGGAAGTCATCACATCCTAATTTTATGTAGAGGATATTGATGGTCATGTAGCAGTAGAAGGTATGTAGAAGATGTGATCAATTTATTGTGCCAATAATTTTAGGCATAGTTATGGAACCTGACTAGACCAAAAAAAGACCCATCAAAATTCTTCAAAATTGAATAGAATTTTAGAGGATCAAGTTGGGTACTAGATTTTGGTAGACCAAAATCCCTCTTAGTAGAGAATATTTATCTAGGAGGATCCATATTCACTATAAAATATAATTCAAAAAATTATATATTTATCATTGGCACAACATAGATCTTGTCAAGAGCTTTCTGACGGTATGTGGAACTTTAAAAATAGAGGTCATAAGCTCCTTATATATTCGATCAAAGTTCCAGTCAAAATTAATCAATAGGTGATCAAAGCTGTTAAAAATTCAAAAAATTACCATTATGGAATGTTTCAAATCTAGTTCCATGATGTAGATCTTGTTGATAGCTTTCTGGGACATTTTACGATTTGAAAAATGGAGTCCGTATGTGCAAGTTATGACTAGTCAAAGTTATGGTCAAACTCGATGATGTGGAAATAAAGTGACGTGGAAATATGGTTCAACCAAAGTATTTAATATTTGGGGATAAACATATTCCATCATATATTGTGGAATAATTATCACCCCATATTTTTAAATGTGATGGATAATTTAAAATCCCATAAAAATTGGGTATGTGATAATTATGAAATTTATTAAAATAGATTGTGGATAATCATCCCAATCAGAAAAAGTGGACCCATAAAAGGTATATAAAGGTGTCAAATGTGTGTTTCAATTCATTCAAAAAAAGTATCAAATCTCTCATGCCAAATCCAAGAGCCAGAGATAGAGCTAAAGAGCCAAAGTTGAAAGCTAGAGCCAAAGCCAAAGAGCTAGAGCCAAGAGCTAAAGCCAAGAGTCGAGATCTAGAGCTAGAGGTTCTAGCCATATGCTAAGTTTCTATATTTTAGGTCACTTGATGCCTCAAATTGAATATTTTTAGATTGTGTAATGTCTAATATAGAGACTAGTCTATATATATCCTAAATTTTGAAGGACTTAGAGAGCTTTACACTTCTCAGTGTAAAGTAGTGATTTATCCTAGACTCTGAGATGATTTAAATGGTATGTTGAAATCATTATGATTATTTTTGTAATTCCATTTTTGAGACTTTTGGTAGAAATCCACATGATTGTAGAATTACATTTTCACAATAGTAAGGTGGAAGGTTTATTTGTGGGTTTACCGAGACTTTCTAAAGCTTTGTTATTTGAGTTGTGTGAAATCTTAGAGTATCCATTTGATAATCATGAGAAATTGGTCTATACTAACTTTTCAAGGAAATGGATTGGTTCATACTATAAGTGAACCCAAAGATATAAGCATTACCAAACTCCATTATCACATGCTTATCGTGAGTGGATTCTATTTTTGCATTCTTTTTCCACATTTTGATTAATCTTATTTATTAATCACTATTGAATTCATAATTAGTCAAATACAACATATTAATGGAAAATTGAGCACTTCAGTGTTTGAGACAAATGTATATTAAAAAGTCAAATTCAGTTTTCTTTCCTTGAATGTTCTGGGAAATGGTGTAATTTGACTAAAGGATCTAAGGTAAACTTGTTGCACAAAAATTAGTGCCAGTTTATGGATTAGAACATAATGATATAAGATAAAATGTATTTGATAGGGTATGATGGGCTCCACATAACATTCTACAATCAGCCTCTCCATGAAATGTATACATACAACTGTAACATATAGTTCATCCTTCAAACCTGTGTGTGATTGAGGGAAAATGGTCTATGAAGTAGTTTCTATATCTAGTTTAAGGTGATTTTTTATATGATGGATGATATGTATCAAATAAATCATGATTTTATTTAAAATATTCAAAACAAATTAAAATTCAACTACTCCACCTACATATTTGTCAACCCATAGGCTTTTATTCAAGTTACCATGGAGAGTGAGGGTATGGTCTATAAGGATTTAGTATTAAAGAAGATGTTTCATGAAATAAATGGTTATTATATAATAATTTTAAGATAATTAATATATTTATCAATGACTCAAATAAATTAGAACCAATATCCACCATCACTTACATCCATACAAATGGCCTTATCCGCTCACAATGCTATATGAGCAATATGCATACCAGTGCCTTTCAAGACAAAAAGAGAACCATGATGAGTTATTGAAAAATTCAAAGTTTAAATTTAATATTAAAATAATTTTTTAATCCACTAAGACACTTATAATCATGATTTTGAAGGTGAAGGTACAACACTTGTACTAAAAAGACAATTCTCAAGGTTTAAAGAGCTAGTTTGAGAGTCAATGGGCTAAGATGGAGTTAAGAAAGAGGTTTAAGTATTAATTAACTATTATATGACCCATAAAAAATAATTAAAGCCTTTAAATATCACTTTTATTATTAGGATCACATAAGCAAATAAGTGTTATTAAAGGAGTAAGGTCATAGATAGGTGGATTAGGTCTACAATATGACAAATGGAAATTGAAAGCATATCAAGGAAGAGTGTAGTGATACATTTAATGAATAATAACATTTTTATAATCTCAAAGAAAAAATTAAAATAGAGAAATATAGTCATAGGCCTAGTGAGACCAGACCAAGCAGGCAACTCAAAATAGTTTCAAGTAAAAAGGGCCTACAGGACAAAGTATGCATCCAAATGACATGAAATTTTATGGAGTTGGTAATTGTGAATTTATAAAACCATATAAAATATATTTTAGGTAATTTTAAAATTTTATATAATTAATATTTTTACATAGTCCTTAGCCTTTCAAAATGTAACCAAGAAGCAGGCAACTTAACCTAGTTTCTAGTAAAATGAGCCTATAGGCCAAAATATGCATCCAAATGACATGAAATTTTATGATGGATTCTGAAATTTTAACTTTATAAAATCATATAAAATAATATTTATATCATTATATTATGGTAGATACTCACTGGTATTACATAGTCCTCAGCCTATCAAAACACAAGCAAGATGCAAGCAAGCAGTGTTCTTAAGGTGCATACAAGTGAAAATGAGGTTTGAATATTTATGGAAAGGTTTTTTAAAGAATAAAAATATGTTTTAAAACCATATAAGGAAATTTTGGAATTTATTACACTCCATTATCCAAGAAAACCATGCCCTTGAGGGCTAATGCAAGTAGGTAGGCCTAAAACCCTCAAGGCACACAATCACACTTTTACACCTTTTTATGAAATTTTGATTTTTGAGATGGACATGAAGTAAATATTAGAAGGTAAATTAAAACTTGGAGAATATATTGAAGTAAATATTTTCTTATAATTATTGTTTTCCATGACTTTCTCAAGCTCTTTCCTTGCACATGTAGTCTTGGCAGCCTCTTAAAGCCAAAATTTACCATGTAAAGAACTTGAGGAGTATTTTTCATGGGATAATATTATTTTCACTAATTATTAGGGTTTTATTATGTAAAATTTTCATGGAAAGTGGTTTTAATTTGAATTTTTGTATGTTATAAACAATGCTTAAGAAGGCAAAGACCTCTGAAACCCTTGCAAAATCCTCATAATCACTCATTAGAGGAAATGAGCTAAATTATGAATTAATATGTAATTTTTTAGGAATTAAATTAATTTTATAGTCTTATAAACTACCTTAATCACCTCATTATCAATTTTTTGGCATGTGTTGTACCTTCATTATACACACTAGGCTAAAAAAGGTAATTTTGAGCTAGAAATCAAGGAAATAAAGGGTAATTATATATTAAAAGTATTTGAGAAGAAATATAGGATATTAATATCTATAAATAACACTTATAAATCAATAATTATTGGTCATTTGGTACATTTCCAAGAGTAGATAGATATGTAAATAAAAACAAGTAGTTGCTCCTATACAGGGTGAAGAGAAATGGCTTGATCAAGCCTATTTAATAACTCAAAATCATCATATACAAGTCATTAATGTTTTAAAAAGTACATATGATACTCTAAAATCATCATTAAGTCAAGATATTGAAGAAACTATGTATATACCTATGCTTGTTCTTGACATCTCAAGATAAGTCCATTAGAAGGGGGTAAGAGTTAAATAAAGGTCATAAAGGAACTCCAAAACATCATTAAAATCATCATTAGGTATTAATGGACGTTTATTCCATTTTTGAGCCATAGATAAATAATTTAATTGATCATCTTTGCTAAGGAGTACTAGACAATGCTTTAAAAGCTCATTTTCTAGCCTGAAATGAGTTTTCACATGCTCACTCTATTTCAAAAATTTTGAATGGGAAGAAAAGTAATTTGGATGAGTTTAAGGAAATAAAAAACTTAAATTTTTTGGCATTGGTTCATATTTTAATATCCTAGGATTTATGAAAAATCACTAAGAGTTAGAGCACTCTTAAACCCTTATAAAAACTCACTAGTAGACATGTTTGTAGAGATATGAAGAGTTATGCAAAAAAAACTCATTAAAAACTAATGAATATTACTTGGACCATGAATTATAATGTTAGTGATTCATTTCAATGGTCATTAGTTGTATGTATGTTGTATAAATTTGGTAGAAAATAGGTTATTAAAAGGATAAAACACAAAAGATGAGGTACAAGGCAATTTACATTCAATCCAATCCATAAAGATCAAATATTGATACTTTTTATTCACCCTAAAATCATTATTTGGTCATAAATATACCTAAAAGTTTCATTGGGATCTCATCCAAATCAACCACTCTACAAGAAATCAAGGAAAAATTAGCCTAGCTAACCTGCTTGACTAATTTACAGATGTTTCAAGCCAAGGACTATTTTCATGATATAAGTAATCTATTAATGTCTTTAATTTATGTTTTTTTAGGTTTTAAAGGTTTTTTTATGTTAAAATTGGCACCAAGCATAGAATTTAAATTTACCATGTTTATTTTGGCCTAGTAGGCCTATCTATTCAATCAAGTGGAGAATAATGACATAAGAGATTGTTAATGAGAGATAAGGTGGAGTTATCTTGTCTTATCATTAGTTCCACAACATGTAAATTGAATCATTGATGGCATATTAAAGTTAAATTTGTCCTTTGGATGAGTTAACTATTCTTCAATTGGTCCAATTGCATGCACAACTCATTTTGAGTTTGAACTCATGAACCAACTCACTTCACATCAGTTATCCAAATAAATAATGACATAACATGTTTGAAAAAGGAGTTTACAAAATTCTAATGGGCCCACTACTTTGTTTTCCAATGTCAAAGTTCATGCAAAATTCATGCATTCATCATGCAAGACACTAAACATAAGCAGAAGTCTTAAAAGACTATTATTTGTAATTGTAAATGAAAATTGACTTTTAGTTAATTAAATTTGACTTATCTTCTCCCTCTATGCCAATATCTTTGTTAGAGATTTTTTATTTTCTATATATTTAGGATTTCAAGCCAATTTTCAATATCCCTCTCTTGGGAATGATTAAACTCTACCAAGATTGATATTTTTAACCTTTTGAGATGAATAAAATGACTATTTTTAGATTCTTATATTCTATTATAGTGTGTTTATGTTAGTTTATTTACACATGTGGTAGTAATTTCTCCCTTGGTAATTCCTAATCTCACCTAGTTACTAGTATATCATCTTATTCAGGTCATGTTCAGTGTTTGATGTCATTTGACTAAGCTAATAGTGGATATATTAGCTGATTAGTGCCTTGAATTAAGCCTATTCCATCATTTCCCTCATGCTTAGATCAATTGATAAAACTTCTATGTGAAATACCATTGTATATGAGTCTTGGAGTTATATATTTAGTTATTTACTTATATTATCAATGTTTTAGGAGCTCAAATAGAGTGGATGAACCAGAAATGTAGGTATATCACTAATAATAGAATAATATTTACCTTTCAGATTCCTTCTAACCTATTTCATCCTAAAAAGCACAATAGTCTAGTAAGTAGAACATAGGTGATACATCAAAGGAACTAGCCTCATAAAAACTAGAGGTTTTGTCTCAAATTAGGTATCCTACACCTTAGATCATTTTAATATTAGTCTAGGTCTGAAGGAAATCTTGAGCAATTAGTAATCAGTCTTCAAGTAGGGTGCTATTTGGGTTACTAACAATTTTGGCATACTCAGTGGGGCATAGATCCAACCATTAGAGTATACAATTTGTAGTATATTAATCTTTAGAATTAGTTTTAAGTACTCCTATGGTCCTTATCTCAAAGGTAAAGGGAAAATTTTATTCTTAATTTATTTGATTTTCATGTGTTTTCTAAGCTATGGTAGCCTATAGAGAATGATTATATCATTCATATCCTTATCAACAATCCCAATATGATCCATATATATCTTTTTATGATCCTAAAGACATATATAAGTCCTTCCATGATTCATATCAACATTATGATGAGCCTCATGAGCTTTGTTATCTTCTTGACTAGCCCCATGAAGTCCCAAGACCATCCATTTCAAGTTTCAATCAAACCTTATTTGGCTATAAGAAACAGCTAGTAAGCATAGATACTCAAAAGAGCTATGGACAAGAGATTTCTAAGTGTGAAATTCAAAAAAATAGAGCTCACTTATAGCAATCCAAAGAGTTATGTGCATATTTCATAAGGCAAGGCAATTCAAAGTTTCTTGTTGATATCCTAAACATAGGTGGTCTAATTATAGGCATTAAAGAGAGGTTGGTGATTTATGATAAACACTAGGGTCATCATAATCAGTAGTATGTTCTTATAGATTTACCCTTTTCCCTTCATGAATATCAAACTAATGTATATCATATCCCTCAAGATTCAATCCAAGCCTTGTCTAGCTTTCCTACTTGGAAATATATCCAAGAGAGGCCTCATAAGGTTGAAGAAGTATGCTTTAAAGAGTATATTTTTTAGGTTCCACAACATATCATACAAGATCTTTCATATTTAGTTTTGTAGGGAAACATCTCTAATCAATTCATTCATGATTTTGAGGCTCATATAGCTAAGCAAGTTGAGCTTTCAAATTATCATCTTTAGTATTTAATGGCAACTATAAAGGCAATTAAATCTGAGTAGCAAGTTCCAATTCCTTCTTTCATTCCCATGGATGCAACAAGTACTACAAAAGAAGCTCCTAAACCCATGTTCATGACTTGGAATCAGGTATAATAGTCCAGATAAAAAATAACCTTCAAGCATAAGTCAAGATGCTAAACTTAAGATCAAGAACGGTATTACTTAGCCTCTACTCATTCCTCCTCAAAATCCCAAATCCTTTCCTTCATTGAAATTTATTTAAGAAAAAATGCAACAAAGAGAGGAGGTGAAAGTGACTCAGGTTGAGCAGCCTCAAGAGAAGAATCAAGCATCAATGGTAACTTTTATGGACCTTTCTCATCTCCTTGAGTATTTTTAGGGGTTGACCATGCTAATTCTTAAAAATATCCTCTTTTTTATGAGTCAAGTGAATAATTTGTAATTGAGATGAATAAATATAAGATGGTGTTGAGTGAACAAGATAAAGAGGACATCATCATAGAGACACTTGAAGGTAAGGATAACCACGACTTAGTCTTTCACAATGTAAAAGTAGATGAGTTATAGGGTGATTTGTAAGTAGAAGATGAGATCCAATAAAAATAAGTTTTATATATGTAACAAGAGGAAATAATTACTGGGATACCACTTGGCAAAGACAAACATGATTCGGTCTTTCATGATGTCAAAGAAGAAAAGGTTTTAGCTGAGCATCAAGAGGTTATTTTTGAAGATCTTATTGATCACATAGTAGATTTTCTTCATCAAGATGTTACTTAATAACTTGCATCAATTGATAAATATAGAGTATAAACAATTCTTTCTCTAGAATGCAACCATGGAGAATACTCACATAGATCTATTACTAAGATGGAGAACATTCTTAAAGTTGATGTTCACTGGTAGTAGTTATACCATGAGTTCTTGAGTGAGATTCAAGGGCTTAAGAGGTCAAATTTGGATGATGAGATAGGAAAATAGGTTGGAGATTCATCTAAGGATTCCACCAATGTTTTGGGCTTCAAGAAGGTAATGATATTTTGGAGACACCAAATAAAGATGAGTTAGAGCTTGAGTGGATAGATGAGATGCCATTCTTTACTAAAGATGTCGATCAAACACATGTAATATATCAATAACCTTCATATGACTCCATCATAACATTGGAAATGTGTGATCAACATGATTCAAATGGTAAGGATACTAATTAAATCCATATTATTTCAATTGATCATGAAGAGATGGATTTTTAGGATGATTTAGAGGGTTTTTGTTCAAAGTTTGATAGTCCATCCCCATCCCATATGGAGATTGAGGAATGTATTGTAAATAATACTATTACAACTATTCATTAAGAATATATTAATGGCATATTGTATCCATGTTTGAACACTTAGCAAGAAGTTGAAAATATTAACAAACCACTTAATACAAATGGAGCATAATGAAAAAACCAATCCAAGCATACCAACTAAATTAATAATACAATCATTGAATGATAATGTGATAAATCAATATCAACCTATGAATGAGGTAGAATTAGTAGTCTTGATTAAAGCACAAATAATATGGGAAGGATATGATTGGGTTCAGGATCTGTATATTCAATTCATGTACCTGAGAATGGAAATAGGAGGCCCAACTGTATCACCAAGAAGACATGAACATCCAAATTCTCCAATTTGCAAGATAAATCTACCAAGAGGTAGCAATCATGATTTAAGGTTCTATAGTGGAAACAATATATTTTCATTTAAACATAGAGGAAAGCTTTTCATTTCAGGTTAGTTATTTCAGGATTGTCTTGTTTCAATAAGTGATTAGCACAATTAGTAGTCTATTTCCCTTATGTTGTGTTTATTTTATTTTCTTGTTTCCTTAGGTTAGTTATTGTTTCCTAATTTAGTTATTGTTTCATTTCAATATTATTGTTGTTATAGTAAAAAAGGTGTTACAAATTCCAAAAAAATCTATTTCACATCTAAGAGACTCATGAAATTGAGTTTTTATGCTTAATATTATCATTATCATGTGAAATCCAATAGGTTATTTTGACTAATAGGCTAGCTAACCCCTATGAGTCTCCATAAATATTAGAAATTTTTCTTGTCAAGGCCAAAATCCAACCCCTGTAGTCAAAAACATTTCATAGTTGTCATAATGTCTTATTTTTCAAGTAAAAAGTGATTTTTTTAGTGCATCAATAGTGTCAATCATCTTTTCAAGGTTTTGACAGAGTTTCAAGTGGTTCTTTGATCTGAAAGTTTTCCGAAGGAGATGGAAAAAAGAAAAAAATTGGTGATTTGTCATGAATATTTTTTAGTATATTTAGGTATAAATATGGTTTAAAATGAGAATAAACCTGAGAATATGATCAAATTGTATTAAAATTTCATTTGAATCTGTTCAAAAGGCTATGACATGCTTATTTAACATTCAACATTAGTTTTCCTTTGTAAAACTATGTTATTTATCCAAAAAAGGAAAAAAATGGTATTTAAATGTAAAATATGGTATTAAAATAGTCAAATTACCTTTTTAAACATTCATATATATGAATTTATATTATTCATAAAGTTCCATATTTGAAAAAGGTCACTTAAAACAAGTATAAGTGTGAAAAAGGCTATTTTGGGGCTCCCACGTGCCAATTTTGGCCATTAAAAGGTGTAAAATGATTAAATATGTGTCCTAAACTCATTTTTGGCTTATGAATCTTTTCCAAGCTTCTAATTTTGGTGGTGTAAGAGCTTAAGTTGGAATAAAGGGGAAAAAGAGGCTTTTCATGCATTTTACAAAGGAGAAGTAAGGAATTGTACAACCATCCATATGATGGATGCCATGAATATGATCATCAAGGTATATAATAGGTTCATAAATAATTTAATTGAAATTGGACTCTAAATATTCCTAGAACTAGTCCCCTATAGATAATTCGTTTCTTTACATACAAGGACTGCCTTCTCAGTTTCATGATGGTACAACCATTAGAGAGAGAATCCACATCTACTTTTTTTTTCAAAGAAAGTAAACTAAGATAGATTATAGGTATATAAATTTTATCTTAATTTGGTCTCCTCTCCTTCATGAACCATCCTTTTTAAGTCAAGGTATTCAACAACAGCTTTTCATCCATGAAGATAACTAGTTTTTTGTAATTTCTCCTCACCAAGGCATCATTTCAAGAAATTTCAAGTTTGCATGGATTATTTGGAGCATAATTTATCCTTCCTTTAAAGTCTCTAGGTCTTTTTCACATGTTTTGGGGTCATTAAAACCTTAAAAATATTAAAAAAATGTAAATATGCATTGTACAAGCATGCAAAGTAGATTTGTATGGTCTAAGAGAGAGAAGGGTTTCAAGATTTATTGTTTTCCTCCATGTCATGAATTTACTTCATGTTATCAAATTTAAAAAAAAAAATCTCAATAATTTCTCTAAGGATCCATGGCACAAAACATCATTATTTTCTCAAGCATCTCAAGATCCTTATTTAGCAAACTTTAAGGTTTTTAGCATTGTTTAAGGAGCTTGGCATAGTAATAGGCTTCAATTTTATCTTCTTAACTTCCTCGAATGGCCTCCAAACTGACACATAAAGTCAAGGATATGATCATGATTTCATATATATCTTAAAATTATTCTTTTCATACTCTCATGTTCCTCTTGTCACCCCATCTCACTCACCTCCACATACACTATCATGCACAACCATTTTTCACTATTTTCATGCTCCCTTCACCCTTGATTTCATGGTTTGTCATCTCTCATCCATCATTCATCCCATAAATTAATATCCATCCCATCATCCATCACAAAGAGGTGAAACTATTAAGTAAAGGTTATCATGGTCTTTGAGACAGAGTTTATGCACACAAAGACATAAAGTCACAACCAAGAGAAGTTGAACTACAACAAGATCACTATACAGCCATGATTGTCATCAAGTTCATAATCCAAAGCATATTGGGAAGGTGTCTTATTACATCCATATAAAAAAATGGTCACATCAAGAAATATATGGCAATAATAATGGTAAATTCATTTTTGAGACTTCCTTTAGGCTAATTTCCAAGTTCTATCCGTATAATGGAACATGTATATAGCTATCATATTGAAGAGAAATGGCATGGTATTTTAGGTTTTAGACATGGAATGAGTATGGGGTAAATATGATAAATAAATATGGTATTATTAATACAATTAAGAAACATATCATGTCATAAACCCTTGAGAAATATTGAAAAGGATATCAAGTGTTTTGAAGTCACACCTACAAGCCTGTGTAGTGGTAGCCTACAGTCAGATAGGGTCTCAACCTCATTAAGAGGCCTATCAAGATGCAAAGTAAACCACCACAAGGTATAGTTAGGTATAAATATGAATAAAATAAAAAGGAGGGATAAAATTAATAAAACTATGCCAATTTTTGAAGGGATAAAAGGGATAAAATGGATACCTACAATAACTTACAAGCATGATATAGTAAAGAAAGTGAAATAGTTCTTAAGAAGACCTAAAAGGCATATAAATTTTGAAGAGGAGGATATTGGATCGTATTGTGACCATTTGAAAATTTGGATCATATCCACACCTCTTATCACTTTGTCATCACACTCAAAACTCCCTAAGTATTACTAACATAGTCCTTGTGTGTACAAGGGCATCTACAAGCATGAGAGTCTAATAAAGCATAACAAAGAGGAGTTTATCTACCTAATGATGTCATGATAGTTTGAACATGTGAATAATATATCCATTTAAAATTAAATGTATATATTATGTCTAGGATGAGACTTTAAGAAAGAAACATGCTCTTTTCATCACATAGGCTTAAGTAAAAGAGTACCTATAACCACTTAAAGATTCATACAAGTTGGAATTATAATGATATCTAAGGGAGGTATCATGTTTATTTTTATGTCAAGAATTTTTATCAAGATAAAATAATGATATAATCTCAAATGGATTCAATAGGGTACGATGGGATCCAAATAACATACTATAGTCAACCTCTCCATGAAATGTATACCTACAGTTGTAACAGACAATCTATCCTTCAAGCTAGTGTGTGGTTGAGGGAAAATGGTCTATGAAGAAGTTTCCATATCTAATTCAAGGGGATGTTTTAGATTATGGATTATATGTATAAAATAAATCATTATGGGCTTTTAATGACTTAAAACATAGTCAAAGTCAAGCACTTCACCCATATCCTTGTTAAAACACAAGCTTTTCTTCAAGTTGGCATGGATAGTGAGGGTATGGTCTACAAGGATTTAGTGTTCAATAAGATGTTTCATGATATAAATATTGATTATATAAACATGTTAAGATAATTAAGATATTTCTCAAGAACTCAATTCCATTAAAACTAATAAACACCATCATCTACAACCATATAAATGGTCTTATCACATTATAATGCTATATGAACAATATGTATACAAGTGCCTTTCAAGCCAAAGAGTGAACCATGATGAGATATTGAAAAATTAAAAGTGTAAATGACATATTAAAAGCCTTTTTTAATCCACTAAGACAATGCCAAACATGATTTTGAAGGTGAAGGTACAACACTTGTACGAAAAACATAATTTTCAAGGTTTAATGAGCTAGTTTGAGAGTCAATAGGCTAATCTGGAGTTAAGAAAGAGGTTAAAAATATTTTTAATATATATAAATTATTAATTCATGATTATATTACCCATAAACACTATTGGAACACAAATATATACTAAGAGGGGGGTGAATTAGTAGATTAACAAAAACTAGTCCTTTAATCATTTTAAATCAAATTCAAAAGCATATATGGATTTAAATATAAATGCATATATCACATACACACATAAATACACATGAAACCATATTTATATATTGAAACCCCAAAGGGAGAAACCATGGTGAGAATAGCTTCTAGAATCTACTATTGTAATCTAGCCTCATAGTCATGCCTCACTGGTTACAAGCCTCACTAGCTATAATCCTCACTACAAAAATGTTACCAGTTACATTTAATGACACAAATCCTAAGGAGACACAAATCACATAACTAAGCACCAAATCATCTAATATTATGACACTAACTAATTAGATCTATGGAGCTACAACTCTAGATTATAACACTGATTCATAAATGAATCAAACTATATTATTTGTTACAAGTCCAATCTATAACATGATCATACTATACACATTCTTTTTATGCCTTCTTCCTTTCTTCCCATTTATCTATATGTCTAGATATATCTTTATTTGACACACTTCATCTCACTCTATCACTTTGTCTCTATGTCTATATATATATATATATATCTATGTTTGACACTCTTCAATAACAACTCATCTTCTCTACACTTTTGCTTTTATGTCTATATATTTTCATTTGAAAACTAAAATAGATAAAATAGCATCTTCATGTGTCCTAGATGTCATATATATAATCAATGGATCTACGGTCCCATATCTTTAGTGTGTTCACACTTAGACTTTAACATATCACACCAATTCTAGACTTAAGTTCATTAAGACTTGAGCTGTTAGTTCTTGCATATTGATTCCATAAATCATGCCATAATTGTAGGTCTCTTTAATATATATAACATTTTTTAGACTCAATTTTTGATTCATATGTTATTTAATGTAGATTTTATTGATTGGATCAATCAATCTCATTATCTATGTCGAGATATAAAGCTTATACACAAGTTCTTACATGTTCCTACAACTAGCTATTTATTTGGACATGACTTTAAATGTTTGTCATTTATCTTGAATTTTGTACCATGATATGATGGTATTTGTTAAATTTTATTAGATTTAAAATGTGCCCATTCAATCAATCTCTGATAGGCTAATGCTAACTATCAAATCTTTGTATGCTTCCAAAATTTAGCTTTGTCATCTTTAAAATGTACCCATCAATCTTCCTAATTTGATATTTCATGTGCCATTTGATATCTAAAGATGCACATTATTTATCTCTATCGAGACATTAAACATAGAGCTCTTTATCCCATCTCATTGCTTCTTATATCGTTGAATCACTTTCTCTCTATCGATCTACCAAAACACGCTTGGTTTTTAAATCACCACTATGTTGATAAACATTGAGCACTTTATAACATTATATTATATTTTATCTATTGTATATCTTTTATATGATCACCCACTCACCCTCAGATCTTCTAACAAGCTTGATTATTAACTTTGACAAGCTTACACTCATTGGGTCTCTATCTGACAAGCTCCATGAATGTGTCACTTGTCACTAGCACGTTTAATCAGAGGATCCTTTGAAAATTTGACTTTGATTCACCTCATTAGATCATCTATGTATTATTAATTAATATCCATTAATCAATCTTGGACATAATATAAAGTATAAGACTTCATAAATATTAAGTCCTTTTAACTAGTAATTATTACGTCGAAGGGGCTAGTTTTACATTAACAACAAAGGCTGAAGTTATAATTTAAGGTACTGGGTTCTAGATATATCTAGTCTCCATGAAAAGAAAAAGTGTCTATTTGATGCCATGCCATTAACATTTAGGTTTTTATTGAGAAACTCTATTGATTCTGAGAGCAAATATAATTCAATTTTGAGCTCATTCCTTCTCCTTTAAGGATATGAACCACATATTCAAGATGCTCATGAAAAACCAATAACATATCTAATATCTATTTCTTTTGAAAATGTCTATAAATGATCTTTGTAAAATCATGAAAACTTTGCATGACCTTTGTGAAAATTTGACTAAGTATGGAGACCATTCATTTTTCTTGAAAGGCTAACTTTGCTCCTACATAACTCTTGTTGCACTTAGTCACATGACCTAAAAATTGACACATTTGTTCCTCTTTCATAGGATATTCAATCCATATATCTATTTTATCTTGAGTCTTTCTTATGTGAAAGACATGGAATTATAAAAGTGCCGACTTATCTTTATCTTGCAACCTACAAATTTGGCTATGTTAGAAAACACTAAAAATTGACACATTTGTTCCTCTTTCATAGGATATTAGATCCATATATCTATTTTGTCTTGAGTCTTTCTCATGTGAAAGACATGGAATTATAAAAGTGCCTACTTATCTTATCTTGCAACCTACAAATTTGGCTATGTTAGAAAACACTATCAAAATATATTGTAGCCAAAATTTGATAAAGCATATATACTAATCACCATATTTATTCCTACACATAAATGAAATGATCATAATTTCCCTATTGACATAAATGAAAATCATACCTTTTGACATCAAGGACAATCATATTTCCAATAATCTCCCCCTTTGTCATTGATGGCAAAGTAAATGCTTTGATCTTCTCATATTCTGCTCCTTCTCTAGAATTGCTTGAATTGGATTATAATGAGTATGAAATTAATATATTCATACCATAATTGATCCCCCTTAGGAAATGGCACATTTTTATAATACTCAACTTGGACACTTGTTGTACTTATTCTTTGACATTTGCACTTTTTGCTCCAAACTTTTGTAGAGAGCATTTTTATCTTCTCTCCTTCATAGAGCATTTGCACTTTTTCTCCCCCTTTGACATAAATGGAAATGGTACTATTTATTACTCTTTGTCTAAATTTTCTCTCCCTTTATCATATAAATGAGTTTGTCCAAGAATCCTAGACTTAGATTCTATCACTAGTATCTAGTGATGTGATGTAGGTGCTTCCATACAAGCTTACTAGCCTTCTCTCTCAGTCTCTTATTATCTTCTAATCCTAATACATAACCAATTTCAAATATTTTATACTTTGAGCCTTCTTGATCCTAAAAAATTGAACAATCTATCTCCCCCTTTCTCCATGCTCTATATTTGCATCAAGGGCCTACCTAAAGCACACCATAACTTCATTTAACACATGTATATCATCATTTTACACATGTTCTCTTAGTTTTGTGACCTGATTTATTTTCACAATCCAATATACACAATGTCAATGGTTTATTTCATTACAAGCCTTATGCCAAATTAGTCTATAGACCATATATATATATATATGAGATGTACTCAAACAATCTCATTATGTCATATTGAAATACTCATTTTATCCCTATAGACACTACATACACAACACTTGACTTGGTTTGATGAAGTGATCATCACAACCTAATTGAGATCACATCTATAGAAGATATCACTTAATTATCCACTAACAAGGGTCTCTTAAAAAGCATAGATAGAGACACCTTACTTCATAATGTCTTAAAACAATGTGAAATTAGAAGTTGCACATAACTCCTCATATTCCTTCTCCTCATTGGTCATCTTATGATTTATGTTCTTTTACTTCTTAGGCTTGAGAGAAATAAAATTCTCATCCATTACACTATTATCCTTTTCTTTTATGATTGTATTAACAATACATGAAGACAATATGGATTCATGACATATGTTTTCATCTAAAGTATCTTCTTTGTAGTTCAAATTCTCATCACTAGGCATAGAAGATTGATGTTCTATGCATGAAATTTTCTTAGAAATAGTAGGATGTTCACTTGAATCTATACTCACTATAGAACTAGCCTCAACCAATACCTTAGTTTTTTCATTGAGATTAGTCTTCTCATTCTCAACATGAGTAGACATTGATAGCTCTTGACATTCTCCAACCTCTATAGAATTGGATTGATCTTTCATTTTCCATACATGATTGGGTTTATTATATGTCTTATTTTTCTCTTTATCAGAGAATTGTGAAACTTTGTTCACACTTTGAGGCATACCTTTCTTCTTACTCCATACTTTTGATCTTACAATGCCTATTCTACAATGTTTAGATATGTGACCAAAATTATTGAAATTATAACACATTACATTTGTATCTAACAAGGGTGAAAATGAATTTTTGCTTACAATTTTTTTTCTCCTTATAGGTACAACTCTACAATTACTATCTTTATGACCAAAATGATTAAAACTATAACAATAACCATAGAAACATGAGGAATACCTTGTCATAGCTTTTCTTTGTGTAGGATGTGGAGTTCTTCTCTCAACTCTTTATTTTCAAGTTACTTACCCTTGTGTAACCATATAAATTAGTTGCCTTTGTCTTCTGCATCTTCCTTGAGTTTACAGAGTTGGACTCATTATTATTTTCCTTTTATCAAGATTATTTTTAGTTTTAGCCTTGTTCACATCAACATTGCTTGTGCTTGTCTTTGTATCCTTGCAAGATTTATTTTTCTTTGCTCTTGATCCTTCTACATTGAAATTATCATATAACTTAGTAGATGTATTGGTTATGGGACTTTTCCCCTTTTCATAACCAAGACCTAATTTCCCTTTTGATGGCTTTTGAGAGCTGATCAATTCATAAAGAATATATAATCCTCCTTTTAGCTTCATGCCTTTATCTATTTGTTCATTAGAATTTTAAATCTCTTTTCTCAAAGCCACTGTCTCTACTTCTAGCGTCATACACTCATCATATTTGACTTATATTTCAATTTTGACTACATCTTCTATTATTACATCCTCCTCAACCTAAGTCTTAAGGATTACTATCGTCTGATAATATCTTGTAAGACTTTTGGACATTTTTTAATTTATTTTTATCCAAGCTTCTTCTACCTTGAATTATTTTTTCTCAACTTATCAATCTCATCAAGAGCATAGATGGGTTCACACTCAAGGTCCACTTATCCTTCCTCTTCTTCATTAGAGTCTTCAAATTCTTCTTGATCTAGATATACATTAGTTGATTTTGATGCTATGAACATGGATTCATCTCCCTTGGCCACAAAGGCATAGTCATGGTCATCATCTGAGCTATCACTATAATCCATTGAATCACTATATTCTCTTATATACAAACAATTCTTGTTTTTAAAGAAGTTCCTCCTTTTAGAATAGTGGGGATTCATCCTTTTTCCATCCTCTTCTTCCTTAGAGTTATCCTTTTTCTCATAAGGGCATTTAGCTAAAAAATGTCCTACAATACCACATATAAAGCATTTAAAGGGTAACTTACCTTTGTAATTTATAGATCATCTTTTCAATTTTATGACAAAGTTGGCTTCTTCTTCATCAATATACTTAGATTTAGATGTAGATGCTTCTAATTTTTATTTCTTGGATGCTTTGAATGCATCTTCTCTCTCAGGAATATCTACTTCTCCCATTCTCATCTCATAATTAGTGAAGGTTCCATGCAACTCATCTACAGTGAGATTATCTAGATCTCTTGATTCCTCTATTGTAGAGATTTTAGAATCATACCTTGATGGCAAAGATCTTAGGAGCTTTTTGATAATGATTGATTCTTTCATTTTTTCTCCTCCAAGGGCTCTGATTGCATTAATTATTTAATCTGCACTAAGAAGGTAATCTATAATATTATATTCTTCAGTCATTTTAAGATTCTCAAACATTCCTCTATATGTATGTATCTCAACATACTTTACCTTATTATCACCTTGATAGATGATCTTCAACTTGCTCCAGATATCTTGTGCATTTTTACAATGCATAACTTTGAGAAACTCTAATTTGGACAATCCATAGAGAATAACATTATTTGCCTTGGCATTTATCTCATATTCCTTATTTGTATCCTGATTAACATGATTTATAGTAGGGGTTGTATATCCATTTATCATAGATATCCATACATCAAACCCTAATGAATATAGATATGTTTCCATTGTTATGCTCCAAAATGCATAGTTTGATCCATCAAAGAGAATTTTTTTTTTTGATGAAGATCCTTCTTGAATAGCTATTGTGTTCACTATTCTAAGATCTACCTAAGTTAATTAAGCTTATTTAATGGAACCTTAGGCTTTGATACCAATTTTTGGAACACAACTATATACTAAGAGGGGGGTGAATCGGTAGATCAACTAAAACTAATCCTTTAATCCTTTTAAAGCAAATTCAAAATCATATGTAGATTAAAAGATAAATGCAAAGATCACATACACACAAAAATATACATGATACATGATTTATACATGGAAAACACAAAGGGTAAAACCATGGTGAGAATAGCTACTACAATCTACTATTCTAATCCAACCTCATATTCAATGAATCACGTAGAAAAACCTCACTGGTTACATTTAAGGACACCAATCCTAAGGAGACACCAATCCTAAGGAGACAACAATTCCCTAACTAAGCACTAAATTAGATAATCTAATGGAACCAACCATTCATATCTATAGAGATATAACTCAAAATTATTGTAGACACCTAAATCTAGCCATTGATAACCTCCAACTAGGCTTTTGACAAGTTTACACCCAAAGTTCAAAATTTGGCCTAAAAACACTAAAACATGCTAAATGATGTGAAAATAATGTAGTCAATTACTAATTCTAGCTAGGGTATCCCTAAATGGGGAAATACAATTTATGGGCTAGCCAACATTGATCAGATCATTCTGAATCAAAATGCTAATTTTGCACCTATGTGCTCTAAATTGTTCTTTCTTATCAAATATTCTACAAGACATGTATACATTTGTTATTTGTTATCGGTAACATCCTAAATGGGACAATGAGTCCAATGCATTTTCAATTGACTTCCAATTCTAATCCATTCAAATTTTGGACCAATAACAAGGTATTCTGATCAATTTGGGTAATTTGTGCACAAAGTGCTTAATCATGCTTAAGAGATAATTAAACCAAATTAGAGCCTAATCAATAATTCTATGGAAACTTGTTACATAATTGTTTTTAGAAATGAATATTGAATATTTGCATCATCAGGTGACCTCATTTCTAGGGAATACATCCCTAGGCCATAAATGCCACAAATATTAGTATTCATGCCCTCCATGCTTCATAAATGCCTTCTATGATGCCATCCATGCCTGTTAATTTACCCTTCTTCCAATATCATGATGATGATAATTATAAAATTAATTCCAAAAACTGAATTAATCCTCAACCACACATCTCAATCTCAGGTGGATGGTTTAGGTTGATTCTAGACGTTCTCAAAAATTTATAAATAGAGAGGCCATGAACATCATTTCTAATCTATTTTGGTGCAAAGTTATAATGTACAAATATCTTAAAGAAGAAATAAAACTAGTGTTACCATGCCAAATTTATTCCAATCCAATCCAAGCCATAAGCCAAAGGTGCCAAGGAGAGATGGAGGTAGCCAAGCTTTCATTGCCAAGGACTTCATGAGCACAAGTTGATCAAGCCACTACAACATGCATTTTAGAGCATCCAAAGAAGGTAAAAGAGGATTTATTTTGAATTTTAGTTGTGTTTTTTATTAATTTTTATTAACTAAGCTCTCCCTAGGCCTAGTGATGTTATGCTAGTTAGTGTGTTTTTTCATTTTATTTCCATTTTGGAACTAACACCTTATAAATCATCCTCTCTTGAGTCAAATTCCTAGATCACATATGGCATGTCTGGTGGGACTAGATGAATCCCACACATGAAGATAATTTTGGAGCTTTAAAATATTCATTTGGACCATTAAAACTCTTTCAAATTGATTTTCTAGCTTTATTTTTCCATTTTTGTTTGCCATAGGTTTACACAGTAACTGACATTGGCTAGTAAAATTGACATTAGTTGGATAGATTAATCGACATCAGTTAGTAAAATTGACATAAATTGGATATATATCATTAGTCACATTGGTATAATTGATGTTAGTTAGATAACCATCATTGGTTAGAAAATGTAATCATCATCGATTATATAACCAACGTTGCTCACTATGTTTTTCTTAAAACATAGACTTGAGAGATTTTTTTTAAGTTCATTATTTTAAACCTAAAATAGCTTCAAGGATAAAGGACATGATAACATTTATATTATAGGAACAAGCTTGATAATTGATAAAAACATGTTTAGATCACCTTTTTCTTGCTTAAAAATCAATTAAGAACCGTGTTTTGTTTTTGTTTTTTTTTTAAAATTAGATGTTTACGGTGAATGTTTTCAAAGTTTTCAACTAAGACCAAGGGGTCAAATAAACACCACCTCATTTTCCATTTGGGCTTAAAAATGAACTTATCTTTCCAAGCTTTTTATCTTCAATAGTTATTTGATCTAATTTTTGTTTGGCAAAAAAAGGGGTGTTGCGTGTATGTTCTTCCATTTGTCCCCTTTAGGGAACCCTTGGAATCAAAAGTGTCATTCCTATTACAAAAAGCCTATTCCAAGGCTTAGAAATAATTTCATCTAAATCACTCCCCAAAAACTCATAAAATTTTGGGTGACCTAAAAAATGACCCTAAAGTCTTTCTCTTAATATTTTATTTTTATGAAAACTTAGCTTGCAAGGGAGATGTCATTACCTTTTATGAGTTCTTTAGGGAAGATTTGACTTAGGGTTTCATTTCTTAGAATTTAATTCACTTAATCCTTCTAAGTTTTACATGGGATGTATCTACATTTGGACATCGCACTGTACTAAGTGAACAACAGGATGTAGTGGTTGTAAAAAGGACTAGACCCCTTTACAACTAGTTAATGCCACCGTCACCTAATTTTTGTGCTTATCTTTTGCATCATTTGATATGAAAGTCATTTTGAAATTGATTACCCTATAATGATAAAAACCTTGCTAATTTTATTCAACCCCATTTTTCCATACCCTTACTAGGATTTGGACAATTATACTTAGTGTATTTTGGTCATTTTTTCTTGGTATGTTTTGAGACTAAAACTTGTTTGTTTGTTCATAATCCATGTCAAAACAATGTATTTGAGTTAAGGAGGGTAGTTTTATACTACCTAAATCATGTTAAAACATTTTGACCCTTTTAAATCTTTGAAACATAACATTAACCACATTATTCAAGTATGATTATGTTATTAGGCTGCTTAATTTGTTTCAAGACTTGTTTACCATTGTATCAAAACCATCTGTTTAAAACCATGTCATGTATACCATTTGGACCTTTGTCTTGTGTTGTCATGTTGTCCAATATTGTCTAGCTTGTTTGATCAAATCCTAGTTTTCAATGTTGAGTTTTCAACTAGCCTTGTCAAGTTTGGATCTAAACATTGATTGATTTTTGTTTAGGCCTTAGTTCTTGGGGCTGATACACAAATATTTCTCTTTTGGGTTGCATAAATTCAATTAATTAATTACCCAAATTTATAAACTATTAATGGTTTGTTTGTTCAGTACTTATCCTAATCATTGTTAGTACCTTTATTTGGGAGATCGTGGTCTTTCTCAAAATGCCTTTTTCCTTATCCCTTATGCTAACTAATCATGTTTATGTTTGATTCCATGTATTAGGTCTATGTTGAAATTGTTTCCAAACTTGTTAGATTAAATCAAATCACCTCATACCTTTGTTTAAGTCTATATTTTGATTCCATTTGGCCAAAAGTCCTAGAATGTGCCTATTTGTTTGAGCCTAGCTTTTAATTATGTGTTTGGACAAAAGACTTAGTAACTTAAATTTTCCCTTTCCTAGTTTAGACCTTGTTTGGAACACTTTGACCTAGACCTTTGATATGCCAATTTTTATTCAGATGCTTGACCTTTTGTGCATGACATTTGACATTAGACATTTGATGTTAGATTGTTTTATCCCAAATATTGGCACAAATAATTTTGGAGATACATCTCCACTTTTATACCATATTGGAGATACAACTCCACTTTCAACTGAGTTATACCAAGTTTGAACCATTTGTCCTTTGGATTTTTAGAGTTTGTAGAACTCTAAGCCTTTTTGTTTTGGATATTTCATCATTTATGTGGAAATGTATAGCTACACTTATAGTGGATTCATTTACAATCCAACTTATTATAGAATGGCCACACAAAATCCCATTAGGAACCCCTATAGATAAAGATTTTCTAAGGATTTTTGTTATTCTTCATAAAATACTCCATATGGGGACAATAGTAAAAATCCAAAAAATCCAAATAAAAACATGGATTGGTAAGAATAGACTTGTGAGGAGAACTTTGAAGACCCAACTATAGATAATGTTGTTTGAGATACAGATCCATACCCTCTTTGCAATAATCAGTACATGGAACACAGTCAAGAACTAACTTATGAGCCAACTCACAATTGGGATGATATGGTTGATGATGAAGACTTGGATGCTTTGGCTTGTGCAAGTAACCAAGCTCCATAATACCCCTTCATCATTCTAAGACCTATTATTTTATCTTGTGCAAGTAATCATGCTCCACACCATCTAATTGTTACCATCTCAGGATTTTGTCCTTTAGCTCATGCAAGTAATCATGCTCCTCAAGTCCCTACCATTATCCAAACACAAGTCATCCCATCCAAACCTCAACCCATCCAATCATTCAAAGACCAAGTTATGTTCAAAACTAGTATTTTCTAACTCATTGAAAACCAAGGCCAAGAGAACCAACCAATCCAAGATGTTTTTATTGAACCAACCACTTATGATAAGTCAACTTGTGATGAATTAACTATTGATCTTATACCAATTATCAAGGAGTCTCACACTAATGAACCAATATTTGTTGAGTCATTTCTTAATGATTATAACCACCTTTAGGAAAATTATTACCATGACCATATGCTTATTTTTCAAGAGCCTCCTATTGACAAGCTAGTCTCTGAGGAGTTGTCTCTTGACCTTTTCCCCATCCTAGAGGAGTCCCACTCTAAAAAACTAGTCTTGGTGGAGCCCATTATGCCATCATAGGATATTACTTGTCCAATACCAAATATTCAACAAGACAACATTGTAACAGAGTACCCATTAGATGAAGAATCAGAGTTAGAGTTAGGTTCTATTCTTGAAATGACATCAAATTTATCATCAAAATCACAATCAACATTAGTCTCAACATTGGATTCAGAGTCCCTTGAGTTAGAATCAGATTTAAAAGAAGAATATGTTTTTGGCTATTACAACATTGGTTACACATGCCTTGTAGATAAATTTGAATACATTTATGATCCTTATATATTTTTTTAAGTTGATTACTTTAGCTTCGACAAAATTTATCCTAGTATCTTCTATGAGGATTGTGTAGCCTCTCCTCATTCCATAGGCCATTACCATCAACCAAGATAGCCATATTATTGACATTCCATCTCCCACAATTGTTAATTGGGATCTACAAAATCACAATTTTTTGAACTACATCCATGGTGATATAGTGGTTGAAGAAGAGTAAGGAAGCTAAGACAACATTCATGTAGTAGAAGAACACTCTCATAGTGAAACCTTTTCAGAGGTGCCAGGGGACAATCCAAGTCAAAAATCAGCATCTTCTAATAAAATGTTTTTGGAAGTGCTAGAAGACAATCAAAGTCAAAGTTCAACATTACTTAGTGAAACCTTCTCAAAGGTAGTATGGGACAATCAAGACAACTTCATTAGTGAAAACCTCTTTGAGGTACCAATAACTAAGCACAAAATTTCTTCACTACTTGATGAAGATAAAATTAAATATCAAATCAATATAGCTTCCAATCTATAGCCTAATTAGATGGTAGATACTCTCAATATTAAACAAAAAAAAAATTTGCTTTTCGTATTAAGAGAACAAGTCTTCGGCCCCGACATCAACAACATTACGTGTGACTAAATGTCTCAATATTCATTTATTTCCTCACTAGTATACATTCCATTATCATATACCATTACATTTCATAATCAAACCTACCATCCATTATTTTTCCTTCTTTATCATCTATGGCCACACTTTACTTTGTAGAGGCTACAAAGATACCTTGTCTCAATGTCTGAAGAAATTAGAATCAATGACCAATGAAGATCACAAAAGATTGAAAACTAAATCTATAGGCCATTTTGTATAGAGAATATATTTAGATAAGGTGTGGGATAGTAATTAACATGATTGAGTATTATATTTGTATTATTTGTTAATTAGGATGTGCATCTCCCCATCAACAAGAACAACAAAATCAAAAATGACACCCAGGCCAAAAACATGTACCATGCCAATTCATTTCCATTCCATTTCCATTATTACATATCCATTTTCCATTATTATAGATCCTTACATTCACCCGATCACTTGGGGGAAACCCTCTTACCATTTTATACCATCCCATCATTCCATTCCTATCTAAACCAAAGCCTATTTTTAGTCATCCTATACAATCCTATTTTGGTCTTGGTTAATTTGGCTCTTCTTACACCTTTTGTGAGAGGATTCTAATCAAGTTTCAACAATCAATAAAATCCATGTTTATAATGATAGTTTATGAAATTACTGCGATAGCTAATCTAGCAAGATATTTTTCATCTTATCAAGTTTGTTTATGTGAGCTTGATTATAACTGCCTATGGGCAAATTAGTATCATTGAACTATGCCATTATATCCTAGTTATAAACACCTATGGGGAAAATAGGGGAAACACTTGTTTATCATGCATTACTATATCACCTTTCCATTAATATTTTCATTTGATTGGCCATTCACCATATTTGAAAACTTGTTGGGAGCTAGTTGGTTTTTCCCCACCTTTTGTGTGGATGAAATTACTATGACTTGAGGCCATTTTAGAACTATGTGGGTCATGCTCAAATCATGTTGAGGTCACCTCAGTCCCCCTTTCCATACACTCTCACCATTTTGTGATTAGGTATCTTGTCATTCTCTAACAAGTTAAGATACCTCAAAATTCCAAAAATATTCATAATATTTCAAAAAGATCCAAAAATATTTCTCCTGTCTAAGCCTAATCAATTATCTTAGATCTACCTTACTAAGGTATGGCCATTGTTAGGATGCTTTATTTTGCTTTTATTTTCAAGATTTTTGTTTGTTTGTTTATTTTATGTTGTTTATTTGTTTTTTCTATTTGTTTGTTAGTCTTGCTACTAATTATAACTACCTATGGGCAAATTAGTATCATTGAACTATGCCATTATATCCTAGTTATAACCACCTATCAGAAAAATAGGGGAAACACTTGTTTATCATGCATTACCATATCACCTTGCCATTACTATTTTCATTTTATTGGCCATTCACCATATTTGAAAACTTGTTGGGACCTAGTTGGTTTTTCCCCACCTTTTGTGTGGATGAAATTACTATGACTTGAGGTCATTTTAGAACTATGTGGGTCATGTTCAATTCATGTTGAGGTCACCTCAGTCCCTCTTTCCATATGCTCTCACTATTTTGTGAGTAGGTATCTTGTCATTCTCTAACAAGTTAAGATACCTCAAAATTCCAAAAATATTCATAACATTTCAAAAAAATCCAAAAATATTTGTCCTGTCTAAGCCTAGTCAATTATCCTAGATCTGCCTTACTAAGGCATGGCCATTGTTAGGATGCTTTCTTTTTCTTTTGTTTTCAAGATTTTTGTTTATTTGTTTATTTTAGGTTGTTTTTTTGTTTGTTTGTTTGTTCACTTGCCTATTTGTTTGATTTTAGCACTGTCTTTAACTCAATCTATATGTGTTCATTGGGTGATTCCTTGAAAATATTATTCTTGAGTCCAAACATATTCATATGTTAAAATTATCATCATGGATTTTACCATTGGTGTTTTTTTTAAGTGTTTGTTAGATATTGGGAGTCAATCCTTATGTATTTTTTGGCCAAGTCTTCATGGTGTTCTATCATGAAGCCTACCATCACATGCTAAAACAAAAATTAGATTTAGGAAGTTTTATAATTGATGGAGATACAAAAATTTATCCTTGGTACCTTGTCAAATCCTTCCATCCCACCCTTGATCAAATTAACCTATTGGCCATTTTAGTTGTATTATTGCTAATCAAGATGATCATCTCCTGATTGGTAGGTACAACTAAATCATTCACACTAATCAATCTTATTCTTCTATCCATATATTTCATCACTTTTCACCCACTCATATTTAATCTGTATTCCAAGTTATATCCTTGATTTATGCTTGCTAATCATCCCTAACTGGGGCACCATCAGTTTTAGCCAATCTAGGTCTTCTTAATGATTACAATAGCTTATGGGCAAATCAATATTTTGATTTTTATTCTTGATTATAACCACCTTTGGGAAAATTAGCATCATTTTTACATAAATTCATGCAAGAATTTTATTATTTGGATTAATCTCAACCATGGATTTATTCCACCTTTCTTCTTTTTTCTTTTTGAGGTATCACCCATCAAATAATACGACAGTCACTCCTTCAAGGGGGCATCATCACATCTTCCCAAAACCATTTGGATCTTTGTTCTTCAACCATCATCTTATTTTTGACATACATGTCATCTCTTGTTATTTGAGAAGACAATGCTTTGCCTATGATTTACAACATCTTCCCAAACAAGGGCAAACTATAGACACCTAAATCTAGCCACTGATAACCTCCAACTAGGATTTTGACCAATTTCCACCCAAAGTGCATAATTTGGCCTAAAAACACTAAAACACACTAAATTATGTGAAACTAACATAGTAAAGTGTTGATTCTAGCTAGGGTATCCCTAAATGGGGAAATGCAATTTATAGGCTAGTTAACTTTGATAAGATCATTTCAAGTCAAAATTCTAATTTTCCACCTAGGTGCTATGGATTGCTCTTTCCTATCAAATATTCTGCATAAGATGCATGCCTTTGTTATTTTTTGTTAGTAACATCATAAATGGGATAAGTGATCCAACACATTTGACATTGATTTCCAATTTTAATCCAGTTAAAATTTGGACCAATAACAAGGCATTTTGATCAATTTGGATAATCTGTGCATAAAGTGCTTAATCATGCTTAAGAGCTAATTAAACTAAATTAGAGCCTAATAAAAAATTCCATAGTAACTTGTTGAATACTTGTTTTTAGAAATGAATATTGAATATCTACATCATTAGGTGACTTCATTTCTTGGAAAGACATCCTTAGGCCATAAATGTCACAAATATCAAGATTCATGCTCTTCATGCATCATCAAAGCCTTCCATGATTCCCTCAATACCTCTTAATTTCCATTTCTTCCAATTTAATTATGAGGATAACTATAAAATTAATTCCAAAAATTAAATTAATCCTCAACCACAAATCTCAATCTCAAGATGGAAAGTTTAGGTTGATTTTAGACATTCTCAAAAATCTATAAATAGAGAGGCCATGAACATCATTTCTAAGCTATTTTGGTGTAAAGTTATAATTCAAAACTATATTAAAGAAGCAAGAAAACTAGTGTTACCATGCCAAATTAATTCCAAGCCAAGCCAAACCACAAGCCAAAGGTGCCAAGGAGAGATGGAGGTAGCCAAGCTTCTACTGCCAAGGACTTCATGAGAACAAGCTGATCAAGCCACTATAACAAGCATTTTTGAGAATCCAAGGAAAGTAAAAGAGGATTTATTTTATATTTTAGTTTTGCATTTTATTCATGTTTGTTAACTAAGCTTTCCCTAGTGTCTAAGCCTAGAGATGTTATGCTAGTTAGTGTGTTTCTTTCATTTTATTTTTAGTTTGGAACTAACACCATACTAACCATCCTCTTTTAAGTCAAATTACTAGATCATAATTGAAATATTGATTCATAAATGAATCAAACTCTATTTTCTATTACAATTCTAATCTATAACATGCTTAAATTATGCACATTCTCTTTGTGCCTTCTTCCTCTCTACACATTTCTCTTTGTGCCTAGATATATCATTATTCAACACACTTCAACTCACTTTGTCACTCTCTCTCTCTCTCTCTCTCTCTATATATATATATATATATATATATATATATATATATATATATATATATATATATATATAGAGAGAGAGAGAGAGAGAGAGAGAGAGAGAGACATGTTTGACACTTTTTAACAGCAGCTCATCTTCTCTACACTTCTACCTCTGTGTCTATATATTTTTGATTGAAATAATTCTAATAGATCTAATAGCATCTACATGTGTCCTAGATGTCATATATATAATAAATGGATCTAGGGTTCCATATCCTTAGTGTGTTCAACTCAAACTTTAATACATCATTCCAATTCTAGGCTTAATTTCATTAAGACTTAAATTGTTAGTTCTCTTATCTCAATTTAATGTATCATTGCATAATTTTAGGTATCTTTAGTATCTATAGAATTTTTTATACTCATGTTTTTATTCATAGTCTCTTTAAGGTAGATTTAATCAGTTGGATTGATCAATATCATTATTTGTGTTGAGATATAGACCTTATATGTAAGTTCCTACATGTTCTTGAAACTAACCATTTGTCTAGACATGACTTTAAATGTCAGTCATTGATCTTGCCTTTGGCTCCATGATCCAATGGTATATATTAAATTGTATTAGATCTGAAATATGTTCATTCACTCAATCTCTTATAGGCTCATGCTAACTATTTGATCTTTGTACACTTATAAACTTTAGCTTTATCATCTTTGAAACACGCCCATTGATCTTTTTGGTCTAAGATATCACATGTTGTTGGATCTTCAAATATGCACATTATTTATCTCTATAAAGATTTTAAACTTTGATATTTTTATCCCATATCACTTCTTCCTATATCTTTGGATCACTTTCACTCTATCGATCTTCTCAAACATGCTTAGTTTTCAACTCACCACTATGTCGATAAACATCAAAAAAAAATTAGAATTTGAGTTTATTCTCTATATTGGATCTACTTTTCATGATTTCCCACTCACTATTAGATCTTATAATAAGCTTGATCATTAACTTTGACAATCTTACACTCATTAGGTCTATGTCTAACAAGCTCCATGATTGTGACACTTATCACTAGTGCATTTAATCAGATGATCCTTGAAAAATTTGATTTTTCTTTGATTCATTAGATCATATAGGTAGAATCAAATGATAGATATTGATCAATCTCTGACATAATATAAATTCTAATACTTAGGAAATATTAAGTCTTTTGAGCTAGTAATTGCTAGGTCAAAGGGGTCAGTTTTACAATGACAAGAAAGGCTTAGGTTATAACTTAAGATCTTGGGTCCCAATTATAGCCAGTCACCATCAAAATAAAAAGTTTTTGTTTGATTCCATTCCATAAGACCTTATCATTTTACTAATAAACTCTATCTAGTTTGAGAGAAAATATAATTTAATTCTGAGCTCATTCCTTCTCTTTTAAGCCTGTGGACCACATATTCAAGATGTTCATGAAAAACCCATAACAAATATCCTATCTATTTCTTTTGAAAAAGTCCATAGATGATCTTTATAAAATCATGAAAAAATTTCATGACCATTGTGTAAATTTCACTATGTATGAATACCATTAATTTTTCCTAGAAGGCTAACTTTGCACGTGCATAACTCTTGTTATACTTAGTCGCATGACCTATAAATTGACACATTTGTTCCCCTTTCATATGAGATTAAATCCATATATCCATTTGGTCCTAAATCCTTCATATGTGAAAAATATATAATTATAAATTTTATTAATTATCTTTATCTTGCAACCAGTATATTTGACTGTGTTGGAAAACACTATCAAAATGTCTTGGAGCCCAACATTGATAAAACATATATGTTAATCACCATATTCAGTTCTAAAAATCAATGAAATGATGATAATGGAATTATTTACATCAATGAAAATCATACCTTTTTACATAAATGACAATCATATTTCCAAAAAACACTACTTCCATCTTTGGAATGTCACTTGCATTAGTAAGATCACACAATCAAATGAGTGTTCTTGAAAGAGTAAGGTCATACATAGGTGGCTTAGTTCTATAATATGAAAAATGGAAATTGAAACCATATCAAGGAATAGTGTCATGATACATTTAAGGAAAAATAACCTTGTTATAATCTTAAAAAAATGTGTAAAAGATAAAAATGTAGTCATATGCCTAGTGAGACTAAACCAAACAAGCAACTCATTCTAGTTTCTAGTAAAAAGGGTCTACAAGACAAATTATGCATCCAAATGACATGAAATTTTATGGAGTTAGTACTTATAAATTTATAAAATCATATAAAATATTTATTATTTAGTTATAATAGGTTATATACTCACTATTTTTACATAGTCCTCAGCATGTCAAAACATAGTTAAGAAGCAGGTAACTCAAACTAGTTTATAGTAAAATAAGCCTAGATGACAAAATATATATCCAAATGACATGAAAATTTATGTAGTTAGTACTTATGAATTTATAAAACAATATAAAATATTTTTGTGTCATTTTAATAACTGATATACTCACCATTTTTACACAATCCTTAGCCTGTCAAAACATAGTCAAGATGCAAGTAGGTAGTGTTCTTAACGTACATACAGGTGAAAAGGAGGTTTAAAAATTCATGGAAAAGTTTCGTGAAGCATAAAAATATTTTTTAAAATTATATAAATATATTTTGGATGTGATTATACTCAAATATAAAATAAAACCATGCCTTTTGAGGGCTAATGCAAGTAGGCAGGCCTAAAACCCTCAAGGCATATAATCACACTTTTACACCCTTTTATGAAATTTTGATTTGTGATATATAATTTAAGGCATGTATAAGGTTAATTAAACCTTTTTAAATATGTTGAAGTATAAAAAATTTCATAATTCTAGTTTTTCATGAATTTTTAGGCTATTTCCTTGTACATGTAGTCTTGGTAGCCTCTCAAAGCCAAACTTCACTGCATGGAGAACTTGAAGATTATTTGGCATGGGAGCCTATTGTTTTCACTAATGATTAAGGGGAAAATATTTAAAATTTTAATGGAAATTATTTTTCCTTTAATGGTCTATATGTTATGAACAATCCTTAATAAGGCAAAGACCTCTAAAACCCTTGCAAACCCCTCATAATCACATGATGGAGGAAATGAGCTAAATTATGAATCCATAAGGAATTTTTGAGCCATGAAATTAATTTTATAGTCTTATAAACTCATTTTATCACCTATATGACCAATTGGCTTGCACATCTGGTACCTTCATTACATGAACTATACCAAAAGAGGTAATTTTGAGCTAGAAATCAAGGAAACAAGTGTTGATTTGACATTCAAAGGATCTAAAAAATAAATAGGATCATAATATATATCAAGAAAACTTATAAATACATCATCATGGGTCATTAGTTACATTTAAAAGAGTAGATAGGTCTACAGCTTAAAACAAGTACTTGTTCCTATATAGGGTGAAGAGAAATGGCTTGATCAAGCCTATTTCATAACTCCAAATAATCATATATATCTCATTCATGTTTTAAAAAGAACATATGAGTATATAAACTCATCTTGAAGTTAAGATATTGAAGAAACTATGCAGATATATATGCTTATTCTTGACATCTAAAGACAAGGCCATCATAAGGGGGTAAAATGAGTTGAATAAATGTTAGAAGGGAACTCCAAAACATCATAAACATCATAACAAAGTATTATGGGACATGAATTATAATTTTTAGAAATATGGAAGCAATGAAATTGATCATCTTTTTCAAGGAATACTAGATAATGATTGAAAAGCTTATTTTCTACCTTGAAATGAGTTTTCACATTCTCACCCTATTTCACACATTTTGAATGTGAATATAAGGAATTTATAGGAGTTTAAGGAAATAATACACTAAAATTATATGGCATTGATTTAGAGTTTCATGTCCTATGATTTAAGAATAATTGTTAAGATCCAAATCACCGTTAAGCCCTTACAAAACCCCACTAGGAGACCTATTTTTAGAGATATGGATAATTATGCATTTAATATCATTTAAAAATTATGAATATCACTTGGATCATGAATTATATTCTCATATATTCATGTAAATGGCCATTATTTTTATGGATGTTATACGAATTTGGTAGAAAATAAGTTATTGAGAGGAAAAACATAAAAAATGAGGTCCAAGTCATTTTACATGCAATCCAATTCATGGAGATCAAATATTGGGAATTTTTATTCAACTTAAAATCATTTTTTGGTTATAAGTATGCCTAAAAGTGTCCTTGGGAGCTCATACAAGTCAACCACTCTATAGGAATTCAAGGAAAAATTGGCATAATCAACTTGTTTGACTAATTTATAAATGTTTCAATCCAAGGAAAACTATTTTCATGATATGATACATGTATTAATGTATTTAATTAATATTTTTTTAGGTTTTCAAAATTTTTTTTAGGCTCTAATTTCCACCAAGCATAAAAGCTAAAGTTACTATGTCTATTTTGGCCTAGTAGTCTTATCTATTTAATAAAATGGAGAATAATGGCATATAGGATTGGTAATGAGAGCTAAGGTTGAGTTATATTGTCTTATCATTAGGTCCAAATCATTAAAATATCATCCTTAATTCCATATTCAAGTTTACCTAGTCCTTGGGATGAGTTAACTAGTCTTTAATTGGTCTAATTGCATGCAAAACTCATCTTGAGTTCCAACTCATGAACCAACTCACTTCACATCAATTATCCAAATAAAAAATGGCATAGAATGTTTGAAAAATGAGTTTGTAAAACTTAAATGGGACCAACATTTTATTTTCCAATACAAAATTTCATGCATTCATAATGCAAGACAACAAGTATAAGGAGAAGTCTTAAAATATGATTGCTTCTAATTGTAAATGAAAATTGACTTTGAGTTAATTCAAGTTGACTTCTCTTTTTATATATTTAGGATTTCAAGCCAATTTTCAAGATCCCTCTCTTTATAATGATTAAACTCTACCAAGATTGAGCTTTATAAACTTTTGAGATGAATAAAATAACTATTTTCAAATTCCTATATTCTAGTATAATGTGTTTATGTTAGTTGATTTGCACATGTGGTAGTAATTTCTCTCTATGTCGGTCTTGATCTCACATGTTTACTAGTCTATCATCATATGCAAGTCATGTTCAATGTTTGATGTCATTTGACTGAGCTAATAGTGTAAATATTGGTTGGTTAGTGCCTTGAATCAATCCTATTCCATCATTGCCCTCGTGCTTAGATCAATTGATGAAACCTCTATGTGAAATATTACTGAATAGGGGTCTTAAAGTTGTATATTCAATTATTTTCTTATCTTATCAGTGTTTTAAGAGCTCAAATAGAGTGGATGTACCAACAATATAGGTGTATCATCAATATTAGAATAGGATTTACCTTTTAGTTTCCTTCTAACCCTTTTCATCCCAAAAATCATAGTAGTTTAGTAAGTAGAGCATATGTGATAAATCAAATGAACTAACCTCATTAAAACTAGAGATCTTTTCTGAGATAAAGTGTCCCACACCTTAGATCATTCCAATTTTAGTCTAGGTGTGAAGGAGATCCTGAGCAATCAACAATCAACCTTCAAATAAGGTGTCACCTGGGTTACTAATATGATGTATTAATAATAAAAGTTATTTTGGAGAACTCTAGTTTAAACACATATGTTTTACCCCCATTATAATTTTGAAGAGATGATGTGCTTAAGGGGAGGGTTATTGGTATAGAATCAATTTTAGTACCACTTAAGGATTTACCATCACTAGACAAGGAAACTTTAGCCTTAACATGCTTACTAATTTCATATATTGTAACATAAAAAATGAATCCATTAATCCCTTTTTATTAAGATGAGTAATTAATGATTCATTATCTTCCATTTGAAAACAAGTTTTGTGATTAACATTTTTCATTGTTTATAAATGAAATCCTTTGAATTTCAAACAACTAGAAACAATGGGAAAAATATGAAACCCTAGGTCAATACTAGGGTTTTGAAATCAAAGGTCAAATTAACCAAATGTTTAACCTTAAATTTAGATGTGTGAGTCATCTAAGATTAATAATATATAAATGAATAACCTTAAGGGTGACAAAAAGTATATAATAGGCCAATTAATTTACAAACTAGATAAACAACATTCTAAATTTAGATATTGAGGTATGTCAAAAAAACAAAGTAAAACTATTGATTAATATTGTAATAAAATGAAAAAAGGAGCACTTAGTCATTTTAATCTACACATGTAGATTTGGGTTGAAATAGGATAGAAGTGGACTAGATCAAGATCATATAACAATCTTTAGATTTAGGAATTTTGAACTTTGTGTCCTTAGATGTTTGTGTCTAATCTAGATAGTTACATCAATTATGGTGTCTAATTTGAATACTAGGGTCTATTATGAAATAATGATTAGATATAAGTGGAACTAAATTGATCCTTCTAGGTTTTTGTCACCTTTCTTTTTATTTATATATATTTCACACATAGGATATAAATCTTTGTCAAATGATCAAACCCTATCTTACTCACCCTTGGAGTGATTATGGGAAAATGGTTTAATGGGAACATAGTGTCTGTCTACCCCAAGGTCCCATTTATTAATATGCATTTCCTACATAGTCAATAATCTAAAGAGGGTCTCTTACTTTTCTAGTTCTCCCATATGTGTTAGATTGTATGTGCATAAGTATGCAATGTGTGAAAATAAAGTACATAGAGTGACCTAATTTTTAACTTGTAAGATATTGGTCATGAGATGATCCTTCAGTACTTCATACCTATAGGGATACTTCTCCTATGACTAATAAGTAAATAGGGATGAATCATGTAGGTTTTATCATTTGAATTTTTAATTGAGAGATCTTGGTAAGTTAATATTTGAGTTCCCAATATTTGTTAAGTGAGGAATGAATGAGGGTTGGTCTTGTATATATACCAATATAATTTGAAAATGTATTTGAATAAAGCATTTAGGTGGACCTTTAGGATACATTTCATTTTTAAATTGGATAACTTTTGGTAACTGGATACTTAGTTGGAAAAGGGACATTTACATCAACATAGGCATAGGCTAAAATGCCAAGGTTTAAGAAGATAAAAAATAGGTATAGGTCCAAAAATATTAGAGAAGGAAATGATAAGGTTTAGATAATTTTAAAAATATAGAATGATTGGTCATTAGGATAACATTGGTTAGACTAAAACATAAGCAATTTATCACAAAAAAATATTGAAAATGATCTTTCTAATAGTGGGAATGTCTTATAACTAAAGGATATAACCATGATATGTATTTTCCACAAGTACAAGACTAAGGGGATATATAATTTATATTTAGTTTCTACATGATTGTGTAACATATAAGAGTGACATGTCTAGGTAGTTATAACATCTAGTCAAGCAATAAGTGATCACATTAAATCCTAATATGAATGATCTAGATAATGGCAATGTCTATAGGGTACCATTACAAGATTAGAAAGAAATAAAGCACACACATAAGATCACTCAAAGTCAAAGTAATGAGAAATAGTCTAAGGTGACCTCATATAAGTGTCAAGTTTGAATTTTACACAATCAAAGGACATGACTTACTCAAATACACACAAAGTATAAAAGGACATATTAAAATGTACACATAAAACAAACTATGACATGTAAAAATGTCAAAATAAGTAAAAACATACATAGAGGCCATAATAAATAGAGCATATTAAAATGCTCAAAAAAATCAATACAATGCAAAAAAATAGAAATCAAGGAGAATATGCAACCAACATGAACATAATATACTAGCTTTAAACATACATGTTTGTAAAAAATGTGAGGTATATATAATATCAAGTATACTATGAAATTCATAAGAATGGATATATGCATGCATAAATATATACTATCAAACATGTGAATAGAAAGTGAGAATAGAATAATGTAACTTAGGTGTATCATGATCAAATAAGTAGATGCCCCAAACATACTTAAGACATGAGTGGAGAGAAATCCTAACATATATGTTTGCATACATCATGTAATTATGTATGATTATATCACACTCAAATGAAGAGTGAAATAATGTATATCAAAATTAATGACATGATATCTACTAATAAGGAGAAAACAATGTATGTATAAGAAATAGTACAACTATGAACATGTTAACAATTTTTGGTGTTTTTTCATTTTTTAGATGTCTTTATATTTTGTTAATATCTAATTTATATTTTTTAATATTCTAACTCATGAACCAAGGCATTAGGAGGTCTATCATTTACTTGCAAAAATGCCTTATGTTTTCTTATTGCCATTGTTTGAATTTTATCTGGTAGTTTATGATTGGTAATTATTGGTAGGGGTTTATCATCAAACTGTCAGGTGTAATGAAAACTTATTTATATTTAAACTAATATAAAATTCATATATTATTTTATTGACAATTGATTTTATATCTTCTAACCAATGTTTACCCAACTAAGAAATTAAATTTAGTCTCTAGTTCATTACCCATATTGATGTATCAACCAATTTTGGTCTGCATTCTATTGGTAGAATTATGTGACTAAGGGAATTGGGGGAAAGTGGACAATGTTGTATATCATGTACATCATGGCCAAACTATCATAAAAATGTAGTAATACAAAAAATTTATTGACTATTTATATTAATCTTAATGTGTTAACAATAAGTTATGTCAATATTTGTAGTAATGGTTAGTGTTTCATGCCTTTGGCTCTTTGAAGATTGGTTTTATGTGGAAATATTAGAATTATTTGGGATTTTTTTCTTATCAATAATAATTTATATTCACCCCTCACCTTTGTATTTATAAATATGGTTTTTCAATATTGTAATTAATTTGTATTATGGTTGGTTATCTGATGCTAAGAAAAGTAAAGTTATCCATTTTTAGTAATGATTTTGGTGCTTAATTAGTGTCTATTAAGAGGTAAATATATAATGTCATTCTTAATTAACATAAGAATAAATGAATATAGAACATCCTAATTTTCAAAGATCTAGATAATATTTTATAGAGGTTTTTTTAGAGGTTTTCACACTATTCACATTGTGTATTTTCATTAGTCCCTTGTAATGTTGGATTAATGTTTTTATTTGAGAGAGATGGATTGAATAGAAAACATTGACATGTTCATATGTCATTTTTGTCTTGCCCTTATTTGAATTTTTTTTTTATATCCTTTGGTGATGAATATAACATGTATGTAATATGACCTATGTGTGTGAATACATTATGGAAAATATGCTCAAGTGGATTAAAACTAAGCTTTTTTAGTTATTCATTAGTCATATCATGTAAAACTTCATCATTGATATCATATTAATCTAAAGCTTTACCTTCTTGTTATTTACTATTGACTATTTCACTAAGTTTTAAGCTTATTTTACATTCAAAGAGAGAGAGAAATAGAAAAGAGAGAGAGTTATGGATAAGTGATTAAAACCTAGATAGGTGTGCACTATTATAGACTTTGTAGATTCCCCTCTTTGGTTGTGGAGGAAGACACTTGTAGATAAGAAAACACTACATAAATTAGTTTTTAGTGGAGATATGTAAGGACTGCTAGGTTACACACTTAGTTTTGGAAGCATGAAACTTCATTGGGATGATAGTCTGCTATTTAAAAAAAAATTAAACTAAATGCAAGAAAAGAGAGTAAAGAGAGAGAGAGAGAGAGAGAGATTTAGAGTTATATTTACAATGTTGTAGGTCTGAGTGTATCAGACGATAATATAGTGTAGGATGATAAGTTAGGTCTATGTTTTAGGAAGGTTGTTAGGTGATTTTGAGGTTGCTAGTTCAGAAACATAGTAACCAACATCAATTAAAGGATTGATGTCAGTTGGGGTGATGATATCAGTTGGGGTCATTGATGTCAATTTGGGGTCACTGATGTTAGTTAGGGTAGTAGTGTTAGAATGAGTTAGAGAAGGATTTTATAGTAGGGAAAATGGGAGGATGGTCAGGTTTTAAGGTTAGGAAGAGTCGTAAGGAGGTGGGTAAGACTCAAGGGAGTTTGGATAGAGGGTTGGTATGTTAAGGTAGAGAGAAGTGGGTGGGGAGCTTTAAAATTCCTCCACATAAGGAGTCAGGGTTCATGAAACAATAAATAGTATAATGTAAAACAATTGTAAAATTATTATTTAGAGACGTATAAAAAACTAAGATATAATTAGCTAGTGAAATGGGTGAACTATGACTACTAGATAGATGACTCTGATGAGGCTTGGTGAAATAATGAGTGATAAAACAAGACAAACATGTGCTACTAGTCCTCAAGAGTTCAAGCTCTATTCAGTGTATCAATTCTTGATCCAAATCAATTTATGCATAGTAATGATAATTCTACATGTCCAAAGTGAATGTAGGATACACTGATTGCCAAAATCCTATATTTGAATTCTTGATTTTTGTGACCCAAATACCAACTTGGAATTTTTCTTAAGTAACTAACCTCAGTGATCTTATCGACATCAGTCAAGGGTTGACTAACGTCAGTGGCATGAGAATAGGTAAAGGGTATATTTTTATCCCATTTTCTATTCTTTCTCTTGCCAAGTGTGGTGTCTATCAGAAAATGGTAGAAATGAAAGGCTATGAATAATGTAATTAGTTAGGAATTTATGTTAGGGGTGAGAACAAGTCATAGGTAGTTAGGATTAGGAGACTAAGTCTTATAGTGACTCAGAGGGTAATAATTAATCTTAGGATGAGGTGGTTAGGTGAGGTGGCATAAGTGGGTTTCAATTAATTTAATTAATTAAATATTTTAAGGTGAAAACATGAGTTAGGAAGGTTAATTATTAAAAGGGGATCAAGGTGGGTTTTGACACAGGGAGTCACACAAGTGTGTGACATAACTATAGTGTCTATATTTTCCCCTTGTTGTCTTATAACTTGTATTGGCAAGTTGTGAGACAAAAATAGGATATAGATGATTTAGGTATGGGATGAGATATTCCCCCCTCAAAATGGGAACAAATGGAGGAGAATCTAAAATTGGGTACTAGTTTTATAGGAAGTTAATGGATGGATGGATGTTGAGTACGAACATGGAAACATCATTTTTTGTGCATATACTATGAATAGTTATAGTCAACACAATTAATAACTTGTAAAGGCAAGGATTAATTGGATAGAAATAACTAGACTATAGCTTATTAGTGATAGCAAATAGGGTTAAAATGATCAAAGTTGTAGCTCCAATGGTCCATGTGCTATAGGTATCTGAGGTAGGAAGTTCATCTAGAAAATAAAAAGTGTTGTAGGTGATGGAACTAGCAAGGTCATGATCCAAAAACACCTAATATACATGTGTGCATATAATAGCCACCTATAGTGTGGTAGTATAAGTGGTCAAAATGATTAAGGTAAGGTTAGCTCAAAAAGGGCCATTGGTCAAGGAGATATTTGTGTTCTCTAATTAGATTTATCATGGGTGTAAATTTAAGTGATTTTTAAGATTGGTTGTTATGGGTGAGGAGATAAAAGTGATCTCCAAGTTTCCCCATAAGGAGTTCATGTAAACCACTAAAATCATGTAATTAGGGTGATTTTTCAAAGGGTGGTAATTAGGGTTGGAAACCCTACTTTTAAGGTGCCTAACATCAGTTAGGTCATCAATGTCGATAGGAAATATGCTAAGATTGGTGGCCTAGGGTAGGACTAATGACACCAGTGGGCAACCAAACCCAACAAAAGGGGTTTGGTGGTCCACTAAAATTCATTAATGACATTGGATTGGATGAAACTAGAGCTTTGAGTGTCATGTAGCTTAAAACATCCAAAGCTTATCCTAGTGGTGAGGTGGTGATAGGTAATTGGTTGAGAAGAGTTTGTGAGAGTAGGGGTGTGATTTAACACTTGGTGGGCCATAGTTTGATCAAGGGAGTGTTGGTGTGGATGAAGATGGTAGAGGAATGAGGGGACCTAGCTAGAGGCACTCCATAATAGGTGCCAATCATTATAGCTCAGAGGAGATAAAGAGATGAGGTAGGATCTATTTGAGTGGCTTGTGTTGTTTATTATTTTAATTTAGGTTTTAATCATAATTTGCTAGTTAGGTAAAATTTGAATGTGTGGGGGGATAGAGGATAATTAAGGGATTAGTGGATGGGGTAAGGGTAGGTTTGGGTAGATTTATGGGGGGTTTAGGGGTAGTTTTTAGGAAAAACCCTAAATTTTGGGCCTAAGATATTCAACCCTAAGACTAAACTAGTCATCAATGCCAGTTGGGCTACTAACATCGATTGACAATTGATGCTGATGTCAGTCATCAATTAACACCAATGTCAGCATATAATACTAATGTCAATTAAAATAGAATTGATGTTGGTTATTAGAAAACCCAAAGTAGCAAGTTTAGGAGGAGTTAGAGCCAATTGTGAATCTCTAGTTGAATTGGTATAAGTTAATTAGTGGACTATCCTAATGGCTAAGTTAGCCTTAGAAGACCCCATGTCTACTGAGTGATACCTACATAGCCCTGACTAGGGTCTCAAGCCAATGTATTTTTCCCAAAGGGAAGGGAAAAAGGGGTTAAATATGGGTTAAAATTATTAAGGAAAGTGGTTAGGAAAAAGTAGGTTGAAATAAGCTATGAGACCTAGGGTAAAAAAATAAGCCATTAGGTTTAGGGTGTAAGATATAGGCCATGGGGTCTAGAGGTTTAGAATAGGCCGATTGGCCTAGGGTTTAAAATATAGGCCATGGGGCCTAGAGTTTAAGTGGATGAATGGACTAGATAGTTAGGTGGGTAGATGATAGAGCTAGCCTCAAAAGATCCCTTGTCAATTAAGTGATAACTACATATCCCAGATTAGGGCCTCAGGCCAATGTAGTTCTCCCAAAGGGAAAGGGATTAAAAGAGGAGGTTTATAACTTAAGGTATGTGGCTTGATGGATTGATTTTATTTGTGTGGTTTTAGATTAGGTAGGAGTTGACATTATTATATTGTCTACCTACACTACTAATGAGGATGAGGAGGGATGTAACCACAAATGAGTGGGAGCACATGGAAGTTATAGGGTTAGGAGGAGTACGATGATATTATAGAGTTACAAAAGATGTTAGCTTAATGGTAGCCTTGATATAGAGGTGGGATCATACCACCAACACCTTCCATCTACCTAATGGAGAGTTGATAGTGATGTAGGAGGATGTATATAGGATTTTATGGTTACCACTCTAGGGTAAAGATATCTTCTTATTTTTATTGGAGGATCATGATATACATATGTCCACATTGTTTGGGGAGCATGTCAGTGAAGTGACCTATCATTCACTGAGCTTTGCATATGAACTAATATACACTGTCGATGAGGAATAACATCACCTGATTATCTTGATGATGATAGGCATTATAGTATATGCAGTACCTAACATAGATGGAGGGAGATTCCCTATTGTGATGACCAAAGTTTTGGCATAGATGTTTGAGTAGTGGATAGTATTTACATGGGGATAATCTTTTCTTACACAACTATTTAGGGAGTTATGGGGTGTGAGGTTGCAAAAGTGACATAGTCTTTGTGTCAAGAATTTACTTCATTATTTGGCATACAAGCACATTATGGTGACATGGCCACTTGGGCTACCAGTAATGATTTTGACAAGGTTTAGGGTTGGTTTCAGATGATGGAGAGATAACATGGCACATACATGAGTAGATGGAATCATGAGGCATATTGATTATTATAGGTATTTATTGGATGGATTAATTCTTTTAGATATTATTTTGAGGCCCTAATTGACATATCATATATTTATAGGATAGGCAGAGTAGCTTATAGGTTTACAGAGTATGATATGGGTCAAGGCAAGGCAAGCCAGAGAGTTGGAGATGATACCTATGGTCAGAGTTATAAGATAGTTTGGGTTATTATAGGATGTACCTTCTGATTTTCCTTGATATTAGAGGGATGATATAGAGGTACCCCTTCCATTGCCCTAGGAGATAGATGGGCTAGAATTTGAGGAGAAACCAATAGGCCCAGATGTGATACATATAGGGTGTATAATTGCTTATAAAGTGTGGTGGGTAAGTTTGCACCCTGTGATTCTGAGGATACCATGACTAGATTTATAAGGAATTGAGAGAGAGAGAGAGAGAGGGATACAACAATTTAGGCATAAGATATAGTGTAGGCATATATTTTAGTCGTATAGGGACATGTGATGACACTACAGACCCAACTAATGGTAGCATAGGTGTATGTTTTGGTTCTTTAGGGACAAGTGATGAAACTATAGGGATAGCTTACTATATTAATAGTAGAGAGATATGGTTTGAGAGTATAGGGTAGGCTACCCCACTCTTCCACCATAGGCATCACCTCAAGGTCCTATATTAGATTTGATGGGTCCATCATAGATTATACCACTAGCAAGGTACAACACTACTTTAGATGAGATTAAATACTTTGAGAGAGCCATTAGGAAGTTCTTATACATTTTGAGATATTTTGAGGTTAGAGAGTATGAGAGATTGGAGAGATACACCATGACCTCTAGTTGACACAAACATAGAAAAGTAGAGGGTGGTGATGATACTGCCTCTTCACGACCATGACCATGGCCTTGAGAATTCTGAGGGCTAGATGTATTGTGATTTTTTTAATATGTATTCTAGTTTGTGAGCCAAAGTTGAGAGATGTATGGAGAGAGAGATGGTAATAATATGATTAATTGATGTGTGTGTGTGTGTCTATATATATATATATATATATATATATATGAGATTTTGGTATTGTGAGATGTTATGATGATGTTATTAATGATGATGGTATATTATATATGAGGTTTATGTGATGTTATTTATGGTTATTTTAGTGATAATTAGTGGGTTATGATAGAATTTCCCATAGTTGAGCAGTTGGTTTCCTCTTAGCATTTTTACATATATGTGATAGTGTATGCTAAAAATGAGTTGTTTGATTTTATAGTTTCTCAATTTATTGTTGCTTAGAGAAGCTATGTTGGTTGCATTTCACATGACATTGTGAAATAAATTAGTTGGAAAATGGTTTATTAGTATTAGTAGAGTGTGATGATTAAAGAATGTATTATCAATAAACCATGATGTTTGTCGATATTATTTAGCATCATTACTTGAAATGGATATGTAAGTAATAGTATTCTTAAACACATAACTTTAATATGTAAGAATAGAGATTTTTAGGTAGGTGAGAAGTTAAGTGTATCTTGTTGTGAGATGATGCCTTAAAAGAGAAATCAACATGTGATAGAAAAGAAAAGGATGTGATACTATTTCATTGGTAAGGACCATAATGACCATATGAGTAGGCACAAGAGTATGAGCCTTATTCATGCATTACCGTATTGACCATTCATTTGGTAGAGAAATGTCATGATCACCTTGTGTTAAGTGAGTTCAAAGTCCCTTGATTGTGAGGGAGTAAGAGAGGAAAAAGCTAAAAGGAATTAGGGTGTGTGGGTAGTAGAATGTTCTTAGTGGGGATGATATGCCCTTTTTATAGGTGACCTGAGAGCTACCATAGGGAAGTCCATAAATAAAGTTTTTTGTTTCTTTTTCTTATGTAGGTTGATCAATATGAGAATAATTCATTATGATATTATTGGTGCCTTGAGGTCATGCAAAGATGATTAATGTAGGAAGATTCCAAGTCATTATTTCCTTGATAACAAAGCTTGGCTTAGCCATCCTTCAAGGGAGTGGTCTAAGTTTTTTTTATTTGTACTTCTAGGGAGTAGTCTATTTATAGTAGAAATGAGAAGTTACATAGTTATCCTTTAAGGGATCAGTCTACATTGAGAATAATGACCTAAGAGATAATAATTTATCTATATATCCCAATTTTTGTTATTATATTTTTATTTATATATGAATTTAGTCATGTAAAAGAATATAGAAGCTTATATTCTTTCCTTTATGAGGATAAAATCATAACACTTGGAAGGTTAAATAAGTGTGTAATAACAAGGGTTAAGAAGAAGGGAGGTGAATGTAATAGGGTTTCTCAAGGGATGATCTCAAGTTAGACATGAAGTGAAGCATCACTTGATTAACAAAACAATGGTGATAGGTGTAAAGCATTTAAAGGCTTAGGTTCTATCTTGCCTTTGAGAGAAAAGAATTGATAAGTTCTTGAGCCATATTTATGAGTTATGATGTAGGGTCCAAGACAATTAGGAACAAACTTAGCCTGTTTGTTTTTCTCCATGTTTGTTACATGTTGATTTTCCTTTGAGATGAGATCTCTGATATTAAAATCTCACTCATTGATATTTTTTTCGTAAGCACATTTGATATGTTCTTGATAGATTTGGAGGTGATTGAGGGCTACTAGATGACATTCATCAAGTAGCTCAAGTTAGGCCAAATGTTCTTGGTGAAAGTCATCATTAGTAAGTATGTCTTTTAGAGAGATGTAAAGAGAAGGAATTTGGATCTCAAGAGGCAAGACTTCTTCCATCCCATAGACCAATGAAAAAGGCATAGTACCCATAGGGGTTTAAATGTTAGTGTGGTAAGACAATAAGATAAAGGGAATGTGTGTATGCCAATCCCTACCAGCATCATTGATTACCTTCATGAGGATTTTGGTTAAGGTTTTGTTAGAAGATTTTGCCTATTTATTTGCTTTTGGATAATATGGTGATGAGAAGCTTAATTTGATGCTAAAAGAATCATAAAGCTTTTGGATAGTCTTGTTCTTAAAATATTTGTCATTGTCTATAATAATCTTATGGGGGAGACCAAAATGGTAGATGATGTGATGGTTGATAAAGTTGATGATTTTGTTAGCCTTAGTAGAGATGAGAGGAATAGCCTTGACCCACTTGGTGAAGTATTCAGTAGCAGTAATGATAAAATGGTGTTGGAGAGATGAATGAGGGTTAATATCACTAATTAGATCCAAACCCCATTGTGAAAAGGGCCAAAAGTCTCTAGCAACTTATAAAGTATGGCTTAAAGTGTGAAGGAGGTTAGCATTTTATTTATATTTAACACAACACTAAACATAATTTTGATAGTCTTGGTTGAGTGTTGGCCAATAGTAGCAAAGTTAATGGATGCATTTGGAAACAAAATTCCCACTAAAATTTCCACCACAAATCCCATTGTGAACTTCCTTAATAGTGAAAGGGATTTTAGCATGAGTGAGGCATCTAACGAGGAGACCATCAAAGCCTTGTCTGTAGAGAAGGCCGCCTAGCATAGTATAGTGAGTAGTAATTTTAATAAAAGGACATCTCCCATTACTAGAAAGTTCTAATAGAATGATAGCATAAGTGAGATAGTCAACAAGTTATTTGTACTAGATGTCATGTGGATTAGAGTCAACATTGCCCACAAATAGGATGTTAGTTGAAACATAAGAGGCTAATGTGAGGTGATGCATGATGATGTATATTTTTGAAGAAGAGTGCAGGGATGGAATGTGTGATGTAAGGTAACCCATCATGTTGGCAAACTTGTTTGTAGATCAAGGAATAGTCTATAAGAGGTAGTAGTTGAATGATTCCAATAATGCATCTACATGATGTTTATATCATTATAGAATTTCATTTTTGTAGAGATATGAACTGTTAACCTAATTAATCACTATGTAGGAATCACCAAAGATGTTGATTGATTTGATGCCCAAGAAAATGGTAGTTTGAAGCCTTTCGACTAAAGCTTCATATTTAGCCATATTGTTAGTACATTCAAAATCAAGTTTAAATGATAGAGGCATAGGCTCATCATCAAGAGGGATGAGGATAGCCCATACACCCCCACTAAGTTGACATTTAGAACTATTAAAGAACATAATAATTTGATAGGATATGTCATCGATAGATAACATTACAATAGACTTGTCAGGGAATTCAAGATTAGAAGGTTGGTTATCAGGTAAAGGGGAATCAACTAACTAGTCAACAATTGTTTGCCCCTTGATAGATTTTTGTTTGATGAATTCCAAGTCAAACATAGTAAGGAGCATGAACCAAAAAGCCATAAATTTATTTTGGTACAACTTGGAATTCATGTATTTGAGAGGGTTAGTATGGGTGACATGTAGGTTTTATGATTTAAAAGGTAGTGGTGGAGTTTTGAAGCTATGAAGACCAATGCAAGACAAAGCTTTTCAATGTGAGTATATTGAGTTTCATAATCAATAAGTGTTAATATTATATAATAAAAAACTTGCTCTTTATGTTTATAATCTTAATGTGCAATCATAACACCCAAAGAATGGTCTATTACAAAAATGTAGAGGTAGAAAGGCTGGTCTTCTTTAGGGGGAATAAGAATTGGTGGGGAAACGAGATACTGTTTAAGTGAATCAAAGGATTTTATACAATCCATATTCCAATGGAAGGAGACATCATTTTAATTAGATGATGAAAAGGTTGACATTGATCCAACAAATGAGAGATGAAATGGTAGATCGATTGAAGCTTACCTTGTAAGCTATGGAGCTACTTGAGATTAGTAGGTAGAGGCATTTCTAGTATTGCCTGAACCTTAGCAAGGTCAACATTGATACCACAAAGGGAGATAATGAATCCTAGAAGCTTACTAAAAATGACCCCAAAGATGCATTTCCTTGGGTTTAGTCAAACATTATATTGGAAGAGATGAGTAAATATGATTTTGAGAATTATTAAGTCATCCTAGTAATGTTTAGACTTTCTAAGTAAGTCATCCACTTAGTCTTCCATAATTTTATGTAGGAGGTCATGAAAAATGTAATTCATATTGTGATGGTAGGTAGCACTAGCATTTTTAAGTTCAAAAGGCATGACCTGATAATAAAAAGTCCCCCATGGGGTCATAAAGGAGGTCTTGTGTTGATCTTTGGGCATAATCAAGATTTGATTGTAGCCCAAAAACCCATCCATAAGAGATAACATCTCATGGTTGGCTATCAAATCAACAAGTTAGTTAATGCTTGGTAAAGGGAAGTCATCCTTTAGATAAGTGAGGTTTACATCATGGTAGTCAGGGCAAATGAATATTCCCCCTATCACTTTTGTGATAGGAATGATATTGGAAACCCATTGTGGATAGTCAATGGGCTGAATAAAGTTAACAAAGAGGAAGAATATGAGCTCTTCTTTGACAAGGAGAGTGATACAAGGGTTCATATTACAAATATTATGCTTAATAGGCTTAGAATCATGGTTGGTTACAATATTATGGGTGATGATAGAGGGGTCAATGCTAGGTATATCATGATAAGACCAAGTAAATGCTTTACCATGGTCAGAGAGGAAAGTGTCATAATTGGTTTGTTCAAGGGAATCTAAAGATTGACCAATCTTGAGGATTTGTGGATTATCTTGAGAGGGTAGATTAATGTCAATGGTTGATTTATTTAATATAGGTTGCATTTTAGAATGAAGTGATCATTAGATATATGAATCAGCTATACCCATGTACATGAGAATATCATCGTCATCCTAACATTAGATAGTGTTAATAGTGGGAGAGTCTTCATCAATAATTTTAGGATGAATGAGAGGAAGGGACCTTGTTTCTTCACCTAAATGATAGGTCAGGGGTCTTAAATGAATGGAATTTATTGAAAAAAATTAGGAGGTATGGATACCTTTGATCGTATAGGTGATAGCAGGGGAAGAGTAGAGGATGGAGAAGGAGAGAGTTTATCCTCAATATGAGAGACCTTGGTGGGTTTCATTGGTTCATTAAAACCCACACCATACCATTTTTTAGCATCTTTGATGGTCTTGTTGGTGGGGTATTCAATAGGTATATGAGCACCCTACTCATAATGACCCAACCTGAATCCTTTCTAGGTGCACCTATAAAGATAGGTGTGAGTAAAACAAGGTTTGACTAGGAAGGAGAAGTCATAGGTAGAAGGTTATGGTGAAGAGGAGGGATTTTTAATAATATTAGCTAATCAATTCCCCTATATGTGAGATTAGTTTGAAGGTTAAGGGGACCATATGAGATGACCATCCCAATATAGGGATCATAATTGGGGTGCATGTGAAGTTTTCCATACTCTTATAGATTATGGAACATGTCAAGTGTCAAAAAGTGATATTCTCCAAGTGAAAGGGATTTAAAAGTGTCTTCCATGGGGTCCTTGTTAGGAATTTGTGTCACCAGTATTTGAATAACTAGGGTAGTCAGGCTTATTGAGGCTTCAATGATAGAATGTGAAGAGGAAGACGTTTTCAATGGAATGAGGACATAATTGGGATGATAAGTCATGTTGCATGTTTTTAAAAGAGGCGTATCGATGGGAATAACATGCACTTGCCCACCATGCTCAAAGTTGAAATAGTGGTTTAAAGTTGAGGGTACACATGCCATGGCAAATATCTAAGGCCATACAAGCAATATGTTGTATTGTAACTCTCCTTTGATAACATAAAAGAGTTTGGGGATTGTGTAGGGACCCACATAGATATGCAAGACTACAGTACCTATAGTAGTCACTGTAGTATTATTGAAGGAATAGAGTATCACATTAGACTATGAAACACAATTATCAATAATTGATAGTTGTTTGTAAGTATGAGTGGAGATAATATTAATATTAGCACCTCCATCAATCATGACTCTCTTAACATGAGTTTTATCAATATATGTGGTGATAAAAAGTGCAAGGTCCTAGTCTCCAGGGTAAAGAGCCATAATTTATAAATCACTAAAGGAAACCAGGTCAATAGTATTAAAAAAATTTACCAAGCTGCAAGAGGTTAAGGATCATATGGTTGTACCTCAATGGATTGTAAAGACTTGATCAAGGCTTGATAATACTAGGATGAGTTTTGTATTAACTCATATAAAGACATATTTATAGCGGTTTGGTGAAGTTGTTTCACTATTGAGTCTTGAATGACTTATGAAGATGTGGGTTGGGGAGAACCAAGAATAGAGATCTTGGGATTTAGTGGAGGAGCATATTTTGAGAATGAATTATCCCAAGGGGTGGTGTCCTTTTTCTTACCTTTATTCCTTTTATTTTGGGACTATGTGGCCATTTTAACTATGTTGATCTTGAGCATAGGTAGAGCAGGTGGTAGAGTAGGCACAACCTCGTCATTGATCTTGGACTCAAGTCAGGTAATAGGTAGAGTTCAAGATGCAACTAGCAGAATAACTATGAGGTTATAAAGATGCTCCTTAATGAAAAGGTTGTTCATATCAAAGTGTTGTTATAGAAAATCTATGAGATCTTTACAACGTTCCATATCATGTCCAGGTAAGTGATGATATAAAAAAACTTGCGTGTCATCAAACTAAAATGGTTTTGGTTAGAGAGGCTAATAAGGCTTGATCAGAGGATGGGTTATGGTTGAGGATTGCAATAACTAGCATAGGAGAGAGGACTAAGAGACTGCTAGTGGGCTAGCACTTGTTGTCATAATAGGGGTGGACACCTTCTTTGATTTAGGCATCATGGATGTGGTTTTGTATGGCACCCTTTTGGGTGAAGGTGTAGCCACTAATTTTGTTGACACCTTTTTATTCATAGGTGTCAAGGTGCTAGATGTTTAATGGATACTAAGTGGTTAAGGCAAAAGAAGATGTAGCTTTACCTTTTGTCCTACTTAGAAATAGAACACTCCAACTGAAGTGGAAGGATGGGATCCCAAGATTAAAGGTAAAGTTGAGGGAAGAGGAGGAGTGGAATGATGAGGCCTAGGAAGCTTAACATTTTTACTTGGTTTAGGTCATGGAGCTCTAATTTGAGGATTCAAATATAACTTTACCTGCGGATGAATTAGATTATAAACTGGGCAAACACCCAAAGATCTAATTTACTTTAGTGTAGCATATGTCTATGATGGTGATGGTTCTGATGTAGAGGGTTGTGCTTTTGATGGTATAGGCAAAGAAGTTCTATATTTGTTAAAAACTTTGGGATAAATGGTAGTGAAAGGATTGGTGGTAGAGGATGACATTTGTTATATAGAATAGGGAGCTTGAAGTCAATCCTAAAATGTTGTGGTCTAGCTTCTTTGAGTCAAGAAAGACTAGATTTTTGACCAACCACAAGAAGGGTTTAGACAAAGTTATCGTAGGCCTTAAATTTAATTATATAGAAGACTTAGGTGATTGGGAAAGAGGGAAGGTGTTGGCTTCTAATATTTTGGGCCAAATATGAGTAAGAAATACAATTGGGTTTTCTTCAACCAAAGTAGGAGAAGAGGCATCATCCTCCCTAGGTGGGTGATGAAGTGGTGAAGTCAGTTATTTTAGTGGATAAAGCATGGGTATAATTTCTCCCCAACATGTAGATGAGGAGCTAACAAAGTGTGATCTTCTATTGGCAAGAGAAGGGGTAAAATTGGTTCAACAAGTGTAGGTACAATAGGTCCTTCCATTAGTGCAAGGATAGATAATGCAAAATCCTCTATATCCAAAAGAGGAGTGGATGGAACACTGTCCTCCATTAGTGGAAGAGAAGTAGGTGAAGAAGGATCTTCAAGAGGGTAGATCATAGGAATGATTCTCCCCTCAACATGTAGATGAAGATTGGGCATGACATGCTCTTCCAAAGGTAGGAGAATAGGTAAAATAGGTACAAGAGGAATATGCATTATAGGTTCCTCACATGGTAAAAGGATAGGTAAAGGAGGCCCCTCCACATGTGGAAGAGGTATGGGTGAAATAGGATCCTCTACTCATGGAAGAGGAATAGGTAAAACAGGCTCTTCTAATTATGGGAGAGGTTAGATCAGAGCTAAAGAGAATACCATATTAACTATATGAATATCATGATTAGGTGAGTTATTGGCCATGGCCTAAATATTTGTTTGATTAAGCGAATGGTTAGGAAAATGCTATTTAAACACATACATGCTTTGGTTAGTAGGTGTGTTAGGGTTATCCAAGATAAACTCACCTTTATCAATCATATCCTAAATAATGTTTTTGAATGTTTTATAGTTGTTAGAATTTTGGCCTTTGACTCGATGATAGCCACAAAACTCATCCTCTTTGTACCAATTTAGGATAGGATCGAAGGGATAAAAATGTATGGGAGGTCTAATTTGAGTAAGGGTAATAGATACTTGCTACAATAGTTTATCCAAAATAGAAGTGTATGACTCTTCAATATAAGTGTATTGTCTTTGTTCATAGCATTGTTAGAATTATTTGGTTAGATTTTGTGAGGTGGATGGTCTAGACTGGTTGTCTATGGTAGAAGAAGTTGTTTCAATCACCATGACATTGGAATAGCCTTTTTACTTTTGATTAGAAGAAGAGGGTTTAGAGGAAGAGTCATGAGATTTGGAGTTGGTATTTTTGTTACACAACTTAACCCTATCTTCATCTATAGCCTGAATATCTAACTTTCATGCCATTTTAAAATCTTTGTCAAATGTGTAGAAAGTATAAACATGGAGGGTAGAAGAGATGTGTTTGGAACATGCTCTCAAAAAAATATTGATAAGCTTAGGTTGAGGTAAATAAAAGGAGTTTTGATTGATTAAACCTCTCCAATGAGCGATAAAGTCTGTGATAGATCCATCTTCAAACTGTCTAATGGAATAAAGGTCTGTAATAGATATATTTTTATAAATATTGATAGAGAAGTGGTCCAAGAATAGTTGATCAAGTTGGGAAAATTAGAAAAGGAAGTGTCAGGTTATGGAACTATACCAATCTAGGGAAACACTCAAAAAAGACAAGGAAATTTCAAAGCAATAATACATTGTCATGCCCTATTAGGTAATAAGCATGTCAAAATGCTCATAAATGTTGTTGTGGGTCTTCCTTACTCTAGAAATGAGTAAATTTAGGGAGTTCCCACTAAAATGGGTAGGGTTGAATAGGTACTAAAGGACGGATGGGTTCATTATATAATTGATGATAAGATAGAACATTATTTGAACTTGACACTGATGTTTCTAAGTTAGACATCTTATCCATTAATATCTTGATGAGATCGGGAGAAGGATTGGTGTGAGGATCACCCCCTAAGTTATAGGGTGCTTGAAGGGAGCTAGAGGTGAGATATGACACACCTTATTATGGTAGTGTAGATGTGACATACTGGTAATGAGTCATGGGTTGAGGGGCGGAAAGGAAAGAGGCTTGTCCTATGGGGTTAGAAACAATGCCTTGGTTGGGTGCTATCACCAGAGGTTGGGTTGCTAACATGGTTACATGGGTTGAAGGGTGAGTTTCAACTCTTGTAATTATGGGTGGAAGAGTTTATGGGATGGGCACTACCAAGTCTTCAAATGGTTTTTGACTTGGTTGGGCTAGTAGTGGCTTTGAGGCTAAGGTAGCTACTACAAAAGTTGGGTTAAGAAGATGAGACTGAGTGATTGAGGTAGTTAAATTTTGAGGGTTATTAATGGTTGGATCACTTGTTCAATTAGTGGTTTTGGTGACCATATATAGAATGGTGGAAATCACTAAGACTGTAGTTGTCTCCATCAAGGAAGTTGGCATGCCATAAAGGGGATATCTCATAGTGTTAAAATTTTGGCTTGTGGTGAGATAATACTGAAGGGATACAATGTTATGATCAAGAAATTTCATGAAGTTAAGATCTCCTTTAGGTACAAAGGGGATATAGTTAAGATTGGTAGTCACAGGGGTATTCTCTATATCCAAAGAACGCTCCATGGTAGAATAAAAAAGGAGAGGGGAAGGTGGGAGTGGTTATTATCTTTGCATAATCAGCAAGAATTTTGGCTTGGCTACATGTCAAGAGTATAAAAAAAGGATAAAATCAAGCCTAAGACTCTGTATTAGTGACAGAGTGTTAGAAAAATAGGTTTGAGTGTAGGTAGGTGGGTTATTTTAGCTTGCTATTTTAAGTAGGTTAAAAATTATAAAAACACATAATCATTGATATTAGTTATCTGATCAATGTTGGTAGGTAATAAGGCTATCTACTTTGGTGGCCTTATTGATGTTGATTACTATGGGATCTAGAAAGGTGAAAAATCCAAGGTTTTACCAACCTATAGGTGAAATATAGGTATAAAAAAGGATACAAGTTTGTACAAAGATAAAGGACACATAGAAAACTTGAAACAGAAGGTTAATAGAATATGAGAGGTAGAAATGCCTAGATTCTATAAATTAATAAAGGAGACATCCTCACAAACTTAAAAATGTAGAAAAAAAGGAAGTAGAAAAGGAACATGCAGCCACTAAATGTTAACTCTTAGGAATTAATTTTAGTCTCTTGATGGCTTATGACTTAGAAAGTGTGAGAGTAAAATTGGTTTGTGAAATAGGTACTAGATGAGCAGTCTAAGGATGGTTCTAGGTTAGTTTTAGTGCTTAATGGAAATTTGTATTAGATCAGGTATGTGGCTTATTATAGGGGATTGCTCCCCATACTTCATGGTCCCAAAGCTAAGCTGGGATGCTTAGCCAGAATATACCTCTTGTCTATAGTCTATAATCCATCAAATAACGGAGTGGGTCCTCCCCTTGGTGGTGAAATCCAAGTGGGATCACCAGGTAGGGTAAGGTGACCTACTAGGTGAAGAAATCCCAATAGGCCTTATCTCAAGTGAGTTTAGATGTTTAATTTTATGAGATTGATTTGGTTGTGTAAAATTTGTGGCACTCTGGATAACCTGTATATTGTCAAAATTGGCTAACCATTGAATGTCAAGGAACTTTGAGACTTTCCCTCCTTCCTCCATAACCACAACATAGCATTTGTTTAGTCTTATAGTGATATTATTTTAATTAACCCCACCATTTCCACCCATAACATATTCAACAACCATGATGTTAAGATTATCAAGTAGAAACTTTGATGCATCCACCCTCACATAACCCTTCTCATAAAAAAAAAGATTCATAATCTTTTATCTATAAATTTCATTCAACCCATTGACTATCCCCAATGGGTCTTGAATGTTTTACCTATTACCAAATCCATATGGGGACTACACATTTATGTGGAATTTTGTGACCTTAACCTTTTTTGTCCCAAAGATGACTTTTCTCTATCGAGCATTGACTAGCTAGTTGATATTACAACTGACTATGAGATGTTATCTCTCATGGATGGATTCTCAAGTTATAATCAGATCCTAGTTGCCCTTGAATATCATCACAAGACTACCTTTACCACCCCATTGGGAACCTTCTACTATAGAGTCATGCCTTTTAGAATAAAGAATGCTGGTATAACCTACCAACATGCCATGACTTATATCTTCCATGAGCTTATCCATAAAATTGTAAAAAAATATGTGGATGACTTTCTTAGAAAATCCAAACTCTAAAAAGATTATTTATCCATTCTCAAGATCATCTTTGAGTGACTTATCCATTACCATGTCTACCTAAACCCCAAGAAGTGCATTTTTGGGGTCTTATAAAAAAATCTCCTTATTTTTATTATCTCCCTTTATGGAATCAAATTTGATTCTACAAAGATCAAAGAAATACTTGACATGATTCCTCTAATCAACCTTAATCAACTCCATAGTTTGTAGGGGGAACTCCAATTTATTCATCAATTTGTCTCCCAACTTTCAAATTGATGCCAACCCTTCCACCACCTTATAAATAAGGACGTGTCTTTAAAGTGAAATAGTGACTATCAAAAGGCATTTGATTTACTCAAACAATACCTTTTATCTTCACAAGTCTTCACCCTCCCAAGGAAAACCAATATTTATACCTTTATATCTTTCCCACTGACCACTCCCTAGGGGCAATGATTTCTCATCAGTATGAACAACACAAAGAGAAAGCCATCTACTATATTAGTCACATGCTTTTAGAGTATGAGACTTAGTATACCCAAACTAATAATCTTTTCTTAGCTTGAGTCTTTGTGGCCACCAAACTTCACCACTACATTATTAACCATAAAACCTATGTCATAACTAATATCAACCCACTCAAGTATATGCAATCCAAACTATACCGAAACTAGTGTATGGCCAAATGGCTCATGATTTTATTAGAGTTTGACCTTGAGTGACTTTAGAAAAATTCAATTAAGATTTAAGTCATTATTGACCAATTTGATTAAGTACAGCTAGTATACAATTAACCTCCTCCTCTTGAGTTCCCTGTTGAGTCCATCATAACCCTCTCTTGGATGGACTTCACCCATTAATTCATCATGTTTTTTGATGGATCAAAATTTCAATGTGGTGGGGGAGATAGTATCATCCTTATTAAATTTTATGTTGAGCCTCTTTCTTTATCATTAAATATTGATTTTGAATGTATTAATAATATAGCTTAGTACGAATCCCTAGTCATACGCCTTCAAACTATGTTAGCCCTCAGAGTCAAAACAATCAATATCTTTGGTGACTCCAAACATATGGTCAATAAAATCATTAGATCTTACCAGTATAAGAATGATGTTTTACAATAGTAAAAATAACTAATTGATAAACTCTTAGCTTTATTTAAACACTATCACATCTAGTCAACCACATGATCTACCAACAAGTTTGTTGATACCATGGCTTCCCTTGCCTCTCAGATCCCATCAACACCTTCTGACTCTAATATATCTATTTTTGTCCATATAATTACCTAGAATTCCTATGTAAAACTATATTCTCCCACCATTTTCATTGTGGAAGAGATCCAACTTGACCTTTAGTATCAACAGACCTTTGACTATCTCAATCTTGCCATCATTCCTTCTGGCCTTTCTATGAATAGTCAAAGAACATTTATCTAGACTACCTCATGTTATACCATTATGGGGGTAATTATTTACCATAATGGATTTGATGGCCTCCTATTTTATTTCCTACACAGTCATAAAGCCTCTCATGCTATCAGGGAAAACATATGATGGTATTTGTGGGGGAAACTTTATGGCCTTATTGTAGCTAAGCATATCCTTTTCCTTAGCTATTACTAGCCTAACCTTAACTAAAACTATTGTGATTATGTGAAAAATTATGTTAAATGCCAAAACCATGACAATTTTCATCATGCACCTAGCCATAGTCTTTGTGTTTCTACCAGTTTTTATCCCTTTTCATAATAGGGTCTAGACCTTATTGGAAAAATTAACTTCCATTATTCTTAGTGACACCATTCTATCATTACTGTGACCAAATATTTTACCAAATGGGTAGAGGCTGTTCCTTAGTCTTAACCAAAGTGGAGAAGATTATGGATTTTATTAACCATCACATCATCTACCATTTCGGTGTTCCTTAAGAAATTATTGCCAATAATGGTAAATATTTTAAGAATAAGAAATTCCAAGGTTTATGTGATGCATCTAGCATTAAGTTAAGTTTCTCCTCACCCTATCTCCCTCAATTAAATGGATAGTTAAAATCCTCTAACAAAACTTTTAATAACATGCTAACTAAAATGGTCAATGCATCTGGTCAGGATTAGAATTTACACATCACCTTCACCTTATGGGCATAGCATAATATAATTATAACCCTTATGGGTGCTACCCCTTTCTATATTATGTTTGGAATGGAGGCAATCTTACCTCTCAAAGTACAAATTCTTTCTCTTTACATATCTTTTCAAGATCTTGTGTCTGAAGATGAATTTTTGTCAACACCATTTAGCCCAACTTGAGCTACTTAATGAACATCACTTAAAATCCCTTACCCATCTTCATGTATATCAAAGTAAAATTAAACATTCCTATAATAAACAATTTAGAGTGTGATAATTCAACATCAGAGACCTCATCCTAAAGGAAAATCAACATGTCACCAATATGGAGAAAACTAAGTAGGGAAAATTTTATTTTGATTGGCTTGGAACCTATATCATAACCCATAAGTATGGATCATGAGCTTCCTAGTTATCCTTTCTTTATGGAAACCCAAAACCTAAGCCCCTCAATGCTTTGCATCTGTGTTTGTTCTTTTGTTAACAAGGATCAAGTTCACCATTTATTTTAACTTAAGATCATCCCTTGCTTTCAACCACATTCATCTCCCTATTTTAGAGGCAATTAATTAAAACCAAATCAAGTGATTATCCATCATATTCATATCATAATATTTAACAATGGATACCATGGCTCTACCCATGGCATAATTTCCATGGTATTTTCTACCCCTGTCTGAGGGTGGATTCTTATGATCATTACCACCTAATCCTCTTTACACCCAATCAAACTTATTATGATTTTTGTTTTTCTTTCATAAATGTGAACCATTAAGAAAACCTAAGCAAGTCTATGTGAATAAAAATCAAATAAATCAATAAAAAAAATATAAACCAATAGCAATCATGGGTCATTCTTAAGCATTCACTGACTACTCCCTTGAAGGACAGTTATTGAAAACATATTTGAAATTGTTCAATGCATTTTGGACTACTCCCTTGAAGGACATATATCAAAATCATTAATAAAATCATACAAACTTAGACCACTCCCTCAAAGTATTGTTGATTAAAGCATTTGTTAAAACAAATAATTTATTAGAATCTTCTCGCATCAATCAAGTTCTCTAACCCCCTTAAACAAATAAGCAAAATACCCATTATCAAGTAATGACAAAATCAATATAACTTTAACAATCACAATTGGCTCTCATAACCCAATAAATTTGAAATCCACAATCATATTTCATTAGTATACTTACTGCATCAATCAATCCATACTTTGTATGACATAGACTTGTTTATACTGGCTCTTTAAACACATACAAAAGATGCATGCTAGTCTCACAAAAAGGTTCCATTTTTATCCATCTCCCATTTATACACTATAAGAAAGGTATTTTGAGCTTACTTGACATTATGTGGTCAAGACACCTTTTTATCCAACTAACTAACACACATGCAAAACATTCGCAGGGCATATATTCATTAATCCAATCCAGCTTCAGTTTTATTTTAGTCCTTGTCAAAGAAGAAGCATTATGCCCTCTTCCTATCCTGTCATGACTAGTTGATATTTTCATTATGGCATTTATCTCTTGATTATATTCTTTTTTCTCCCATATATTGTTGTTAGTTAACTTACCTCATGTGATTTACCCTAAGTAGAATAAAAACAACCATAATCATCCCATGCATATGCACATGTGTCATAAGTAAATACATAACCATAATAAGCATAATAACACCAGAACATCCATGAGTAATAAAGAAATAAACCACTTCATCACATGTCTAAATATATATAATGAAGCATATACTCACTAAAATTTATCATGTCATTAACAAGCATGGCATAAATCATACCCATAAATAAAAGCCATCTCATACCTAGCTAGGTGAGTCTACATCAGTGTCTAACATCCATAACATAATCTTAATCGATAATAAACATAAACATCACATCATAAGCATTAAACATCTAATCCAAATGATAAATAAAAAAGATCACATATATAGCTCATGAGTCAGATAACATTGTACAAATAAATACACTTATCTCTCTCTCAAAATGTATATCTCACTACATTAGCTTACAGGTTAGAATCAAAATAATATACAATAATATATAAACATATATATCTCAATTATGTTCTCTTTATTCCCCAAGGGCACCACTATCTCTTGGATCACTACTAGATCATGGTGCCTACCCCCTACAATACCTACCTATTCCCTAAATGTACCTTCTTGTCCACCTACAAATGTGGCCCACTAACCTAGAGTCACCACACTGGCACCACCTACCAAACTAGCTCTATACTCACCCCATTAGGTCTCCACTAGGTAATGAGTGAAAAATATTACCTCATAATATTACAACTCCTATACAATGGATATGTACTTCTGCACATCAAAGGTCTTTGCTAGACCATTAGTGTTATCATTTCTCCTCTAGTCTATCTTAGAGAATCTCATTCTTAGGTGACTTGGGCTAGTGTAGCTCTATCTTGGTCCCTCTCACCTATCACAATGGTGACCTTGTAATATAGAAACCTAACCCTATAATTTCACCACCTACCCCTATAATTCTATGATTATGCCTGTGTAGTAGCTAGCACTAATTTTTCTTATCTATTAGGGATAACCCCTTGTGTTTATGCCCTCTGACCCCCTCTCCTAGCTAGGTCCACATCCATCAACCTTTTTCCACCTTCACCATCACCAAAATATGTAGTCACATATAAATCTTGGTACCATATCATGTACCCATTTACAAAGCTAGTGTCATCTATTTATGGCCTGGTTGGAAGTTCCTCATGATTAAGCAAAGTTGGTACTAGATGTGGCTTAGGAAATAAAATCTCTGAGTGCTCACGCCTGTATCTAAGGAATGTGCCTAGAATACCCTAAACTAGGCCAAACTATCTACACACCTTATCAAAAATGGATAAGCTTTACCTCCCCATACTACCTACCAAATATCCATCTATAAATCTATAGAGATAGGCTCTAATTCCTGTAACTAGGCCATACTAGAAATTGAAAATAAGGTCTCTAGGTAATGTCTCCAATCACTAGTGTACCTAATGCACCCCTAAACCAATATACATCGTGTGCACATACCCCTACACCTGATGAGGTGAAGTCACCTCTCCACTACATAAATATAACTAAGAACTCAATCTATACATATCCCATCCAAAATAGCCCCATTGGCCTCAACATCTAAATGTGCTCATAGGCCCAGTAGTGTAGAATAAGACCAACACTAATGTCATACCTCCTATGGGCCCTAAACCCCCATAACTCCCTATATATCTACACCAAGAGGATATGTACCTTGTTTAGTATAGTCCACCCTAGTAGTAACTCAGCTAGCACCCCTAGTATCAATTATGGAAATATCCTTCTACTCAAGTTGAGAAGGGCAAAACACAAAACAACAATAATAAGCATAATCATTAATTTATACTTACCTAACACCCTCTCATACAATGTGTTTTAGATGAATCCCCCACATGCCATATAAATCAATAATAGTCATCACCATATAGTAACTCAATGTGATCCTCATGCTCCTCCTACTCTATATGGTAGATTGGATCACCCCATATGGGTAACTATGTAATCTTGTGCACATCCTCTAGTAAGATCATGATCTCACTAGTCGGTAGTAAGAAGATGTTCATAGCTAAATCCCATCTCTTGATGAGTGCTATGGTTATGGATGTATCATGTGGAATGTGATGGTAGTACCTCATCACTCCTAGCCTGACCTCCTCTATATACACTTAGTTAGTTGGGGTCATCTCTTGATAGATCTTTGTGAAGATGTGCAACATCTGATCGCACATATGTATCTACTCTCTAGCCTACAAATTTTTATTAGCACACAACTTAATTATCTATACTTTGACCACCTATGACCCATACCTTTTTCTACACATATCCCTCACCTATTTTACTACTAAATTTATCTCATCACTTTCACCTAAGACACTTAACCTAACCCTTTAATTAAACATTTTGAAGATGCTAATAAACTTGAAACCTTAACCTTTAAACTTTAAAATAATTTCATTAACACTCCAAAACTTACCTAACCACTTATGTTCATAGTAACCATCGATGGTCATGTACCTCTATTATCGATGGTTACAAACTGTTGATGGTCAGGGTGAATGCCGATGATCACTGTATGTGACCGTTGATAGAAAAACACCAACCCTAACCTACTTTGAACCAACTAAAAAAAATCACCTCTTACATATAAAATTTCACCCATTCCTACCCCAACCTATAAATTACCTATCCTAACTCCCAAATTTTAATTTCACCTTCCCATTTTTACAAAAATAATCAAACTGTACCTAGGACATAAAACCCAAAACCCACCTAGAAAAACAATTTATGCAACCTCCCTAAAATATAAACCTAATGCTATAACAAGTCCAATTTAAAATTATATTAACACCCTAAAATACCAACCTTAATAACAAACCCAATGTTATATTTACATCTCATTGCAATCTTCATGGGCTTAGAATTAATGCTAGTGTAGTGAGGATGGTGTGGCATAACTATGCAAGTTATGGATCTTGTTTGGTATTGACAGCTAGGTTTATAGAGGTCATGTTTATTATTTCATTTTTTTTCCTACCATTAAATGTTTTATTTTTTCATGGAATTACATTATTAAAAAATTTGTTGAGTATAGGGGCATATTCATAGGGTTGCTGCAACAAAGCTTTGCATTTTAGGTTGTTTATTTTTTGTTGTAATGATTTATTTAGTTTTGATGTTGGGTCATTACATGTTATTTCCCAAAGGTTTATTGAATGATAGATTTTTGGAGGACATGTTTGTTTATGAATTTTATATTTTTGTATGTTGTATTGTTTGGTTTTTTATGATGAAACTTTTCATTGTAGGTTTTTTTTTACTATAATGTTTTGTTTAGTGTTTCTATTGGGTCACTTCATGTTGTTTTTTGAGGGTTTACTTAGGTTTTTTGCTAAGGGCCACATATGTATTAATTTATGTTTTTACTTGTATTTATGTTCCATATGTTATTCCAATGTTAAAATATATTGTTGAGGATTTTTTTTTGTTGTTATGTAGGTCGTTTGAATTGCACATATTCAAGGCTTGTATACTTGTCTTCTTTTTTCATTTTTTAGGCTAGACATCATCTTCTAGGGAAGGCATTCAAATCCTTGTAATCTTTGCCTACATAATTGTTATTTTATATGTATAGATCATCTATTCATAAATATAGTTTCAAATAGTAGTAAAAAAAGGACTAGAACCCTAGCTTATTAGTACTAAGTATTTAAACAAATTTGAAACAAATTGTGTATTTCGATTTCGATGTAATAGTTTTCTATAGAAAAAAATCTATGTAATATAAATTTTAGGATGTATTTTTTTGCTATGCTTAAGATATTTTCAAGTTTTAAACATGTGCACGAGAAAATAATTGGTCTTGGACATTTTTATTTCCATGCTTTTTTGGGGGGGTTTGTTTGTGACTTGTCTAGGCTTGCCTTTATTTTTTTCAAGTTGTTTGTAGTGCATGTATTCTAGGTAACCAAGGGTTTATTCAAGTTTTTCACAGGGGGTTGCATATGTCTTGATCTATGTTTTTTTACTCATTATGCTATAATAATTTTATATAGAAGTGTATCCAAAGGGTGGTTATGATGGGAATTTGTATTCTAGGTAGTTTATTTTTTGTTATGATGATTTGTTTAGTTTCAAATGCCATAATATTTTAAAAAAAAGACTAGAACCCTAGCTTGTTGATACTGAGTGTTAAAGAAAACAAATTAAAAAAAGGTTCTTCTAGACATAGATGTAAGGTGTTTTTGAAAAAAAAATTGTGTGACAACTTTTAGGCTATGTTCTTTTTGTATGCTTCAAATCTTTGCAAGTATTGAACATGTATTATGGGAGATGGCTTAGATGGGACCTTTTTTTTATGATATTTTATGGAAGTTTATTTGTGATTTATGTTACGACTATCTTTGTTTTTTGAAATACATTTGTAGTGGTTGTAATTTAGGTAATTTGTTTTGTTGTTAAAATGGTTTGTGTATGGTTTTTACTAGGTCATTGCATGTTGTTTTACAAGGATTTATTCATGCATTCTATTGGGGGTTGTATATGTCTTGATCTATGTTTTCCCCTAATTATGTTGTAATAATTTAAAAATAGATTATTGATGATTTAATTTGATTGTTATGCAATATGTTTGTAGTGTGTGTATTCAAAATTTATATACTTATTTGTTGTTCTCATTTGTGAGAATGGGTGTCATCTTTTAGGTATGGCATTCAAGTCCTTGTAATGTTTGAATGTTGTTGTTTGAAGTGCATATAATCCTATTAATTTGTTTTTATGTGTTTTTTTTATAATGGTTTGTTTAGGTTGTATGTCAAGTCATTGCATGCTAATTTCTAAGAGTTTATTCTGGGTTTATGTTGTGAGTCACATATGTTTTGATCTTTATTTTTTTTTTGGTTGTATTATAACAATGCTAGAATAGATTAATAATGCTTTAGTTTTATTTTTATGCAATGCACTTACAATATGTGTATTCAAGGCTTGTATACGTTTCTACTACTCTTATTCACAAGGCTTGGTGTGATCATTTATGCAAGTCCTTCAAGTCCATATAATATTTTCATGTGTAATTTTATTTTTTATGCATGGATCAACTATAGACAGATATAATTTCATATGACAAGGAAAAATAAATAGACTAGAATTGTAACTTTTTGATGCTAAGTATTTAAGAAAATGAAGGGAGATATATTATACATGTGGACATAGTTGTTTAATATTTTTAAACTATGTAAAAAAGGTTATGTTTTTATGGTGTTACATCAATGTTTCATATTTTAGAAATAGTGTTTATAAAATAATAAAATAATATATATAAAAAGGCATATGCAAAATTTTTAATACTTAATAGGTTTTCTAGACTTGAACATGCATACTAGTAATCATCTGGGGAAAAATGCAAACATGGGTTGAGCATTTCTGAATATGGTGTGGCTTGGACCCTTTTTTTGCATAATTTTTTCTCAGAGTTTATTTATGGCTAGTGTTGGACCTAACTTTGTTTTTTTGCAAGGCATTTGCAGTGCATGTATTCAAGGCCTATGTGTGTGCCTTGAGGCAAGGGTCTATTTAGGGTTTTTTATTATGTTATTGCATACTATTTTGCAAGGGTATGTTTAGATTTTTTAGCAAGCACTACACATGTCTTGACCTATTATTATTTTTTGATTATGTTATAACAATGATAGAATATATTGTTTGTGATTTGTTTTTGTGTGTCTATATAGTTATTTATTTTTATACTTTACAACCCTAAGTTTTTGTGTTTCTGAAAAAGGCGTTATAGTTATTGTAATGTTTGGCTATGAAATTTGCATTTGGTATTATGGAAATGCTTGATAGTGCTAATATGTTCTTTCATTTTCAAGGGCTTGTTTATGCTTTATATTAGGTCATTGCATGCTATTTTTTAAGTATTAATTTAGGGTATGTGTTGGTGGTTTGATATGTCTTGAGCTATAATGTTTTGCTTATTATGTTCTAATGACGGTGGAATAGATTGCCGACATTTTTTTTGAAATCCATTTGTAGTGTGTATGTTCAAGGATTGCATGTTTATCTACTAGTATATTTTGTGAGGCTAAGCATCATCTTCTATGCAAGGCATGCAAGTTATTTTATTCTTTTTCTATTCAATTTTCATTTGATATGCATGTAACATCTATTGACATATATAATTTTTAATGGTAACAAAAAATTAAATGAAAAAAGATCAAAACAAAGAATGTGTTAGAGCATTTTAGTGACCAAGTGGTGCTTTATTCACCCTTAACTTACCTTTATAGTTAATTAAATAATAATAGTTTATTATTTATTAAAATTAGGTATAAACCTCTTGAAAATAACTAATAAGTTTTTATTGTTTAATTAATTATAAAGGTAAGTTAAGGGTGAATAAATCACCATTTGGTCATTAAAATGCTCTAACACATTCTTTGTTTCTATCTTTATTCTTTTCTTTTTTTCTACCATTCTTAAATTATATTTGTTTAATAGTTACTAATGCAATTAAATGTCAATCATGTAAAACATGAAACCATTGGTTAAAATGGTCACCTTCCCTCATAAATATTATAAATAAGGTTTAATCCCATTGTAAATGCATATCAAACACTCGATGTTTATTATTTTCATGATCTTTTGTTAAGAATAGGTCTTGTATTTACGAGTGGTAAATATTGATCTATGAAGATATTTTGAGAAGGAATAAGATTGAGAAGATTTAATGTATTGGGGGAATTATTTCAACATTGAATAATCACTATGGGATTTTCAATTTCCATTAGATTTTTTCCCAGCTATTTTCTATGGTGTGTATAATTAACCTGTGTGCATACATTGATTCTTTAAATTCATTCTAGATTCTCTATGTATTGTCATCAGTACATGAATCTGTACATGGTACTAGATCTTGGTGGATGGATATGAATGGAAAGTAATGTTTAATTAAATTTATTTGAGAAATTTTAATGTATTTCAATCTTGCACAACAATGAGATGCCATAGAAGTAGATATTTATTTTTGGATGATCTTTGGAAGCATGGTCCAAAATCCTTGACTCTTAAATCTTCACACAAGTAACATTCAAATCTTTTAGAACCTTTTAAAGAAATTTAGTTTTTTTTCAGGCATTGAAATATTCCTCAATCATAGGGGTACCATAATCAGCCCGAATAAATTTAAAACATTGATTTCTTGGTCAAAAATCAAATTTGAAAAAACCTTCATTATCAGAAGTAAAAATCTAGAAGATTGAAACATATTTCAAGATTTTGGTGGTCTCTACAAGTTTCTAACCTCTTTAAAATATTCTTGGGGTGCCATATTTTAGCCTGGACAATTATAAACAGTTCATTTATTTGCCAAAATTGAATTTTTAAGTTTCTTTCATCATTATTAGGAAATATTGGGAGGATTGGTAATTTTTGTATATCTCTAGTGGCCTATTCAATTTTTTGTGAGCCTCTCTCCTTCACCAGGAGTGCCATAACCAGTTACATGTATGTTTATTTCTAAAATATGGGTAGAAATGCCAGAATTATATGTAATTTAATGATTCCATGTAATGCCTTTAGTCAAACAATACAAGAAATATATATTTTAATTCAAAACTTTCCATGTTAACCACTCATGGGTCCCAATTTGGAGATATCCATTTACCAAAAAGTTAAAAATAGTAATACTTATTTGCTATTTTTTGCATGCATTGTGTGTGTGTGTGTGTGTGTGTGTGTGTGTGTGTGTGTGTGTGTGTGTGTGTGTGTAAAATTAAAAATTAGATAAAAAGGTATAAATATAATATAGTACATGTTAAATAATAACAAGATTGTTAGATGGACTGGTAAACCTTATTTTGCTAAAAGAATATAAATTGGGAGATCTAGTGTTCAAAACCCCAAAAATAATCTTTTTATTTTTGAATTTGGTAAAATTTTGTTTAATTTGAATATAAATTTCTGGTTTTCCTACCAATTTCTCACACAGTAAAAACCATAGTTGACTTGTCAACCTTGTTTCATCATTCAGACTAGTGTATATTTTGTCAAACATAGTCATGTAGCCAATATATCACTATTTTTTGACACCTTAAAAACACATCTATGTGGTACATTTTGTATTGTTTAACCTCTTATTCATGTTTTTACAAAATTTTTAATAATAGTGTCTAGGTAGTTATTCTAAGTGTGACTCTTTCAACACCTAGTTTAATGCAATTTTGTTTCAAAGTTTTGTATTATTTTTCATCCAATTAGATCCTTAATTTAATATGCACTTGGATTTAATTCATTTTATAAAAATATTATAAATACTCATTAAAAAATGTTCTTTTTAATAATTATTCTTACAATAGTGTTTTTTACAACACTTGCGACACCAAATTTTGTTTCAATCTTTCACAATTTTTTTTGCTTTGCTTAGCATTAAAATGAAAAATTATTATTTGTTTACACTTGAAATATATTTTTAATATCAAATAAAGGTAAATTAACATTAAAAAGGGTCATTTTAAAGCAATTTTTTATTTTTCATACTTAAAGGAAAACTATGGCTTCCCCTAATTTTGTTTTAGACAAATCACAAATGTTTAATGGAAATAACTATAATATTTTGAAAATATACATTAAAGTGGAATTTATGGATCGAAAGTTATGGAATATTATCATTGAGATTAAAAATTCACTATTAGGATGGCATGTGACACCTAAGCTTTCAAATGCATTTTAATAGAAATCATAAGAAGCCATGCCAATTATCTTGTGGAGTGTTAAGGACAAGTTCCTCTTCCACATTGGTAATTAGGAGTCTCATAAAAATTCTTGGAGACTCCTTGAGTCTATGTATGAGGTCACTTTTCTCTCTAAAATTATTAAATTGATTCTTGAATTTTTGACTACACCTATGAAAGGCGATGTAAAGGTCGTTAATTTTATTGCTAAAATTAAGATTATTAAAACTCAATTAGATGGTTATAAATATAATTTGGTTCAAGATAACTTAAATTATTCTATTATTTAACTTAACATTCATAATTTTATTTTTATTTTAAATTTTAAATATAAAACTGAGTAAGATATCATTGAACATACCACTTTGTTTGCTCTCATAATTCAAGAAGAATAAATTATGACTAATTTTGATTCTAAAGAGAATGCCACTTAGTAAATTATCACTCTTAACCCTATTTTTAAGAATAATAGAAACTAGAAACCTAACCCTAATTCCTATAAAGGCAAAATGGGAATAATAGATCTAGTAATAAGAATCATAAACCTAAGTTTAATGGGTATTAAAATCTATGTGGTAAATTTGGTCATAGATTGGATTTTTTTTAAAGATAGAGATAATAATAAAACCTATAAAAATAAAAAATGAAAACATTATAACCAAAACTATTGGAAGAAGCAAAACTATAATCAGGATCATAATAATGACATTATTGCTTTGTAGGCTACCTTTTTTACTTCTAATGAAAATGAATGGATTTTAGATTGAGGTGTATCATACCATATGACTTTCTCATATAATATTTTGTGTGATTATAGATATATCTCTAAAAATATTTACTTATGTGATTATTATTTTTTAGAAGCAACTAAGCAAGGAAAGATAAAATTTTCAAATGTTGTTATTAATGATATTTTCTATATACCTAATCTTAGAATGAACTTGTCATTTTATTCAAGACTTACTAATGATAATTTTATTGTAACATTTCTCAAAGATATCTGGTCCATTAGAAATGAATCCAAGTCTCTAATTGTTGAAAGGGTTCAAAATAATGATTTGTACATTTTCTCTCCTTTTACATGTTTTTTTCATTACATAGTAAGAATGAATCTCAATTATGGCATGAAAGATTATGACAATTTATTTTAATAAGTTTACATGATATGTCTACTCATAATATTTATTTTGGACTTCCTTATATACCTTTTCATCATTAAACTTTTGAGGGTTGCTTGTGTGGTAAGAAACATACTAACCCCTTTCATAAGAATCATGAAGAAAATTCCTCACATCCTTTAGAATTAATTCATAATGATGTTGTAGTACCTCTTGAAGTTATATTTATTAATGAATCCTTGAAAATTTTTCACTTTTATAGATGATTATATTAGAATTATTTGGTCACATTTCATTAAAAATAAATTTGAAGTTGATGCAACAAAAATAGGCTAACTTTCAAAGGCCATAAGTTTTGACCCATAACTCTGTTTGAGCTCTTCCATATGCCAAAATGACCATATAAAAAAAAATTATTTCCCTAATCTATGATTTATTCTTAGAGGTGTTTTAGATATATTTTTAGAGGCCAAATATGACTATATAATGGTTTGAAATTGTAGTTTAGTGATTTTTTAAGATTTTTCTATTTTTAGAAATTGTATATTTTTATGACTAGACATGAACTCTAGTTGAAATTCATCCTATAGGATAATTTTAGTGTTTAGATTATTTCAATATATATTTAAATCTATGCATGATTATAATTGAAACTTATTAAAAATAGTAGCTACTAAAAATAGAAGTATTTTTTATATTTTAATTTTTTTTTGAATTTTACATGTCAACTCTAATTCTAAATTGAGGCTTATTTAAGCATGGTTTGGGTTGTAATTAATTCAATGCAATAATTATTAATGAATTATGAGTTATTGTTTTAAGTCACTTATTGGTAACTGTATTATCTTAATAGTTTTTTATTTCATTAATTGGTATTAGATCAAGGTTGAATCTTGGAGGAGTAAGAAATGGGAAGAAGACAAGGAGGTATTGCACAAATGAAAAAAAGTATACAATAAATATAGAGGTAAGTCAAATAATTAATGAATGTTATCACCAATTATAGAAGAAGACATGGTGGTGATGAAGCTAAAGAAGACACATATTGTGATGAAGAAAATCATCAAGAAGAAGAACAACAAGAATAACCACCATTGATAGAAGAGCGGATGGTTAAGGATTTAGAAGGAAGAAATGAAGGAATCAAATTTGATTTTATAGATTATGGATCTAATTTAAAACTATAGGAGTTCACATATTGGTTGAATAGAATGGAAAATTTCTTCAAGTGGAAGACTATGAGAGAAGACAAGAAGGTAAAGTTTGTATGCATAAAATTGAAAGGTCATACAATGATTTGGTAGGATCACTTAAAGAAAGAGAGATATTTAAAAGGTAAAGAGAAGATTAATTTTTGTAAAAGGGTGGTGTAGAGTAATTTATTACTCTACGTCGTATTTAAATTTTTTGATCGAGCACTATAATTTTAGTTCTTTCACACCTTGGATGTAGAGATAGAGTTTTGGAGCAGAGGATGGGTTCATTTTGTATGCTACCAAGTGTCACCCTCTGAGCATGAGTCTTTTTCCCCTTTTTGTTTTTTCATCTCATTTTGCCTAAGTATCAAGATCAAGTAGAAGATGCCAAGTGTCACCTTTTGATGCATGAAGTTGACCAACTGGCATTCTCTAAGACCCTTTTGTAACTTTCAAGAAGACTGTGAAGTGTGACACGTATCTAGTAGCAGTTGAGCAGAATGCACCACATGTCAACATCAGCATTTCATAGAGGCACCCACATTCATTATACTTTTTTGACAAAGAATTTAAATGAGCTAAGTATTAGAGAAAGCAGAAAGCACCAAGTGGCAATTAAGGATGCCTAAACTACCTTTTTGAAGAAGCAGCAAAAGTCACTGCATGTCGGCATTCGAGAGACATGGGTCCAAGGCTTTCATTCTATGCATAAGGGCGTCATTTCATTTTGCTTAAGTGTTGAAGTGTAATGGAGGATTCCAAATGTCACTCTCTATTCCCTTTTTACTCCATCCCTAAAAGGTAGTGGAAGACACCACATCCCCCCAGAAGGAGAAGTAGAAGATGCCACGTATCTTCCCAAGAGCGGCAGAGATCACCACGTGTCAATTTTTGAGAGACCATCTTTGAGCCTAATTATTGAATGAAGATTTTGGTGGGTCCCAAAAATTATTTTAAAGGATTAAGGAAGCACCAAGTGTCAACAAATGAAGCCTACCACGTGCATCCATCCCTTCCTAAAAGTTGCCCGAGTAAAGAATGCAATAAGTTTTGTTTTGTTAAAACTACAAAGTATCAAGGAAGTAGATTGTGATAGGTATCAAAGGCAGAGCATTCTTGAGTAGAGTATAGAGAAAGTGGAAGTGGATAAGTGTCATTCTCCAGTGCCTTCTAGACCATAAAGGAAAATCTTCATGGATTGACTAAGTGTCCTCGAGTCCATCTATCTACTACAAAAAGATGGAGGGAAAATAGGCAGAAGTTATTCCTGGTAGATAGAACAGTGCATTGGGTAGATTTTTAGGGCTTAAAAGCATTGAATATGCCATCTATTTTTCCCTTATAAGTGGAAGTAGAGTAGATAGTTGGGTGGCCAAACAGGTGATGGAATGAGGAATTTTAGGCGTGAGGAGAAGTACTAGATAGGGATCACCATGCCACAGTCAGGGTAGTTCTTGATAAGATCAAGATGCATCCAAGACATTAAAGGCACTATCTATTTTGTCCCTTATGAGTGAAGGACAGAGTGGAATTGCATGGGAAAGAAAGTGATGCAAGGAGACATCTGAAGCTATATAAGAAGAATGGTAAAAATTGAAAGGGGGGTAATTTTCTCATAGTTTTAGACTTTCTAAAGTTTTTGATCAGTAACACCATTTAATCTTGTCTCAATTTTATTCAATTGTAAAGTTGATATAACCATGCATGTTTTTGTGCCCTTTATGTGGCTAAATAAATTAAGGAAATTTGAGCTCCATGCCTTGGTTGGTTTTATTTGTGTCATTTGCAAATTAGTCTATTATTGTAGATTTTCTAAAGTTGTGATTAGGAATGTCATTTGCTTTTGTCTCATTTTCTTGAATTGGAAGGTTTATATAGTTATATGTGACTTTTTCACCTATTATGTGATTGGAAGATTCTGTTAAGAAAATTGAACACTATGCCTTTGTTGACATTCTCTATGTCTCAGTGAAAGAACTCGTTATTGTGCACCTCTATTTTTGTTATTTCAATCTCTTACATTGATCATGCACTTGTCTGCTCTTAAATGTAATTGAATCCTATAATAGTCTCATTGTGCTTAGGTTAGGATTAGGATTACACTCAGGTGCATCACCATAGTTAGGTTTTAATTCCTACATTTTGTGTTTCTATTTAGTCTCCTATCCCTTTTCCCCAACAACCATACCAAAAGAAGAGACTAGTTTTTCTAAAATCTGGAGGTTGTTTCAAGCTACATCATCCCATAGCTTGAAACTTCCCATTGTTGATTGATTAAGATCAAGCATAATTTTCATCCTCAAAAGTTTTTGGCATGCCTGGTGGGACCAATCTTTCAAGGAGTTGAAGAAATTTGTAATATCCCCTACCGATAGGGACTATAGAAAGACAAAAGCTATAATACCACTGTAATATCCCCTACCGATAGGGACTATATAAAGAAAAAAGCTCTAATACCACTGTAATATCCCTAACTTCCCTTCAATTCTGAAACTGGATATTTTTTCTTACTATTCCTCTGTATTTTGCTTTTTGATATTTTGCATGAATAAAGATAGGATTTTGCAAGATAAATTCAAATAAACAAATAAACCACAGTAAATCTCTTAACTCACAAATTAGTGTTATTATTATTCTTCAAAATGATTACAATAATGTATCTCTGGCATGCATATGAAGTAATACAAATATCATCTCAAAACCTAATCTTTTACAAATCTGGAATGGCTCTCAGGTTGCTGTGTCAACAACATAGTCACCGACGTTGGTTATTCTGCCATCATCGGTCGATATAATGCTGATGTTGGTCACTATGGTTGGCTACTCTACTAACGTTGGTCTTCAGTAGGCTGATGTCGGTCATTGGGATGCCGATGTCAATTTTTGAGATGATCGATGCCGGTCACTAGACTATCAATGTCGATCTTTGTGCTTCCCATGGTGCTTTATAGCTTGATTTAGAATGGTATAGATTTGTACAAATCTATACAGATCCCATACAAAAGATAATGGAAAATAGTGCAGCCTATATGTTGTACTCTAGATCTGAAGAAATATAGCCTAATATGGAAGATCTTTATTCTGAATAATTACTCAAAAAAAACTAAATAAGGAAATACTTGTAATCCCTGTGATAACTTTTGTGTGAAGTTATCTCCCAAACCTGTAAACCTCTATGATAACTTTTGTATGAAGCTATCTCTCAAATCAGCAATAGATCAACTAATATTTCACAGCCTCTGAATCACACACATTGAAGAGTGGATGTTCTCCAATGCAAATAGAATCATAGAACCCTTGGCTCAGTCTTCACAGAAGAATTCTTAGCAACAATCAATATCAAGAATCAATAATTCATAATCATTAATGGCCTCTCTCCAATAAGAAACCTTATATCCTCAAAAAGGTGTGCTTGCCCTAATTAGGGTTTCATAATTAAGAATTAGGGTTTCTCAATTAAAATATGCTAAATAATTAATATTCAATTAAATCAATCAAATATTAATATCTCCCTCAATATATGTCTGATCCTTGAACCGATTGAAGCTAGTGAATCAGGGAGTGATTTTGCACATGACCATACCAAAATAAGGGTGCTCCACTGCATGTTAGAAGCCCCTAAATAATAGGAGCTTAGGTAAACATCTCTGAAATAGTTTGAATGAAAGCTAACTATAGAAATTTTGCTAATCAAAGCCAAGCCAAGTTGCATCATGACCCTCTATCCATCTTATCAGCCTACGAAGGTCACATAATAGGCTAATCATCAAGTCTAAAGATGTCACCTGAAAAGGGGACATGACAATCCACCCCTCCTAAAATTTCTTACCCCCAAGCAATCTCAGAACAATAAACCAATCAATCCACCTGGATCCCAAATATAGTCATGATCTATACTGATGATAATCAACATAAGCTCATGCAATATCTTCTGAAATAGAACAAAGAGAAATTCATAATCAAACTGGCGACTGCAACTCAACCAAACTCCAAGATCACAAATACCAAGTATGCATTCCACCATGCTATGCAGAAGGCACTCTCCAACTCTGTAACAACTCCCAAATAGAACTATGCCAATTGTGGAGAATCCACACACTGTACCTCTACTATAATCAACATATCTCTATAGATCACTAGTCACAATTTCATCACCCAAACTCTTATGCATTGCTGATAATAAAGAGACATCACATACTGGATAGCAAGAACACAAACCAAATCTGCTTGCTATCAATTCTTGCTCTAAGTCATGCACTGACAAACTGTCAATCGTAGCACCTATCACCATGCCATGTCTATCAAAACTCTCATCCCATGGCATCAAATCATCCCAAGTACCAAGATAAGGATCCCAACATCCAATCCAACAATGAAAATCAATTGGCAACTCAAGTAAACTCCTCACCTAAATAATATCTAAATCTGGAATGTGAATGCTAGACATACTCATTATATCATCGACATGTGACCCGACTATAACAATAAGCTGAGTCCCTACCACATGTGCTAACTCTTGAACTAAACTCACCTCAAGACAAGCAACACTCAGTGTACTAACATATGAGTACACCTCCATACTCTAAATGACAGCATCAGACTCATCCTCATCTAACTCTGAAGAAGCTTCTACTGAAACTATCTCATCATCACAATCTCCAGCTCCCTCATCCTTTACAACTAACTGAGAGTCCAAATCCACATGACTAAGCTCAAATACATGTCTCTCAGAATCCTGGTGAGACACCTTCATTGCCTCCTGTATGTGTAGCTCTAAATCTACCTCTGCCTTAGGCTCTAAAGCCTCTGCCTCTGACTCCTCAGAACTATCCTGCTGTTCAAAATCTTCTGATTCTGAATCCTCACAATACGCCCATATCACATGATGTGCCTTACCCTTAGGCCTCAAAGGACAATCATAATTGGCATCATATGTACCTTTGTAGTATAAGCAAAGCTTTTTCCTACGTAGATCATTAAGATCCTCTCGATCCAAAGGTGGTGCTGCTGGGTTGGCCTTTGAATCATTCTTAACAAACATAGGCCATGTAGGCCTATCAGCTATTCTAGAGTAGGTCAGCTGTGGTCTCTGACTAAAAATAACACTCCTATTATCTCCTTACTCCCCATTCTATTGAATAGGTGTGTTCATCCTCTCTACCATAGTAGTGAGTGCCTGTAGTGCCTGATTCATCTGCTGTTGGCTTGTCATCATAACACGGTAGAATTCTCTGGTGCCCTGATCATCATCATACCTATGGCCCTTGGGTGGGCTACCCTCACATCTATCACTCATGATGATCTATAAACCCTTAGGATGGTAGGATTTATCTCTATTCTACCCAATAGGATGGCAAGAATTTGTCTCTGATACCACTATAATATCCCCTATCGATAAGGACTGTAGAAAGACAAAAGCTCTGATACCACTGTAATATCCCCTACTGATAGGGACTATATAAAGACAAAAGCTCTGATACCATTTTAATATCCCCAACTTCGCTTCAATTTTGAAATTGGATATTTTTTCTTACTATTCCTCTGTATTTTGCTTTTTGATATTTTGCATGAATAAAGATATGATTTTGTAAGATAAATTCAAATAAACAAATAAACCATAATAAATCTCTTAACTCACAAATTAGTTCTCTTATTATTCTTTATAATTATTACAATAATGTATCTCTGGCATGCATATGAAGTAATACAAATATCATCTCAAAACCTGATCTTTTGCAAATCTAGAATGGCTCTCAGGTTGCTGTGTTAACAACACAGTCGCCAATGTCAATTACTATACTGTCATCAGTCGATATACTGCCAAAATAGGTCACTATGGTCAGCTACTCTACTAACATCGGTCTTTAGTCGGCTGATGTCGATCACTGGGATGCTGATGTCAATTTTTGAGTTGACCGATGTTGGTCATTGGACTGCCGATGTTGGTCTCTGTGCTTCCCACAGTGCTTTCTAGCCTGATGTAGAATGGTATAGATTTGTACAAATCTATATGGATCCTGTATAAAAGCTAATGGAAAATAGTGCAGCTTGTACGCTGTACTCTAGATCTAAAGAAATATAGCCTAATATGGAAGATCTTTATTCTGAACAATTACTCAAACAAAAACTAAATAAGGAAATACCTGTAATCCCCGTGATAACTTCTATGTGAAGTTATCTCCCAAACCTGTAAACCTCTATGATAACTTTTGTATGAAGCTATCTCTCAAATTGGCAATAGATCAGTTGATATTTCATAGCCTTTGAATCACACACACTGAAGAGTGGATATTCTCCAATGCAAATGGAATCCTAGAACCCTTGGCTCAGTCTTCACAGAAGAATTCTTAGCAACAATCAATATCAATAATCAATATTTCATAATCATTAATGGCCTCTCTCCAATAAGAAACCTTATATCCTCAAAAAGGTGTGCTTACCCTAATTAGGGTTTCATAATTAAGAATTAGGGTTTCTCAATTAAAATATGCTAAATAATTAATATTTAATTAAATCAATCAAATATTAATATCTCCCTCAATATATGTCCGATCGTCAAACTGATTGAAGGTAGTGAATTAGGGAGTGATTCTACACATGACCATACCAAAATAAGGGTGCTTTGCTACGTGTCAAAAGTCCCTAAATAATAGGAGCTTAGGCAAACATCTCTAAATAGCCCAAATGAAATCCAACTATAGAAATTTTGCCAATAGAAGCCAAGCCAAGCTCCATCATGACCCTCTATCCATCCTATCAGCCTACGAAGGTCACATAATAGGCTAATCATCAAGTCTAAAGATGTCACCTGAAAAGGGGACATGACAAAATTTTGGTGTGTTCTTCGGCCAATTAGCCTTTGGAGGTTTTTAGCAACATCAACAACGAATCTGAGTCAAAGTAGTTGATCAAGCAGTATCATTAAGAAATCACCATTTGGTATGTATAATTCTATTACTCATAGCTATGCATCTTATTCACCTCCATATATTTTTAATCAAGAACAAGCTTCTCCTGGAATCATGTCAAGTAATGAGTTTGCATATGGTCATGAGCTATACCAATCCTATGCCCAGTCTTCCTAATAGGTCACATCCCATGTTCAACCTAACCTTATTTTCACTTTCAAGAAAGCATTGCTGGGATTTAAAAAATATGTGTTAGAGCTTGACATCAAAAGGGGATATGGCCAAGAAATTCCTTGTCATGTCATCCATCAAGTAAGGGATGTAATAGATCTAATTAAATGTGAGTGGGATCCCATTGAAAGGGAAAATTGGCAAGAGCTTACATATGAGATGTTGGATGTGTGTGGATTGATTGCATTTATAAAAGAGAGGCTAAGCATTCATGAGAGCCAACCTTACCAAGTCTACCAAACTTCATATTCACCACCACAAATTCTAGATCAGACATATGCCACCCCTGTTCTTGAGTAAGGTCCAATCTACCAAGGTCACTTCCCCAGTGATGAAGAGACTATAATAGCAGTGAGTCAAGCTGACACCAAACTCTCACTTTCCCCCTAAGTCCCTTCCACCCTTACTCAAGAAGATTTTTATTTTCCATCACAACCTTCTTCTTCACCCCTTTTTGAAGAAGAATATATTTTTGAAGGAAGCGAATGAGTATGCAGAACTATACACTTAATTCATGACTAGTCAAGAGGATTCCATAAGTACAGATAAGGAAGAAATCACCATAGGTACCCCCTTTGATGAGCAAGAGGATAAGCTGCAAGCTTTTTCCTTAACTTCAAATGAGGAGGAGATCATTTCTAACTTCTTCCTCACTTTGCAAGAAGATATGGAGGAACATGAATACTCCCTTGACCAAGTCATTGAGACAGATGACACTATCCTATAGGAAGGCTATGAATTGGACAAATGTGGAGAAGACAACATCGAGACTCAGCTAAGTATGCAAAAAGAATGCTTGCTTTCAGATTTATCCTTTCGAGAGGATGAAGTCATCAAGGAGCACGATGATGCAATAGAGCTAGAATTAGAAAGAGATAAGCTAAAAGAGAATGGGTATCCAAAGGCACAGAGTGAAGAAACAAATGATTTCTTGGTGACACATGATAGCATGAAGAACCAGTATTCGATGGGCATTCAAGGATAAGAAGAATTTATGGGTGTCAAACACATGTTTTACTCAGACTCATCTGAGTGCAGGCAAACCCATGTGGCTAGTGCAGAGGAAATTCCATCAAAGATATACCCATTACAATCACTATTATGGCAACATATGTTGGCTTGTCATAAAGAAAACATTCGAAAATTCATTTTTGATCTTGGAGGGAAATAAGGATATTCAATTAATGTAGTTAGGTAGTTTCCCATTCCTGCATTGTTTTATTTTCTATTTTTTTTGCTTTCTCACATTTATTTTAAAAATAAGCATTCTAAACGTAGAGTCGATGTATTAAAAGTTTTAATTATTTAAATTTTGCTACAATAAATTCTCCCCCAAATCTTTTGAGATCTCCAAGGTACCTTGCACCACATAATGTGTCTGCCTTGCTATTTCCTAAAGATTGAGTAGGATTTGCTAATGGTCATCTGAAATTAATGTTATTTGGGACTTGAGAGGCCCATAAATATCCATTAAAAAACTTTAAAGTTTACAAACTCTCAAGCATTCCTACAAAAATATCTTGCTCATTGTGATTGTAGCACCTAGTAAAAGTTTACTTCAATGAGCGTGTTTCCATCCTGCACAAGGCTCATATACTAGGTATCATACAAGAGATTGAGAGATGGTGGGAGCATCATCTTCTCAACAAGGAATAGGGACACCTGGATATCTCGACAAGTTACTAGCTAGAAAATCATACATTGTAGCTCCTATGCAACTACGAAGGAGCTACTCAAGAATAAAAGCCCTGTGAGTTAGTCAGACCAATGACCCATCTAAGGTAAAGGACTATGCCGATGGGATCGTGGACCTGACCCTGCAAAGAGCTAGTAAAAATAACCTTAGAGAAGGGGCACACCAAAGGTGTCTACAAAGAGCCAAGGCAAGGTAGTATGAAATGTTCAAAATGAGGATATGGACCTCACAATTAGCTTAATTCATTATCCCAGCCATGCATCCATGCCTTGATATAACTGAGTTATGCATAGACTTTCTACATCCAAAATCATGCTCCATACAACAAGTCCCCTTCATGCTATAAGTCACCCCACAAGTTATCAGGGACATGTTTGCACTATAATATGATGGTACCACCACTTTCCCCACCATTGATAAGATGTAAAGGATGTGGGCAAACGTCAACACGTAGACAAGGTTTTTGAGGTCTGAGTTGCAAATGGCCAATGGTGATACAATGGTGCCCACACTCCTTGCATCAAGAACTTAGTTCATGCCCACTAGCCAAGACACACTGTCGATGATGGATCTCATCTTTAGCATGAAGGATGATGCAGTGATATACGTGGAGCAAATGGCCATCCTGTTCAGGTTAAAAATGGTTAATAAAACACAAGAGTACCATCTTGACTTCTCAGAGCACATCACCTTCTCAATTATGGAACAACTGACCTAGTTCAAGGCAAAAGGGATATTTAGGTATTCCTCCTTTTTGTTTCATCTAATTCTACATCAGAACCCTAACCTCTTCACCCACTACATGAGTTTGAGCCTGTATGACCCAACTTTCAACCCCCAAATAACCATCCCTGTGTCTACATGGACACATATTTTATCAAAGACCAGTGACCCTTATGATTTTTGGGAACTATTCATAACCCCCATTATTCAATGCCTTAGCTCTGAGCATGTTATAAATTGGTTATTCCCAAGTGTTATGAATCTCTTGGTTAGTTGTCCCATCCCATGTGACTTATATTTTAGGGCCCATCACATGACTGTAAGAGTCCATGGATTTTGTGGGGAGCCAGTGTTGCTACCAAAAGTTTTACCTCTTAAGTTAGCATTCCTAGAAGTTTCCCGATAGGTGTCGATGGTTGATACTAAATATGGCTTTGGGAAGAAGAAGAGGAGAATGTACAATCTCCCATGGATGGCAGGCAACATAAGCCTAGAAGCCAAAGAAGCTGAAACTATGCTGCTGAGGAAGCTAGCCTTCTTGGGGTTCCTATTGGTTGAGGACAAGTGGATTTATGACCCAGTTAATTACATAGCCTCTATAGTGAGGAAAAATAGAATTGGAGCTAGGATTGCACATGAAAACTACCCCTATTGGGAAACCAAGAAAAACCCTACTGAAGATGCACTTGGTCTCTATGTTGAACTAACAGATTTGTGCATGCCATAGAATAGGCCATGGGAGACCTTCTATGAAAAATAGAGGGATTATGATCCCAAGGTCAAGATGACCTCTGGTTTGAGAAGGATGCTGAGGAATAAAGGTTGGGACGCAGAGAAAATTGAGGCCTATTGGAAATATAGGCAAGAAATTTCCCAAACCACCCATGCTTTTAGAGGCATAGATTAAGATGAAAGGTGATAATATCTATGGGATGAGTGGCATCTATCCCCTACATCTAGCCTAAACACAAGCCAAACACTAACACTCGGGGCAGAGTAAGAAGCAGGGCGGGACCAAGCCAATAGCCACAGACTTCAGAGCAAGCTGCAGCTATCACAGAACAATAAAGAAGTGTGGTGTCATCACCACCAAGGGTCACCCCATCATCAGGGGTAATTGAAGTCCTTGATTCTCCACATGCACCACTAACAATAGTAGAGGTAGAAGGGAGACAAATGCAGCTAGAGGTGGAGACACCAAGAAAAATAAGGAGGGTGTAGTTACAATTAGATCTAGAGAAGGAAGAAGAGCCTTCATAGTGCCCAACATAGAGCACTGCAACTTCTCCTCAAGTAAGTGTTACTTCCCCTTATCCCTCTAAATCTATTCCTCACCCTACCATCATGATGCCTCCACCTAATTAGATGACACCTCCTACCACTGCTACCATTCCCATCTCACAAGCCACCCCATCATCAGTGCCTTAAGCCCCCACATTACCCCATTTATCTCCTCCATTCCCAGAAAGATGCCCCTAAAACTCACCCTTAGCTAACCAATGGCTCTCCAATATAGCCTACCACAAGAGTTTCCCTTTGTAGGGGAACATATTGCATCCCCTTCCACCTTCTAGATGCAGGTCGATGCTGCTAGGAAGGCAAGAGAAACCCAATTGGAGAAGAAGAGGATTAAAGAGAATAAAGCATTGATGGTCCCACATTTGAGGTCACAATTTGACCCTATCCAATCGTAGTTGATGGTGACCCATTTGTCACCCAATTTTGCTAAGCTGAGTGAGCAAACATAGAAGGAAGACTACATAATGAATGTAGTGGCCATTGACATGTCCCTATTTAGGCCCCAAGACAGAGTCGAGCTGCTAACCAAATCCACTTCTACAGTCATAGAAGATTATTTGAAGAAATTAAGAAGACTACAAAAGATGGAGGCTGATTTGGCCTAGGAGAAGGCAAACTATAACAATTTGGCCAAATAAATAAATAGGAAAGATAATGAAATAGTTAGTCTACAAAAATAGTTGCAAGATACTATTTCCCTCCAGACACAATGGGTAGTTCAGGTCCAAAATGATTCATTAAAGGTAGATCTCATAATTGTAAAAGATGCAGCAATAGCCCTAAGGTAGGAAAATGCAAAATTGTAGGGAAGAGTCAAAGGACTTCAACTGCAATTCACCCAATCACAATAAGGGCTACTAGAGGAGTAGAACAAAGCTATGACTTTTCAAGCCTAGTTCCAAGTAGAGCAACAGAGGATGGCACAATTAGAAATCAAGCTGGATAATAGGCCATGAGGTGTCAGAGTGGTGAAATTGGTAAGGGAGCTCTATGAGTCAGTGTGGGAGAGAATCTCTTAAGAGATTATCTAGCTCAGACCATTTCTCATCTTCCTACTCAACACACAGAAATTATGTGAGAGGGTAGAGGATTCAGTACAAAACAATCTAGCCACGATATCTAAAAGAGTCATAGACTCCCATTCATTGCTAGAGAAGCTCTATGACACAATGGATGTGACATTGGAAGCTGTAGGGATCCCAGATAGAATGGTTGTTGCGAAATGGGTCAATGAGGAGCTCAAACGCAATACCATGGCCAATAGTTGCAAGAACTATCTTGATGTCATGAAAGAAGGCATCAATGAGATGAGATGGCACAGTGAAGATCTAGTGCAATTAGGCCTCCCTTCCCCATTTCTAGATGCAAAGATGGTGCTGATGGCTGATCAACTTGAACCATTACTACTGGCCAAATAAAGGGATCAAATAGTTTTTCAATGCTTACGAGATGATTCCTCAGCCTCAGATGTTGAAACTATTCTGATTCCTATTTTTTAGCTAGAGTCTAGACTAAAAGAGACTGTCTAGGTCTTGTAAACCTTTTCACACAAGGATCTCATTAGCTTAGATCTGGCTTTTGATGAATTGTAGAGCAAGCAAGGATTATCTGATCATGAGTGGTCTATCTACTAGATAGCTCTTTTGAAGCTATAAAATTTGAAATTTTGATTGAGTGGGAGACACGTTCTTTTTTGAGCAGGCTCAAAAGTATTGGGGGTCACCAATAACTATAGATTAATTTCTTACTCTATGTCATATTTAAATTTTTTGATCAAGCGCTAGAATTTTGGTTCTTGCACACCTTAGACATAGTAACAGAGTTTTGGAGCAGAGGATGGGTTCATTTTGGATGCTGCCAAGTGTCACCCTCTGAGAATGAGTCTTTTCCCCCTTTTTGTTTCTTTCATCTCATTTTTCCTAAGTATCAAGATCAAGTGAAAGCTACTGTCGCCTTCTAATGCATGAAGCCAACCAACTGGCATTCTCCAAGACCCTTTTATAACTTTTAAGAAGACTACAAAATGTGACATGTATCTAGTAGCATCTGAGTGAAATGTACCATGTGTCAGCATCCACATTTCATAGAGGCACCCACATTCATTCTAATTTTTCAAAAAAGACTTTCAATGAGCTAAGTAGTAGAGAAAGTGGAAAGTGCCTAGTGGCAGTTACGGAGGCCCTGAACTATCTTTTTGAAAAAGTAGTGGAAGTCACCACATGTCGGCATTTGGGAGACATGGGTCTAAGGATTTCATTATACACATAAGGGTATCATTTAATTTTGCTTAAGTGATGAAGTGTAGTGGATGTTAGGAACCCCTCCAAGGAAGCACAATTGATTACTTTTCTTATAATCAATTAAACACAGAATTATACCAGAATGATTAAGAAACTAGAAAATTGAAATAACAAAGAATTTGAGAGACAATACACAATATTGTATTAAATACTCTTAGAAGAAAATACAATAAAGAAGATGCCACTTCTTCTTCCACCTCAAAGGCTTGCCACACCTCAAGACCTTCTTCCCTCTCTCTCTTGCTCAACCACAACCAACTCAACAACCCGAGTTGTTATCCCCTCCTTGAATGCTTCAGCTGATCTCCTTGACATTACTTGCTTGTAGATCTCCTTGACCTTGCTTCCTTGCTTAAATGCTTTTACTTGCCTTCTTAATTTACAATGCGTGCCTCATGGGTCTTTAAATAGGATCCCATACATACAAAAATAGAACTCTAATTACAATAATTAGACATGCAGCTCGAGACTATAATTAGCCCTTTAACATGCAAACACTCGCTTCACTTAACTGACTATTTGTCAACAGTAGTTCTGGAACCACCATAGGTGACTGACGTCAGTCCCTATCTGTCTGGTGCTGACCGATGTCAGCTGACTCCCTGCCGACACCAATTGCCTTCTGCACTATATGTGACCGATGTCGGTCATGCTGTCGATGCCAGTACTTCTAGAACTTCAGCAACCTCTCCATGTCTACAATAGTTGAAGCTTTTAGCTCCACACACTAATAATCTCCCACTTGGAGATAAATAGCTGCAATTGTACCTATACCTATACACCATCTACTTTGTTCCCTTGGCTCTGTATCCCTCTTCAAGATCACTCTTGAAGACCAACCACCACAAAACCTGTGATGCTATACCTATCACTTATGCCAAAAGAATTTTGCTGCTCCCAAATTCTTCATGACATACCTTAAACTAACTTTACCCTTAGCTCAGAAACTCCCTGTATATGAAACCCTACAACAAGAAACACAATATAGTAACAGGATAATGTAGCTAATATTATCCAACCTGGTAAATAAAAATACAATGGTCAAACCTCCATTGTCCTGCAGCCTACTCAAGCCCATATGCCCTAGCCTTCTGTCTCACGTGTCCATTCACTCTCTTCTCTAACTTGGGAATCCATCCCTCATCCAATGCTTTCTTCTAGTTGACAACTCCACCAACAAATACCTATTTGCTTCTTCTCCAAGGACTCACACTCCTCATCCATGCCAAGCTCCCACTATTTCTAGATTCTACCTGCATTGCCTCTTCACATCTTCCTAGTTCTTGACCATCAATAAGCAATATAAAGAAGGTGAACAATGAATATGAGGTTCACTTACCCTTTCTAACCTCCATATGGCTGTTTGAGACTCCTTGACAGCTTGTTGTCTGCCCAACATCTATTTTAATGACCGATCTCGACCATCTCCCAGTCTGCAATCGACCGATGTCGGTTCCCTGCACTGACCCTGACTGCCAACATCATTTCCCTGGCTGATGCCAGTGTCCCCTCTACCGACATCAATTCCTGCCAGACTAATGTCAGACTTCTCTTGCCCAACTCTACTAACCCTACTAGTCTGCACATGACTGATGTCAGTATTTGCCTGACCGACGTCGATTCTAAGTGACCGATGTTGGTGTCTGTGTGTTCCTGTAAGTGATGAATTCTTCACCCGTGAGCTCATCTTGGATAAAACCCCTATCCATACTACCCTGATCAGAATTATTCAGCCCCTGTGACTGATCTCTATCCCTCATCTCCTCCATAAACACCAACGCTTCCCTGTTCTTGTCAAAAGCATCAAATTTCCTTTTTCTGTAATGAACTTGATCTATGCCTTCCAAATCTGAACTCATACCTTTTGAATTAAGAACGTCCATTCCCTTCTTATTCATGTGACCAAGCCTATTAAGCCACATCTTCAAATCTATAGCTGAAGTAGATAAACCAGAAGTAGAATTAGTAATACAAGTAGATAGATAAAGAGTACCTACTTTCTTACCTCTTACTAAAATAAGTGCACCCTTGGTAACCTTCCAAGAATCCGCTGTGAGGGTTACTGTGCATCCCTCATCACCCAACCTTCCTATAGAAGCCAAATGCTACTTTAGAACTGGGACATGCATAACCTCCTTCAACACCCATGTGTTGTCCATCTGCAATTTCAGGTGCACTTTCCCTTTGCCAACTATTTGACAAGGTGTACCATCCCCTAAATAAAGCACTCCAAAGTCTCCCTAGACATACTCATGGAACAAATCTCTGTTTGGGGATGCATGAAAAGAAGAACTAGAATCTAAAACCCATGATCCTACCTGACTATCCAAAGAAAGTATGAGAGCATCTTGTACCACAATATTTGCATCCTTTGCTTCTTCATTACCTTCATGTTGATTTTCTTTATCCCTCAACCAACACTCTTTCTTTGTGTGTCCTCTCTTTCCACAAAACCAGTAGGTGACAGCTCTAGATTTGGATCTCCTTCCCACCTTTGAATTTGATTTCCCTTGCTTGACCTTCTCTCTTTACCTTCCCCTTCTTTCTACACTTAGAGCATTCCCTGATGATTCACCTGTGCTTCTCCTACGTATTTCTTCATTCAAGATTACACTCACAACATCATCAAATTTTAAGATTTTAGAAGCAGATGCAGAATTACTTACTACCATAACCAAACTATCCCAACTTTCAGGTAAAGAGCATAAAATTAAGAGAGCCTTTACTTCATCATCAAAAACAATATTGACTGAAGTTAACTAGTTTACCAAACCATGGAAATCACTAAGATGAGTATGTACTGATCCACCTTCCTGCATTTGCAAAGTAAATAACTGCTTCATAAGAAATACCTTATTTAAAGCCGAGGGATTTTCGTATAAATTTGCCAAAGATTTTATCAACTCTTTCATTGTCTTACACTGTGATAAGTTAGAAATCATAGACGATGCAAGGCTCAACCTTATAGATCACAGAGCCTTCCGATCAAGAACATTCCATTCTTCATCCTTCATATCTATGGGATTGCATGCAACCCCACCTAATGGTAAGTAAAAATCCTTCTGATACAGATAATCCTCTATCTGCATCCTCCAATGTTGATAATTCTTGCTGTTAAACTTCTCCATTTGTAGCTTACTTTCTTCTGCCATTGCTAAACTCCCACTCAAGCAGAAACCCCTGTGAATGACCTGCAATCAAACAATACCCTACTCCCTGCAACTGTAGCTCTGATACCAGCTATTAGGAACCCCTCCAAGGAATCACAATTGATTACTTTTCTTATAAGCAATTAAACACAGAATTATACCAAAATGATTAAGTAACTAGAAACTTGAAACAACAAAGAATTTGAGAGACAATACACAATCTTGTATTAAATACTCTTAGAAGAAAATACAATAAAGAAGATGCCACTTATTCTTCCACCTCAAAGGCTTGCCACACCTCAAGACCTTCTTCCCTCTCTCTCTTGCTCAACCACAACCAACTCAACAACCTGAGTTTTTATCCCCTCCTTGAATGCTTTAGCTGATCTCCTTGACCTTACTTGCTTGTAGATCTCCTTGACCTTGCTTCCTTGCTTCAATGATTTTACTTGCCTTCTTAATTTACAATACATGTCTCATGGGTCTTTAAATAGGATCCCATGCATACAAAAATATAACTCTAATTACAATAATTAGACACGCAGCTCGAGACTATAATTAGCCCTTTAACATGCAAACACTCGCTTCACTTAACTGACTTTTCATCAACAATAGTTCTGGAACCAACACAGGTGACCGATGTTGGTCCCTATCTATCTAGTGCTAATCGATGTTGGCCAACTCCCTATCGATGCTAGTTTCCTTCTGCACTGTATGTGACCGACGTCGGTCATGCTGCTGACACCGGTACTTCTAGAACTTCATCAACCTCTCCATGTCTGCAACAGTTGAAGCTTTTAGCTCTACACCCTAACAATTGAGTCTTCAAAGTGTCACTCTTTGGTCCCTTTCTACTCCATCCCCAGAAGGCAGTAGAAGATGCCACATCCCCTCAGAAGGAGAAGTGGAAGATGCCACGTATCTCCCTAGGAGCAATGGAGATTACCATGTGTCAATTTTTGAGAGACCATCTTCGAGCCTAATTTCTAAATGAAGATTGTGGTGGGTCCTAGACATTATTTCAAAGGATTAAAGAAGCACTAAGTGTCAACAAATGAAACCTACCACGTGCATCCATCCCTTCCTAAAAGTTGCCCGAGTAAGGAATGCAATAAGTTTTGTTTTGTTAAAACTGCAAAGTATCAAGGAAGCAGATTGCGATAGGTGTCAGAGGTAGAGCATTCTTGAGTAGAGTATAGAGAAAGCAAAAGCAACCAAGTGTCATTCTCTGGTGCCTTCTACACCATAAATGAGAATCTTCATGGATTGACTAAGTGTCCTCGAGTCCATCTATCTGTTATAAAAAGATGGAGGTAAAATAGGCAAAAGTTATTCCTGGTAGATAGAACAGTAGATTGGGTAGATTTTTGGGGCTTACAAGCATTGAAGATGTCATCTATTTGTCCCCTATAAGCAGAAGTAGAGTAGATAGTTGGGTGTCCAAATAGGTGATGGAATGAGGAATTTCAAGCATGAAGAGAAGTACTAGACAGGGATTGCCATGCCATAGTCAAGGCAATTCTTGATAAGATTAGGATGCATCCAAGGCATTCAAGGTGCCATCTGTTTTGTCCCCTGTGAGTGAAAGATGAAGTGGAATTTCAAAAAAAATAAAGTTATGTAAGGAGACATCCAAAGTTATATAATAAGAATGGTAAAAGTCGAAGGGGGGGGATTTTCTCATAGTTTTAGACTTTCTAAAGTTTTTGATTAGTAACACCATTTGCTCTTGTCTCAATTTTCTTGAGTTGTAAAGTTGATATAACTGTGAATTTTTCTATGCCCTTTATGTGGCTAAATGAATTAAGGAAATTTGAGCTCCATGCCTTGGTTGGTGTTATTTGTGTCATTTGCAAAGTAGTCTATTACTATAGATTTTCTGAAGTTGTGATTAGGAATGTCATTTGCTTTTGTCTTATTTTCTTGAATCGAAAGGTTTATATAACTATAGGTGACTTCTACGCCTCTTATGTGATTAGAAGATTCTATTAAGAAGATTGAACACTATGCCTTTATTGACATTCTTTGTGTCTCAGCGAAAGAACTCCCTGTTGTGAGCCTCTGTTTCTATTATTTCAATCTCTTACATTGATCATGCACTTGTCTGATCTTAAATGTAATTGAATCCTATAATAGTCTTATTGTGCTCAGGTTAGGATTAGGATTACACTCAGGAGCATCGCCATAGTTAGGTTTTAATTCTTGCATTTTGCATTTCTATTTAGTCTCCTATCCCTTTTCCCCAACAACCATACCAAAAGAAGAGACCAGCTTCTCTAAAATCTAGAGGTTGTTTCAAGATGCATCGTCCCATAGCTTGAAACTTCCCATTATTGATTGATTAAGATCAAGCACAATTTTCATCATCAACAAGTGGAGAACAAGCTGAGAGAGAAATTTCTTCACGTGGGTTATGTATAAACCTTATATAAAAGATTTCAAAATTTGAGGTAAAAATATCATAGTATACAAGAATATAAGGATGAGATTTATAAGCTTTCCATACGAGTGAAACATGATGAAATAGAAGAACAATTGGATGTAAGGTATGCAAATGGTTTGAAATTTACTATTCAATATGAATTAAGCATTCATAGAATAGTCATGGAGGAGGCTTATCAATTAGCTTTGAAGGTAGAAGAATAACAAAATAGATAGAATTTCAGAAGAATGATTCTTGGTTCAAAAAGAGGTAGATCCCCTCAAATAAGGGGAGGAGGTGGGTTTAATACCACCAGAGGTGGGTATGATACTAATAGAGGTGAGTCATCATGTGGTATAGAAAGGAAAGATGATAATAGGAAAGGGTTTTAATACCAATAAAGAGGAAGAGGGTTTCATAGAGGATAAGGTTATGATGGTACTAGAGTATGGTTCTTGAATTGGTGTAGATCTTAATTTTTTTATAGATGTGGAAAGAAGGGCAAAGGGAATTTGAGTGTCCAAACAATAAAGATCAAGAAAGGAGGTAAAAATATCACCCAAGAGTGAATCTAGTTGAGGCTGAGATAGAAGAGAAAAATAATTAAGTTGCACCTCCAGAGGTTGGAGAGAATTTCATGATGATAATAACCATGATTACTCCAAGGAAAAAACAAGTGTAGATTGAATAAGGTGGCAATTCATGGATATGATCAAACATTTTTGGAACAAGATATACTTTGGATGGAAAGTTATTTAAAGTAATTATAAAGGGAGGTAGTTTTGACAACATGGTTTCTAAAGAAATGATAGAGAAACAAATTTCAATGTGAAAAGTATCCTAATTCTTATCAGATTTCATGGTTTAAGAAAGGGAATGAGGTTTCAATATATAAAAGGTTCTTAATCAAGTTTTCTATAGAAAAAACTTATAATGATTAAATATGGTGTGATGTTATTTCGATGGATGCATTTAATTTTTTATTGGGGAGACCATGGCAATTTGATAGGAAATTAATTCATGATGGAACAAAGAACACATACACTTTTTGGAAAGGTGGTAAAAGATAGTTTTGTTACCACTTAAGGAGGAATAGAAGACAAAAAGAATGCTCTCTACTAATTAATTTATCCAAGATATGAAGGTAACAATTTGTTATGTATTAGTATAAAATAATGAAGACACATAAATGGTGCAAATACCAATAGATGTAGAAAGATTGTTGAAATAATATACATATATTATGCCTAATGAGTTACTCTATGGTTTACCACTAAAAAGAGATATTTAGAATCACATTGATTTGATTCCAAGATCAACTCTACTCAATTAATGAGTTTATAGTATGAGTCCAGTAGAACATGTAGAGGTAAATAAATAGATTACTAAATTTTTAAGAAAAAAATTGATAAGGGAGAGTATGAGTTCATGTGAAACACCAACATTGATAACTCCAAATAAAGATGGAGGATGCATAATGTGTGTGGATAGTAATGAAATTAATAAAACTAAAATTATTTATAGATTTCATATGCCTCATTTAGATGATATGATGGATGTGCTTAAAAGAGAAAAATATTTTACCACGATTGATCTAAGGAGAGGTTATTATCGTATTCAAATTAATGAAGGAGATGAGTGAAGAACTACATTCAAGACTAGGGATGGATTATATGAGTGGATGGTGATGCCCTTCAGATTATCTAATGCACCTAGTATATTTATGAGGATGATTAATATAATGCTATGAGAATATATTGGTAAGTTTGTGGTTGTTTATTTTGATGATATTTAGTACGAATAAATAAGAACACTTTCAATATCTGAAAATGGTACTACATTTTTTAGTAAAGGGGAAGTCGTATGAAAATTTAAAGAAGTGCAAGTTTATGCAGAATAATTTGGTATTTTTAGGATTTGTAGTTTTAGTAGATGGTGTGAGAATGGATGAAGAAAATATAAATGCAATTGTTGTGTGGCATATTCTGAAAAGCATTAAAAAGGTAAGAAGTTTCCATGGTTTATCAACTTTCTATATATAATTTATTAAAAATTGTAGTTAGATTATGGCACCAATAACATATTGCATGAGAGGGAAGGAATTTACATGGACTAGAGTATCCATAAAAAGCTTTGAATTTTTTAATAAGAAGATTATAGAAAGACAAATTTTAGCATTATCAAATTTTAAAAAATTGTTTGATGTTGATTGTGATGCTTAATTTAAGGGAATTGGTGTTGTATTGAGTCAAGAAGGAAAGCTATTGACATATTTCAGTGAGAAATTTAATGAGGTAAGAAAAAATTATTATACCTATAATGTTGAACTTTATGAAATTATACAAGCATTAAGACATTGGAGGAATTACGTGGTGCCTAAAGAGATTATTCTATTTGTAGATCATGAGGATTTTAAGTATGTGACTACATAAAAGAATTTGAATAGTAGGCATTCAAAGTGGGTATCTTTCTTGAAAGGATGTACTTTTGTGTTGAAATATATATCAAGAAAATATAACGAGTAGCTGATGCATTGAAAAGGAGAGTAGCATTATTAAATAATATGGTGAGTGAAGTATTTAGATTCGAATTATCAAAGAATTATATGATATTGATCCATATTTTGGCAAGGTAGTTGAGTAGTGATGAAATCCTTTAATAGGTGAGATAGATATTACTATGCATTAAGCACCTTTCAATGAGCATATGCAGTAGTTGCAAGGAGTAAGAAGAAATTTATAAAAAAGTAATGAGAAATATAAATAATTATTAGATGTTAGAATAAGACCCAAGGTATCTGAGGAAGGAGAGTTGGTAATGGTTTATTTGAGGAAATAAATATTTCCAAAAGGCATGTACAATAAGTTGAAGTACAAAAAAATTGGTCCATGCAGAATTGTGAAGAAAATTAATGATAATGCTTATGAGATGAGTTTAACATAGAATTTTGATATATATCCAATATTTAATGTTTTATATTTATATGAATTCCATGGAGAATATGTTGAAGGTGATGAAGATGAATAAGTAAATTGGCAACAACAAGTTCCAAAAAAGAAGGGAAAGATAGTGAAAGTTTTAAATATGAAGACAATGAGTACAAGGTAATGGAATTATAACATGGATTTGGTCCATTAAGAAGGAGTAAAACAAGAAGAACTTAGATTATATAATGGGAGATAAATAAAATTAACAAAGAAAAATGGTAGCTGTACAATCAGGGCAACTTATAGGAGCTGATTTGTTTTCAACCAGAGGAGAATGATACAACAAAAATAGGCCAACTTCTAGAGCCCATAAATTTTGACCCATAGATCCATTTGAGATCTTCCACATGCCAAAATAACTATCTCAAAATTTTATTTTCTTCCCTAATCTTCTCTTTCCTTGTAGAGGTGTTTTTGATATTTTTTAGAGGCTTAATGTGATCATTTGAGGGTCTAAAATTGTAGTTTATTAACTTTTTGGGGATTTTTCTATTTTTATGATTACATGTGAAATTCATTTAAAATTTTTCCTATAGGATAATTTTAGTGTTTAAATTAATTAAATATATGTTTATAGCTACACATGATTTTATGCAAACTTACTAAAAATAGCAGCTATTAATTTTTTTTTTTTAGATTTTAGTTTTTTTGTTTATTTTGCATTTCAAATATAATTTCAATTTGAGTATTATTAAAGAATGGTTTTGGTTGTAATTGATTCAATGAAATAAATATGAATAAATTCTAAGTTATTATTTTAGATCTTGGCCTATTGGTAGTTTTATTGTCTTGATAGTTTTCAGTTTCATTAGAAGTATTGTCTAAATTCAAATAATTTAAAGATATTATTGAAAATTATTCTAATTATTCTATTAAGAGATTAAGATATGATAATGGTGGTGACTAAATTATAAATATTTTTATTCTTTTTAAATTAGTTTGGTTATTTAAATGAAATTAACAAATCCCTATTCCCCTTAGCAAAATTATATTACTGAAAGGAAAAATTGCACCATTATAGAAATGGCTAGAACAATGTTGAATTCTACAAATATTCCTAAGTTCTTATGGGCCAAATATATGAATACTAATGTTCATATTATGAATAGAGTCCCTATTAAATATTTGCATATTTCTACACTGAAATACTTTTATGTTCATAGCATGTAATTCACTATTATAATAATTTTGTTGTTACTAACTAAATTGATAATGTCTAAACTACATTTATATTTATTAGTAAAATTTTTATTTTGATTCTTGATAATTTATAATTACAATTATATTTTAATAGATATATTTTTCTCATATAAGAAAGTGAAGAAAATAGATTGACATTATATTTTCAATTCATATGAGTTAGCATTAGAATACATTATATGCATAACATCATGCTTAATTTGACAAGATCATTGTATTCAATTATTGCATTTGGTAAGAAGATCATGCTCAACAAGTTTGGATCTTTTGTGTTTCAAAATTTTAATATGATTTAATTTGACTATAGAGTAAATTTCATGTTAATATGATTCATTTGATAATGAGATATGTTACGAGATACAAAGCATAAATGGAGTTTATATTATTAATTAACTCTTCATCATTTACTTTAAATTATTTGTTTCAATCTCATATCTGGTTGATTGGATGATATCACATCATGATAAAATTATCCATATTTAATGTATGAGAGGTTACATACCTCAATATTTTGATAAATGCAATTCTATGTCATTGGAAAATTGAGGCATATTAAACTTGCAATATGCAAATATTTGTAATAAAAGTATCATGCATTTTGCTAAAATATATAATAAAAGTATCATTCATTCATTTTATAATTTGAGTCTTAACAAAATGAATGAATTATTATAAAATGAATAATTTACAAATATTCATAATAAAAATATCACTCATTCATTTTATAATTCGAGTCTTAATAAAATGAATGAATTATTATAAAAATGAATAATTTACAAATATTCGTAATAAATATGTCATCCATTTTTTTAATAAAATTAATGAATTATTATGAATAATATATCTAATGTTTGGCTAAACTTAGTATCATATTACTAGTAAAATTATTGTATGTGCATCACATGACAGTTGGGGATGCTCATTTTTTCACTATTGGATATGGCCAATAATGAATTACATAAAATAATTTATGTTTGTCACTAAATTTTTAATCAAAGTATGAACTTGTTTGCCTAAAAAAAGACTTGATTGTTTAAAATGTGATTTACTACAGATAAACACATTTGATATTTTATCTTTATTTTTTTGGTTATTGTGATGATAACCATATTATATTATCATGAATCTACTTGTGGATATATATTTAAGTTTTGTGTAGGTGCTAAATTTTTATAACTCAAGTGAAAAATCTAGTGCAATACCAATGAACTAAACTTATTGAAATTTGTTTGAATTTTATCTGATGAAAATTTATTTATGGTGATATTGATCTATAGTTTTGTCTTACAAATGAAAAAGCAGTATATATATTCACAAACCCACTTGGTGCTACCAAGTTTTGTTAGTTTTGTGAAATACTGGGCCTCTCAGAGTTGTGATTGAGGGGGAGTGTGCATGACAATGCCACATCCTATTTTCCATGTGTTTCTTATTCTTCTCTATAATTATTCTCATTATAAATCATTGTAAAATTCATTCAAAAGTTATTTAATTTAAATAAACATTGTGTGTAAGTTTTAATTTTTTACCCAAATACATTAAAAATATATTATGTAATGGAGGTCCTTATGTTATAAAAGGCTCCATATATGCATAGTGATTATTCATGAGAAACTATGAGATATACTCTCATGATCATGCTATCCTAAACTTACTTTCAATTAGTTTATTTTTTATAATTCTTTTTGTTTCAAAACATGGTGTTTGTCATGATGAAAATTTTTAAATCTTTCAATTGTGTACATAGTATAATTCCATTTTAAGATGACCATGACACTTATCCCCACTTAGCATCAAGGGAGAGTGTTAGATAATTTTAATTAATAATTAGTGATTTATTCACTCTTATCCTACCTTGATATCTAATTAAATAATAATAATTTATTATTTATTACCACAAGGGAAAAACCTCATGAAAATAAATAATTAAATTATATTTGTTTAATAGTTGTAAATGTAATTAAATTTTCATTGGGTAAAATATGGGACCTTTGGTTACAAAGTTCACCTCTCCTCATGAATATTATAAATATGGTTTACATCTATTATAAACGTATATCTAACACTCAATATTTAGTATTGTCATTATTTTTTTGTGAAGAATAGGTTTTGTATTTGCATGTGTAAAATACTAGTCTATGAAGAGATTTTGAGGAGTGAGATTGAAAAGATTTTATTTATTGGGGGAATTATTTTAACATTGACTAATCACCATGGGATTTTACCTCCATTGGAAGTTTTCCCACCTAATTTTTGCATTGTGTATAATTGACCTATGTGCATACTTTGCTTATTATTATTCATTCTATATTCTCTATGTATTGTCATTGGTTCAAGAATATTTATAGAAAGAAATAAAGAAAAAAGAAATGAAGAAAAATCCTAGAATGTTAGCTTGTTAATACTAGCCATTAAAATAAATATTGTCAATTCAATGTTTTTAGAAATAATGGAGGTAAAAATATAATAACATAACAACATGTAAAATACAAATCACAAACATATGGAAAGATTTTAAGCATGTCACAGATTTGTAAGATTAAAATACATGCACTTGGAATGGCCTAGAAAAAATATAAATAATGGCTCATCATTATTTTATACATGCCCTTGCTTTAACTATTTTATTACCTTATTATTTTCCAAGCATTTTTAGTGTGCATATTCAAGTCCTATGTACTTTTATGATGTTCTATTTTATCATACAAGGCATTACCTTTAACTCAAGGATCTATTTAGGGTCTATATTGGCAATCACATGTTATTTTTTAAGGGTTAATTTGGGTTTTTTGGTGAGAGTTGGATATATTTTAGTCTATGATTATTTGTTTATTATGTTATAACAATGCCAAAATATATTACTGGTGCTTTTTACCTATATTATTATATACTTGTCTATTGTTCATCATATTTTACGCAAGGCATTAAAACTCTTGTAAACTCTACCTATGCAATTTCCATCTACTATTAGTCCATTACATAGCATATTTGTTTGTTAGGTGCTATGTTTGAAAAAAAATTCTAAACATAAAAGTTGAATGTGACTCTAAACATAGATGTTCAATGTTTTGTGGAAAATAATATCTTTATAACAAAACTATTAGAATTTGTTTTTTTCTTTGTGTTAGTGTTTTAGTTTTTTGAAATAGTTTATACAATAAGAAAATAACATGGAAAGATGTATAGGGTTTTTAAAAACATATATTTGCACCATTAAAATTGTTAGACATATGTAGAAAAATTAAATCATGTAGTAGCTATAAAAGCTTTGTATACATGTACTAGGAATGGTTTGAAAATAAATGAAAATAAGGAAAGGACATTTTTAGCATGTCTTAGCTTCAAAAAAAATTTGGCATGTTGTTTTATAAGGGGTATTTTGTGGAACCTTTAATTTAGTGTTAATATTATGTTGTTTGAATAGTTTTTTTCTTATTATGGTCTCAACTAGATTGCATGTGTCTTGATCTATGAATCTTTATTTGTTATATTGGAACAATAACATAGTTGATTTATAATGCTATGTTAAACAATGTTATGCAAATTTCCAAAGCCTTGCTCATGTTTCTTGTAAGCCATTTATAGTATGCATATTCAAAGCTTTTATACTTTTCTAGTGTCATGTTGTGTCTTGATAAATTGTTAGATGACATTTACATGTTTAGCAATTTCAGAATGATAAGAATTTACATGTTCTTGTATTAGTATTATCTTTGGAAAAGTATAATATAATGATTAGAATTAATTTTATTTTGTATCATAGTAAATGGAAAATTCTCCTAGTTTATTTGAATTGTAAATTGTAAATGCAATAATATGAACAATAATTCAGATATTTTTTTGATTCAAACATGGATGTTCAATGTGATTATAACCATAAACATTCAATGTTTGTGAAGAAAATAACTTTAAAAGAAATATTATGGATTATTTTTTTGTCATAGTCAGTGTTTTGGTTTTTTTTAATTACTTCATATAACAACAAAAAAACACATGGTAATATCTGCAATGTTTTTAAAAATATATCATTGTAGCAAAACTATTGCACATATGCAAATATTTCAATAATTTGATAAGTGTACAAGACTTGAATATGTGTGTTGGAAATGGTTTGCAATAAACATAAACAATTGTTGAGCATTTATTATCATGGATTAGCTATGACTATTTTTAGCATGTTTTTTTTCAAGGATTTGTTTATGGTTTTTACTAAGGCTATCATTAATCTATTATTGAAATGATTTAGTTTCAAAATATTTTTCTGGGGATATAGTGAAATATATGATTCATATGTCATGATATATGATTCTTTACTTTTTTTCATGGAAATTATATAAAATATTGTGAATTTTGTGCTTATGTGATATGTGACTACCCTATCCATCATAACCCTCTCATTAGCTGACAAAGGAAACAATATTAGAGTCTCCATCACCTGGCCTCTATGGAACTCCCTCATCCATACCTCACCCTAAAAAACACCAAAAAATAGAGTGTATATCAGTCAACCATGCCAAAATAATAACCAAACAAAATGGAAGAAACTAAACTAAACATTAGCCCCAAAAATCCAACCTGCAGGATAACAATGATAAGTATAGGATAATAGCGCTAGACAACAACACTACAATCTAGACATCTGCACATATTCAAAGATTAAATACGTGATTGTTGTGTTTTTATGATTAAATAAGATGTTATTGGGAATTTTTATGTTTATAAGTTTCAAAGTGATAGACATTTAGATGTATCTACAACAATCTTGTCTTGCATGTGAATATTTTAGAATCAAAACTTGTTTAACTAAGAAAATAGGCTCTTCACATTGAAGTTATTGAGTCTTGTTTTAACTTGCATGAGGGATAAAAACATGAAACACTAATTTACATATTTAATTACATAATGAAAAATAAATTAGGAATAAATTCTAACTTGCATTGAAATATATGTTGCTTAGTCAATTGCTTAACAATATTTCCATTACAGTGACTTGATCTTCAAAGATATAGAATCTTCTTGCCAAGAATTTTACTTGCATAGGTGTATGAAAATCTTTGTGGTTTTGTCTCGATAATGTTTTTTTACTATTTTTTTAGTGAACTCTTGTTTGGATGACAAAGTCTTTCAATCACTTACAGTGTTGAAAAATTTATGAACTAATATCTATTACAAGGAGATAAGAATTATATTCATTTCCTAAATTATGATAGAGACTAATAAAAAAAGTTACATGAAATAAAAATTAGATACATGTAGTGTGTTTTGTGAATAGAATGAAAATAAAAATGCTTTATGGAAGGAATTTTAATTTTTTTTAACAATATAATCATAAATTAATAGGAAATATTCATAGGTTTAGTTGGAGGCTTGTGTATAGTGTTAAGCTACTCAACTAATTATTATTATCTTATATTTAAAATAGTTGATGTTATTTGAAGTTGAATGCATATATTGTATGCACAAAAATAAAAAAGTGTATTTATTTAGTAAATAAATCAAAATGGTTTTTCAAAATGCTTACATTATAGAAACTAATCATAATAAATCTTGAAGATCAAGACTTCATATTGAAAATAAACAGTGATTTGCAAATTCATGACTGAACAATAAAAATGTATTATGTGGTTATGTAGATGATATTTATGTATTATATAGCACATTAGTATTTTACACTTGGAAAACTCATATCTTGGTTGTTCCTCCCAGTTCTAGACCTTTCCCACTTTTGTAAGTCTCACATCTACTCTATCTTATGCCCCTTGGCATATATATCTTAGTCCAAATAGACTTATGTTGATCACCCAAGCCTTTTATCTTTCCCAAAATGATTAAAATGTACTTATCTTCCATATTTTTTAGTTCTAAACATGTACCTATTTCTATTCTCCCTAGACACTAACATCTAGGATAGACATATCATCAACATTAGTGTCCTAAATCGACATAAGTGTTTAGTTCCCTAAAGTTGACTAATTTATAAATGAAATGTATCTTAATGTTAAGCCTAAATTATTTAATGTGAGTTAATTATCCAAAGGGATTGATATAAATATGATATCAATCCGCACCAATCAACATAGGAACAATACCAAGTATTCTTACCAAAAAAAATTATATAGAAAAAAAACTTCCTTATTTCTATACCATCACTACATAAAACATATCTATAGGTCTGATGTAATAAAAGAACAATCCAAGATCCTAATTTTTTCCAAGTTATAAAATAGGTCACTATTGTAATTATTTTTCACATATTATATATTTCACACACAAACCAACATGTAAGGGAGAACTACATCAGTTTGAGGCCCTATTTGAATTATTGGTTATGTATGCAATGTTTCCTAATAGAGGGGTCTTTGGGGTCATCTCAACACTATGTTCCCACAAAATCATTTTTTTTAAGGTCACAATTAAGATGAAAAAATTGGTTTTTATAAATTCATGAGGAGAGATAGTACACAACCCATATATGAATGCACTACAGTGAAGACAAAGTAAAACATATAAGCATCCAGGTGGTTACATCCTTTCTCAATAGGTATTTTGTATTAGAAACTTATGTTGAATATAGAAAGTAGCATAAACACCACCATACCAAGCTAACATTAGTGTCTAGAGTGTTATAAGCATCATATTTAGAATCTAGTGACTATTCCAAAATCGTCTTCCAAACTACTTTATACCTATTTTATATCTAGCATTATATTAGCATTAGAACCAACTGATTATATTACTTGTTTATCATTTCAATGCACAACTTATTTTTAATTTATATATTTAACTTATTCTTAACATAATAAATTCAATGTATGTTTATATCTGAATTCATAATTTAATTGACCTACTATAGATCTGATTATCACTCTTGTGTGTTGTCATTTCTATATTATTAACCATATTAACACCAAGTTAGAATTACTACATCCAATTTAGGGATAACATTTGGTGAACCCAATATTTGAACATCAATCCCTAAGATAAATTAGGCTTTTTCTAATTTTTTCTTGGTTGTATTTTTTGTGATTTTTTTCAATTATGAAGCAATGGAAAATGTTAATGCAAAAACCTAATTCCAAATGGAAGATAAAAAGACTTGATTACTCATTTAAATAATAACAAGATATTAATATATGAATTTTTTATGTTACCAGAGATGAAATAAGTAAATAAACAAAAAATAAATATACCTCACTTAGTGATGGTGAGTCCCTAGAAGGTACTATAACTGATCCCACACCCATCAATCAACCTACATCTACTAAGGACATAGGTTATGTGTTTAAACCTTGTTTCTTGAAACTATTACAACATCTATCATGAAATTACCAATTTTTGCAACATAAATACCAATTGCAATGTTTATTACTACTCAAAACATGTTTACATCCCCTCTAGTGACTAATCAAATTTATAATTTAAATACCATTGGGTCTACCATTCAAACACTCCATCAAGTTATAAATACCTTGGATGACAATGTTACAAATATTAAACAAAATGCTTTAAAATCACCTCATGTTATTGATTTACAAGATGTGTTCCATAACCATCTTACACTTGAGATTTCTTTGTACCCTCTACCAAATAGATTTGTTGCACCTAAGTTCACATTTTATGATGTAAAGGGTGATCTTCAACAACATATTCAAAAATTTTATGCAACATGCCTTAATTATGCCTTCAGTGATAAAATTTTGATGAAATTACTTCCAATAAGCATTAAGGACTATTGTTTAAGGTGGTTCTATGATTTATCTATCCAATCCATGAAAGAATTCAAACCTCTTATGGACTAATTTTTGTCACACTTTTCCTTTCATATTTTTAAAAAGGTTTCCTATGCTCAAATTGCCAAAATAAAATAAGGAACCAATAAACCTATCAATGAATGTCTTGAGATATAAAACAATGCTAGCTAAAATGACAAATTTTATTGGAGATAAATATTTTTAAGACATATTCAAGCTAAGTTTTCTTACTCTATTACATGAGTCCATTATTTTTAATAAGTTTAAATATTTGGATGACTTACACCATGTTATAAAGGATAGTGAAATGAATTTTATCTCATTGAGTAATATTAAGTATGTAACAAAAACACCATTTACCTCTACATATAGTACCAAAATTAAAATTCAACCAAGTTATAAGGTAAAACCTCCTAAGCTTAAAAAGGGAAAAACCACCATGGTTAACATAGTTTCACAGCCTAATTGACTTGTCTTATTCAATCCACCAAGGTGATAATTTACACATTTACCTAAATTCCAAGATTCATTACTCTTGTATTTACTAGAGTGTCATATTTTATCTCTCATTCATCCTATAGAGGTTGATATGAGTCAACCTATACCCAAAGGATATGATGTGAATGTGTATTGTGATTATCATTATGGATCAGGGCATTCTATATGCATATGATTCACCTTGAATCATAAGATCCAAGATCTTATCAATGACCAAAATATTACATTTTAGGATCCTTTGAAGGAATAATGCTCACAACCTAGTGATCACCATAAACAAAAAATATTTAACACTTATTTTCAAGACCATTCTAAGGAACTACAAGTGAAAATGGAATATAATGCACCTCTTCCTCCACCACATTATTGGTATCCACTAGATGTGAGTATTAGTAGTTATTGGGTTATTTTCCTTTAGTTTAATGAATTTTCATAGTCTTGTATGAAAATAGGATAGAAAGTCCAACTAACTATCATGCTAGATTATCACTTGAGAAATGGTCTCACATACTTACCCAAAGTGCACAACTTAAGATTAGTTCCCATAGGTTCTTCTGTGTGATGGTGTATACATTAGGATTTTTATACCAAGGTGATTAAATGGGAACTTAGTTCTAACTAATATATCATAGTAAATCTAATTATAACATTCGATCAATCCATATTTAGTCTATTCATAATGAGAAAAGAGGAAGGTGAAAACCAAAAATAAAAGTATTAGTACCATTAGTTCCATAACAAGTTTACAAGTATTTCAATAACATAAGTATTCAATCTTATTATATATCAATGATCACCATGCATAGGTATAGATGCACATCAAGGACATGAATAAGCTGCAAATTAAAATTATAGGATTACCATTATCTCAATGACAATAATATAAACCTTTTAAATAAAACTAGGGGGTATTTATACATGGTTCTACCTCGAATATTGAGTTATAGTATTAATATTAATAATGAAGACTTACTAATAACCATTAAAAAATGAGTCATGGGAATCTGTTACAATGAATTCATATTAATTTATGCCTAACTATCCATATATATGCTCTCTATGCTATATATTCAATGTCAAGTACTTATGTTTTCATGGGTTAGTACAAGATCTATGCTTGACTATTCTCCTCTAATGCATGCTCATACCATTTTCCTAATTGATTCCACCTTTTTTTCCCTTATCCAATTCATATTTTATTTAATTGAGTCTTACATCCTTGGTTCCTTTGTGTTTTCTACATTCTTTTTATTCATGATTTTATTCTTCCCTTCTAGGGCCTATTATGCCTTGGCTTAATTTTGCACCCATCTATCTTGTACCATCTTTAAAAAAATAATTAGAATAAATTCATACAAAATTTAAGGTCTAAAATCGAACAAATATAAGTCAATAATCCATCCTAGACTATGCACCATCCTTAGGTGCCTTAGATACCAAAAATTTAGGTCTTATTTACTCGACCTAGTATTTGACCTCATCCTATTGGTTTAATGCAGTCTATCACTTGGAGGTAATTTATTCAAATTTTATTTCTATACATTTGGTATCCTTGGGTTGTCCTATAAAATCACTGATTGAGTTATCAAAATCTCAAGTGATTCATTACCATCCTTGTCGACATCCTCAAGCAATCTGACCTCTATACAAAGTTGTCCTTAGAGTGTTACAAAATTGGTATTAAGCTCTTAGATATGAGCACTAATAATATTTTCAAGTGCTTCCACATCTTAGAATGCTTTGTCACATTGTGATCTATCCTTTATTTTCAATTCATTTTCATCTAGTTGTTGGCATTAGTGTTCTTTTCATTGAAACCTATCTTATAAAACTTTAGTAGGTCATGCCAACTTGATAAAAACCCCATTAGTTATGGAAAGTGTAGCACCCACATGGGCCAAAAATATCTTACATACTTATATAGATTATTTGAAGTATTTTGTTGCCAAATTTTTCTTATAATATGGGTTCACCTTGTGTTTGCATTCTTTTAATAAAAGATTCACCAGGGTCTCCATATTATCAATAGGTTTGCCTATAAGGGGCATCCCATCAAGAAGTACTAGTTATAGTTGTAAAATTAACTTACATAGTTTTATATTCTTTACTTGAGACTTAATTTTTATTTATTATTTCTTCTTTAACTCATCTAATTCATATTCAAGCCTTATTATTTCAATGCATTCATGATGGTACAATGAAATGACCTTTTGGTGATTTAATTAGAGGTAGATAACATCATAACCTTATAGAGCATTTTTTCCTTCTAATCAAGAGTGAAAACTTGATGAGTGTTATGCCTACTTAGGCTGGTGAACACTACTAAGGATCCACCTAATGTGCTTGAAGAAGATCTGCCCCTCTATTCCTAAATCCATGATGGCCAACAAAATCCCAAAATAGTGTTTCTCATCAAAAACATCCATGTAAAAATAGAAGTTATTTCAAATCTAATTGGAAGAGTCCTCCCCACATATACAATTATTATTGGAGGTTGTTTTGTTAGAGATAGCCTTGAAAAGAGAGCTTATCACCCTCAATTCCTTGTTGTTTCTATAATTCCTTATTAGGTCCCTTTTTCTTATTTGTATTGAATTTGAGTATCTCAACGTCTAGATCAATCTATTTTTAGGAACTCAGGGGAACCTAGAGTCTCACATCTGTATGCCCCCTCTTTACTAGCATGACTTATAATGTCCATTTACACATCATTAGAAATAGGATCTTTTTGTTATTCTGGGGCTTCTTCCTTCTTTTTGTGGACCCTTAGGTTATTTTTTAGGTGATGGTTGAGGAGTTACCACCCTTTATTTTAATACCCCAACAATTGGTGCAAAATGCTCCTATCCTTAAGTAATAACACTCCATTGGGTGGTTTCAAGGCCCTATTTTTTCTATCCTACAACAATGCCTTAGTATTTTAGAGGTGATTAGGTCATCCTATACTTCTTAGTTTGATGTTCTAGCATGCTTCCAATGGCATCAGGATTTGGCCTCTTCTCCTATCTATGTTGCCTTCTTTATGCTATTGTTTCTATCAAAAGAGGAAGGGTTTCTCTAGGGGCCTCCTCACATCCTAAATCCTTCCTCTTTGGTTTGAGCATATAATAGAATACATGAATGTGCCCCATGATGATAATCTAGTGTATGTTGACATACATAATATCTATCTCATTAGTCTCCCTATATGTATTCTTTATGGGACACACACACACACACACACACACACACACACACACACACATATCCCATAAAGAATACATATAGGGAGACTAATATATATATATATATATATATATATATATATATATATAAATATAATTGATGAAGAGTATGAGTTTCATCATCAATTTTATCAACTTCAATGCACACCTTGTGCATGTTAGCAATGTGATTCACAATTTTTTTAAATTTCTTGGCTATAAAACCATATGAAAACTTAATCCACCTAGACAAGTTATAAATGGGATTGATCTAGATGTTTTTAAGTGAATAATGTTTCATCATAGTAAACTAGGATTGATTTTCCATACATTTGGGTAACTCTTTAGGGACATACCATTCATTATTGAATGCTTCCTTTATCCCTTCTAATCATCCCTTTAATTTTAGTTTGTGGGAAGGGGAGATGGTTCCTATACAAGTGAACTATTGAAACCATTATATAAAGAACTTTTTATACAGTGGATATACCCAATTTAGCTCTTTCCTATCATATTTTAAAATACCAATCTCATTAAATTTTAGTAAAATAAGAATCAATCTCAACAAAATTTAATGATTTGGAAGGCAGTGGGCCTTCTAAGCATCTTCTATAATCTTCTCAATGAAATACATGGTGTAATTATATTTTTTCCCCTAGTCCATCTAAATCACCACATATAGTGTGCCATGTAAACATCTTTTCATCTATCCCTACCTCCCAGCTTGTTCATTGCCAAGTGATATGCTACTTGAATGGTAGGATCCTAGAGGCAAGTGATGTACATTTCATGGCCCTACTTTTTATACTTTATCTCTATTTACACATTCTCCACTTCCTTTTGGTCCTCCAAATACACATTAACATCCATGCCTAAACATTATAACCATGTTATATTGCTAGCTTATTTATTAGTTATTCACATCCTGCACCTTACAAAGTATAAATAGTCATTATGGATGTGTGAGACTAAAAATCTCACTGCTTCCATAGGATTCCCAAAATAAGGTAAGGGAAACAATTGGAATATCTTGGTATTATTCAACTAGTTGAATACTATGAGGTCATAGGTGACCTCATTTCTTGTGTTTTATCACGTGACTTTGTAGTAATGCTACAAGTCTCCCTCATTATTGAGATGATGGTGGTTATAGTCAAGAACTTGACAAGAGGATACCTTGGACTCCCCATCTTCACCATACAAGACTAAATCAATGTATTTCATTTCTTTAATAAAAATAGCGGGTGGAAATGGTGCTATAGACTACTTTCCCCCTCCCTTACATACCATTGTTGGTTCTTTCCTAATATAAGTCTCTATTGTTTGTTGTGCCACATTATTTACTTGCATATTGGGTTCACTAGGGGATTATTCTCAAAGCAAAATATGTCATCCTCATATGTGCTCATACTCTTCCTCTTTATGAATGATAGATAAAGGTTCACTTATTTGGGTCTTCTGATTTGGCCATATCACCCTCTAAGGAGCCAATAGGTTTAGGCATGGTCATTTGAATATTATGAATGAATAAAATTTTCTTGGTTTGAACTTCCTCAACTTTCTTTATTCATCATCCTCTAATGATGGAAGTTGATACTTGTAACCTATAACTCTCTCTAAATAACATTCCTAAAACCATAATTTCACCTTTTCCCCATTCATAATCATCACCTAAATTCTTAGCTTAAAAATTATCATTAGATGTTGATGAACACTTCTTTTGGTGGCTTAAAAATACTTCATTTAGAGTTTATATATTTTAAAAAAATAACTATAAAATATTAAAATTAGGACCTTCTAACTTTATATAGTATTAATGACTTGTATAAATTTACTCTCTCATTATTCCATCCATCACTTGACTTGTTAATTTTCTCAAATGGTATGCCACAACATCTATTTTACATGCTTGTTCTTATACTCAACACTTTATCAATTTAATATACCTATTCCATCCTCACAATTTTATCATAGTGCATGCCAATTGTAAAAATATTTTCATTTCCATTTTCAAAGTTAGGAGCTATTTTTTCCCTCTTGACCCATTCATAAAATTTTTCCCCATATCACTCTTTTTCCACACTTCAAGTCACATGCTACCTCGTGCATGAATTATTTTCTCCTTATGTGCTTCCACTTGTATTCTCATTATGTGTGTGTTTCCATTTCTATTTCACTTGTGTGCCCATAATGCATGCTAATTTTTACATGCATGCCTCTTATGTGTGTGATTCCTTAAAAAATTTACTTTACCTCCCTAGATTTACTTTATTTATCTTGAAATTTACCCCATAACAAAATATTGTTTTGGTCCTCCATTAGCATGTCCAAATATGAAAAAAAATAGAACCATGTGATGAAATAAACCTACACAAAAGACCCACAAGAAAAATGATGCTTTATTACAAAACAAAAAAAAAAAAAAATTAATCTAGTGGCAAACACCTTATTGAAAATATTACATGGAATGATAGGGATGAAGTCAAATACCATTAAAATGACCTAGATTAAATTGGTGATCTAACCGCCTTAATTTGCATGCATATATGAGATGTATGATATTAATGATGATCATATCATCTTAATGTACATGAATTTTACTATAAAGGCACATGAACTTGGAATCATATACCAAGACATGCATACCAAAAGACAATGTTTTGGTTTTAAGATGTATATCATTCCAGGATTTATGCTTCTCCTTGAATCTAATTTGAAATAAAACATGCTTCAAGGTGTACTTTTAGATATTGTTCATCATCTAGTTGGCCAACACATGCAATATGTAAATAAGGGATAAGGAAATCCACTAGTAGAACTACTTAAACACCAAATACAAGAGGAAAATGAGTAATCTTGTTCAATCATTTGTATGTGGTTTCATATGCCCATAAGTCTATAGAAACTTGAAAATTATAGATAGTATGACTAATATTATAAATATTTTCCAATATATGACCCAATATCTTATTAAAATATTTCATAATGTCATTTCATTGAGGGTGGTATGGAGTTATCTTATGGTTTGAAATAATGAAATCAATGAAGAGGATGTGTATAGTCTTATTGAGGAAGTGAGTGCCATGATCAATTATTAAACTTAAAGGGAAGCCATAATTGGTGATTTTATTTTCATAAAGTAACCTAGCAGTGGATGAATTAGTAAAATCACGTGTGGGAACTACTTCATCCTAGTGTGTAAGATGGTGGTAGTAATGATGTAGCATGCACTGGTTCCTCTTTTAGTAGGGGTGATTGGCCCAAAGAAATGAATAACCCATTTTTCAAAAGGTTTATGAGCAAGGATTGGATGAAGAGGCATAACATCTATGTGGTTTGGTTTTCCTATTTTTTGATATACACATTAACATGCATAAGATTTGACATATTTGAATAAGGTGGGACACCACAAGTGAGCTAGGAGAACCTTTCATGTCATTACATCACCAACATATTGTCCTCTAGTGACACCTTCATGTACCTCTTGAATTACATCCATATGATCATGTTACACAACATACCTTTGTAACAACTCATCCTTTCCAAGTTTTGTATATGTCTCTAATAATAATTTGAAAAGGTGTAGTATATAAAACTAGTTGCTTTTTATCTTGGGTACTAAGATGGTCTGGCATAAAACCTATTATGAGAAAATAAATTATTCATTCTAAATATTTGAGCACATCCGTAACTTGAAAAATTTATACATCATGTAAATCATCCTCTATGGCATGCATCGATTCACCAAACTCAACACATGAGAGGTAGTTGGGAATGAAATTCACTTTTCCAAGTTTTATGACCAAGGAGATTTGGAAGTCATGGAAGAGAAAAATCCATTAATAGATTCATCCATACAACACTAGTTTATTCACAATGTACTTGAGCACCTCATGATTTATAAATAAGGTGAATGGAGTGTTTAACTTGTATTGGAAAAACATTTTGAGTGTATTCACTATGGATAAGGCTCCTCATTATGTAGTAGAATAATTATTCTATGTTGGTGTTCACTTGTGATAGTAAAAATATATGGGATGGTCTAAATTCCATTCACTAGGATATGCATGGATATCACCCACCACCATGTCAAAATCAATGACATGTACATAAAATGGTGTCATCTAGTCTAGGAACTAGAGGATGGATGTAGTTATCAATTTCTCCTTGAAAGTCTTGAATGATTGTTAATGTCATTCAATCTATAGGAAGAGGCCATTTTATTTGAGTAATTATTCTAATAGGGATGATATATTGGCATAACTATGAATAAACTTATGATAATATCCTGTGTGACCAAGGAAGACATGAAACTCATGTTGAGTGGTTAGAGGTGAGAGTTTAATAATAATTACAATCTTGGTAAGATCCACTAGTAGTCCATCCTGATAAACTATGTGCCCTAATAGAATCCCAAAAGGTGTGGTAAAGATAAAATGATTTAGGTTTAAGTAAATCTAAAGTTTTTGACATCACTCAAGCATCAGGAAAAAATTAGCATAGTGGTCATGTACTAATCCATATATGGTACAATCATCCAAATATACTTTAAGGAACTTGTGGACGAAATATTTAAAGTTTTTTACTGCAATGTGAGAGAATACTATTGATGTGTGTTTTAAGCCAAATGGCATAAAATTATATGAAAATGAACCCTATTCAATTAAAAAAGTGGATTTTGCCTTATCTTCCTCAATAATTATTACCTAAAGATAGCCTCAAAATCCATAAATGAAGGTATAAATTTCACAACCAGCAACACCTCCTAAAATCTCCTCTGTGAATGATGTTTAGAATGGGTCTATGAAAAACATAACATGTAACTATCTATAATCCATGAAAATGTAGATTCATCCATAGTTCTTGATGCTAATTAACATGGGGTTAACCCATTATTCTTCATAAATGGGTGTGATAACCTTAGTACACAACATGCCATCAATTTATTCCTTAATGCATGCACATAGATTATAATTGATTATATATGGTTGGTTTCTAACTAAGCAAGAAAAATCAACCAATTTTATGTACATTTTACCTAATTTTAGATGTACTTCATTCATATTTGTATAGTTTCATGGGAAAATATCTACATATCCCTATATAATTTTAAATATTTTAGCTAATTATACTTTAGGCTAGTAATTTCCTACAATAGCCATCTTAAGTGTCTTCTATGCCAATATTATACTTAACCATTTTGATTTGCATGAAATATGGTTTCTACTCAGATTGCATATTATCTCTCACCTTACATTCCTCATATTCTATGGGCAAGTTTAAGTGATCAAATATAAGATCTGAGAGATCAATGTTAGTGTCATGTCCCTTTTTTATTTGACATGTTCAGAGTTGATGGTTAGCCTATTATGCGACCCTCGTAGGTTGATAGGATGGATAAAGGGTCATGGAGGAGCTTGGCTTGGCTTCGATTAGAAGAATTTGTCCAATTGGATTTTGTTCAGGCTTTTTTGGACATGTTTGCCTAAGCTCTTATTATATAGGGATTTTTGGCACTCAGTGGATCATCCTTGTTATGGTATGGTCATGTGTGGAATCACTCCATAATTCACCAGCTTTAGACGGTTCAAAGATCTGACATGTATTAAGGGAGATATTAATATTTGATTGATGTAATCAAATATTAATTATTTAGCCTATTTTTTATTTAAGAAACCCTAATTATAATTTAGGAAACCCTAATTCTAATTTAAGAAACCCTAATTAGGTCAAGCACATATTTTTGAGGATATAAGGGTTTCTCATGGGAGAGAGTTGAAATTATTATGGATTATTATTTTGAAGACAAATTTTGCTAAGGATTTTCCTGAGAAGACTGAGCCAAGGGTTCCATTATTCTATCTACATTGATGAACGTGCCCTCTTCAGTGTGTGTGATTTAGAGGCTATGAGATATCATCTGATCTATTGCTAGGTTGAGAGATAACTTCACATAGAAGTTATCACAGGTATTTATAGGGATTTATTTTATTAGGTTTTTGATTTAGGGTTTTGATTCAGATATTGCATAGATAAAGATATTCTATATTAGAGCCATATATCTTGAGATCAAGGGTCCAACAAATAGGTTGTGCTATATTAGCAGCCGTATGAAGTTTGTATAGATCCGTGCAAATCTGTATGCTTCAACAGAAAGTGCAGAGACTGACATCGTCAGGCAGAGACTGGCAGTGACCGACATCGACCGACCCTCTCACTGATGTCGATAGGATAACGACACCAAGAAACTAACGATAGTAGTATAACTAATGTCAGTGACTATGTTTTTGACATAGCAGGCTGAGACGTACCAGATTTAGGTTTTATTACTAGTTTATAGAATACTCAGGTTATTAAGACCGTATTTGAATATTCTTTTATATTCATGACAGAGGACATCTATTGTAATCATCTGAGCAAATAAATAAGAGATTATACTATGATTTATTTATCTATTTGGAGATATTTTGCATGAATAAAGATAAGCAATTCAATAATATTCAATTTTAGATTTCAAGGGAAATAGGGGATATTACAGTGGTATCAGAGCTAAATCCTACCATCCTGAGGGTTTGACAATCTTATGTAGCCATAAGAGTTGGGACCACATAGGTATAACATAGGTAGTAGAGCCTTACTTGAAGGTACCCAGGTGTTAGAATAATAGCCGATTATCATGAGTGACAAAGGTGAGGGTAGCCCACCCAGGGGCCACCAACATAATGATGATCAGGGTACTAGAGAAGTCTACCATGAGATGACACAGACACTATAGGCACTTACTACTATGGTAAGCAGGATGAACCCACCTGATAAATAGAATGGGGAATAAGGAGATAATAGGAGTGCTACTGTTAATCAGAGATCCCAGTAGGCCCACTCTAGAATAGCTGATAGACCTACACATCCTACATTTGTTCAAGAGGAACTAGAGGTTCTAGCAGAGGAGGAGGTAGAAGATTCCCTATTTGTAGATGTTCTCATGGTTGCAAATGATGAGTTGGACTTATTAGGTCCTCAGGTTTGGGAGAAGATGTCCTTTGATCATTTTGTTAATCAGAGGAGAGAACACTACAGATTGGTTAGACAAGACAGGAGACCTAGACACCAGAATAATGATCTGAAGCATGCTACAAGCAGGCTCACACTAGCGATGTTTGACGGTAGTGGAAAGGTCATAGTGTAGGCCTAGATTAGTAAGCTAGACACATTTCTCACATTACATCTGATGGCTGAGGGAGATGCTATCAGATATGTGACACTGCATCTTGAGGGAGTAGCTCATGATTGGTGGCACCACAAGATGGTGACACTCCATCATGATCAGATCACATCTTATCAAGAGTTTTTGGATAGACTCATGGAGAATTTTGATAGGAGGGATCCAGAATCCTAATTTTGAGAGTTGGCACAATTGTGCCAAAGTGGCAGTCTAGAGTCTTACATTGGTGACTTCTAGAAGTTATCAGTTATGGTTCTTGACATTTCAGAGCGTAGATTGGTAGTTATCTTCATGGAGGGATTGATAGAACCATTGAGAGGTTGGATCAAAGGCTTTGATCCTCCTTCATTATAGGTAGCTATGAAGAAGGCACATAGTATGGAGATGGTAGCCCTATCCAATAAATTTAACTCCAGAGGTACTTCTTCACCCAGGGACCATAAGTGCTCCAACAAAGATAGAGAGGGATTAGATTTCAACAAAGAAAAATTAGGTGTTAAGAATGATTCAAAGGCCAACCCAGCATCACCACCTTTGGATTAAGAGGCTCTTAATGATCTACGTAGGAAAAAGCTTTGCTTCTACTGCAAAGGTCCATATGATGCCAATCACGATTGTCCTTTGAGGCCTAAGGGCAAGGCAAATCATGTGCTATGGGTGTATTATGAGGATTCAAAATTAGAAGATTCTAAATAGAAAGATAGTTATAAGGAGGTAGAGGCTTCAGAGCCTAAGGCAGAGGTAGATTTAGAGCTTCACATATAGGAGGTATGCCTATCTAGCATTTAGTTAGATGATTCATTCAGACTCCATGGAGTTTTGGTAGGACAGAAGGTCATCACCCTTCTTGATACAGGGGCCACACATAATTTTATAGATGCTAGATTTGTGGAGAAGCATGGACTCACTATCAAAGATTTTGAGGGCATTAGAGTTAAGGTAGCCGATAGTCACACTCTTAGGTGTGAGTGGATGATTAGAGACCTCCCATTGCACTTGAACAACTATGAGTTCAACGCTAATTATTATGTGGTGAACATGGGGGATATAGACTTAGTCTTGGGTACAAAGTGGCTTCATTCCCTTGAGAAAGTCACTCTTTGTCTCAAGGACATGGAGGTTCATTTTGATGTTGGTGGGAAGACACATATTCTTAAGGTAATATGGGGCAACAACATCAAGAATATGTTTTTTCATTGGATGGAGAGACTCATACCACATGATATGGGAGAGTGCGCTACCGAGTGCACATTGGTACCAACATAGGAGAGACAGGTGGATGAGCTTTGTCTTGAGGTGAGTTTAATCTAGGAGTTAGCAAATGTGGTAGGGACTCTGCTTTCTATTATAGTTGGGTCACATGTTGATGATAATATGAGTATGTCTAGCATTCACATTCTAGATTCAGATATTATTCAAGTGAGGAGTTTAATTGTGTTGCCAATTGATTTCTATGTATGGATTGAATGTTGGGATCTTTATCTTGGTACTTGGGATGATGTGACACCATTAGATGAGAATTGTGATAGACATGGCATGGAGTTTGCATTGATTGACAGTGGTGTAGATCATGACTACATTTGGGATCCAGGTGGATTGATTGGTTTATCATTCAATGATTGCTTGAGGGCAAGAAATTTTAGGAGGGGTGGATTGTTATGTCCCCTTTTTAGTTGACATGTTCAAAGTTGATGGTTAGCCTATTATGCAACCCTCGTAGGCTGATAAGATGGATAGAGGGTCATGGAGGAGCTTGGCTTGGCTTTGATTAGCATAATTTATCTAGTTGTCTTTTGTTTAGGCTCTTTTAGACACATTTGACTGAGCTCTTATTATATAGGGATTTTTGGCACTTAGTGGAGCATCCCTGTTATGGTATGGTCATGTGCAGAATCACTCCATGATTCACCAGCTTCAGACGGTTTGAAGATCCAAAAAGTATTGATGGAGATATTAATATTTGTTGATTTAATCAAATATTAATTATTTGGCCTATTTTTTATTTAAAAAACCCTAATTCTAATTTAGGAAACCCTAATTCTAATTTAAGAAACCCTAATTAGGGTAAGCACATCTTTTTGAGGGTATAAGGGTTTCTCATGAGAGAGAGTTGAAATTATTATGGATTATTGTTTTGAAGACAAATTTTGCTAAGGATTTTCTTGAGAAGACTAAGCCAAGGGTTCCAGTATTCTATTTTCATTGAAGAATGTGCCCTCTTCAGTGTGTGCAATTTAGAGGCTATGAGATATCAATTGATCTATTGACAGGTTGAGAGATAACTTCACATAGAAGTTATCAAAGGTATTTATAGGTTTTTATTTTATTAGGTTTTTGATTCAGGGTTTTGATTCAGATATTGCACAAATAAAGATATTCTATATTAGAGCCATATATCTTGAGATTAGGGGTCTAGAAAATAGGTTGTGCAATATTGGTGGCCATACGAAGTCCATACAGATCCATGTAAATCTGTATGCTTTAGTGGAAAGTGCAGAGACTGACATCGGCAGGTAGAGACCGATAGTGACTAACATCGGCCAACCCTCTCATCGACGTCAGTAGGATAACAACACCAAGAAACTGATGGCAGTAGTATAATCAACGTCGGTGACTGTGTTTTTGACACAACAGGTTGAGATGTACCAAATTTAGGTTTTATTACTAGTTTACAAAATACTCAGGTTATTAAGACCGTATTTGAATATTCTTTTATATGCATGATAGAGGACATCTATTGTAATCATTTGAGCAAATAAATAAGAGATTATACTATGATTTATTTATCTATTTGGATATATTTTACATGAATAAAGATAAGCAATTCAATAATATTCAGTTTTAAATTTCAAGGGAAACAGGGGATATTATAGTTAGTACCCTCATCAAATTGATATACAACCTTATATTTACCCTTTTAGATCTATTCCAAATGGTTATTTTTATATTATGAGTTAGGTTCAAACTAATTCATGAGAGCAGTATTAATTTATTAGAAGATTGTCAATTCATCCTCAATTTTACCATGCATGGTTTGTATGTTGTCTTCAATTAGTGTTTGATCACCTAGTATTTCTTTATGGATCACTTATAAATATATGTTTATATCTAATCAAGGTCAATAAAATATAAAGGTGGTGAGAATACCATGTCTAATTCATTCCTAGGTAATTTTATCTATATGTATTTATTGATGAACTTACCACACTTTAGCCCAATGTTAAGAGTGTCATTAAATGCATGTACCCATAAGGATTTTGGTAAAAATGTCTCATCCACATTATAAATATTCTCATATATGGATAGATGATCACTTCGGTACTCAAATCCATTATAAATGAGTGTCTTATTGTCATGGTGAAAGTGATGATATAACACAACACGTATTGTCAAATATTTTATCCAATTATATTTTACGCCAATAATTTCCTAAAGTAGCCATCTTGGGTGTATTTTCTATGCCAATACTATATTTAATGATTTAGAGTGGTAAAAAATATGCTTTTATGTGTAAATTTCATATTATCTCTCACTTTGTGTGCCTCATATTCTATAGGCAAGTTTAAGTGATCAAATGGAAGCTCTAGGGGATTAATGCTATTACCCTCATCAAATTACATAAAACCTTCTACTTACCCTTTCATATTTACTCCCTATGTATATTTTTGTATTTTGAGTTAGGTTCCAACTTAGTTGTGTTAGGAGTATTAGGTTCTTAGAAGATGGCCAAGTCATCCTAAATTTCATCATGCATGGTATGTATGTTTTCTTCAACTAGTGTTTAATCACTTAGTATTTGCTAATGGATCACTTACAGAGATAAATTTAGATTTGATCAAGGTGAAGAAAATACAAAGGTGGTGAGCATACCATGTCTGATGCATCCCTAGGTGTTCATATCTAGGTGTGTTTCTTGATGAAGATACCATGTTGTATCCAACTGTGAAGAGTTTCATAAAATGTATGTAGTCATAAAGATTTTGGTGAAAATTTCTCATCAATAATCAATCTAAATATGTTCAAAGTTGGCTAGATGATCACCTGGGTACTCAAAACCATTATAACTAAGTGTGGCATGAAGCCTATTGTCATGGTAAAATTGATGATGTAGCATGATGCAAACTTGTTCCCATGTCAAGAACTTGTATTGATGAGCATCCCACCAACAAGAAATTATGCCTTGAAGTAAAATAGGGAGTGCACATACATGTTCATCTTCAAAAAAATAGTAAACCTCTAATTTCTTTGAGCACTCCCAGATATTTATAACTTAGGTGCTTGATCTAACTAGAAAGGTGGTCCATTCATTAGATATCCACCAATGAGATGAATATACTTATAACACTTATATAGCTTATGTGGAACATTTATATATTGACCAAATGTATCATAACCCTATCCCATTAGGTCATATTATCTATGTTCCCAATGTTCATAATTAATTTTGGTGGTGTTAGAGATGGATTTCATGTCTCCCAATTAAAGTAGACCATTAGGAATAGGATCTACATTTTAATTTCCTTACATCATGATGTTATAAATGAGGTTGAGGTCCTCATAAAAATAAACTACTTATATAAAATGGGGGCCTTAATTTTTAGTGAGATGAATGAATAAACATTGGGTGTCAATCTCAAAGTTGATGTAGTGCTTCTTAGAATGCGAGTTTGCATTATTAGTAGAGCATCATGATCAACTCAATAGAGCTAGAAAGTCATTAGCTTCAACTAGTTTAGTTACTTCAAAATAACCTCTAAAAGGGACACCCATAATGTTAAAGATGGCATATTTGAGAACTCCTATAGGCACTACTCAAGTCTTATTATCTATAAACATAATATGTGGGAAGAGTTACAAAGTGGGGCTCCTCATCTTCCTCTAGGCATCCTTTGTGAGAACATTAACTTGTACACAAATATCCAATAGTATATATTAGATCATCCAGCCATAAATAGACTCATTTATAATGATCTCCTTATCACATTTTTCATATAGTTAGATATAGTCTTATTTTAAATATGCATGGTTCAAATGAAAATCTATAGGAGTCTTGGTTGTCTATTTTCACAATAGTTCTTGAAGAGGGGATTGATGTTTTCATTGAGGAGTAGTTTGCATAGCTCTTGAAATTTATCTTTTTTGGAGTTTGTTAAGATACTTTATTTTCATCTCAATGTGTATGGTTACATCATTATCCTTAAAAAACTTAATTTCACCTTGTAAAGCATGTACCAAGGCCATTGTGTCATGTAATACCTCTTTCTATTTTTGAGCATTAAGGTAGTGTTGAGCATGTGGTTATTCATGTTAAACCTTATCCATAGGTGGAACTAAAATAGGTTGGGAATGAGCACCACTTTATGTCATAATTTTTATTTTAGGTCCCATTGGTGGGGTGGTAGGATGCAGTATCCATTAATCACTTGGATTTTTTACAACACTAATCATTATATCTCACTTCTCATTATTCTATTTGGTGATATTTGTATATAAACTAGGTCATTATTCCAAATGATGATCATTCTTAAAAAAGGCACAAGTTGGGTAAACCAAGAAATCACACCAATAGTGTTTTATAGATCCACACTTATAATAGGTCCTAGGTGTAAAATGACCACCAATGCACACATTTCCATGTCCTCATCCCCAAAAAGATCATCCTCCACTAGAATATTTATTATTATCAACATAAGTTTGATGATTCCCTCTTGTGCATGCTTCATGGATCTCATTGATAACTTGGAAGTCATTATTATCATGCATGTATGCATCATTGATTTTGAAATATAGTGACACATTATCTTGGGTAGCATGATAGAGCAAGGGATAATTCCTTACATCATGATCCTCTTAGTAGATCTAACAAGACTATTTTTTTATAGTAAAAACATTACTCCATGGGAAATTATTCTTGTTATGGCCCTCTACTTAATATTCAACACACCATAGGCCACTACCTATGTCATGATCATTATTTGTTATTAGATTCTTCAACTTAAAATTCATATCAACAATCTAAACTTCCATAAAGGGGTTGATTCTTATATCTATACTTCACATAAATTTTATGCAAAGATAAGATTCCAGTGCCTCATGTGCATTAGTAAAGGTATTTTGGGATAGATATTGATGAAATAGAAGAAACAATCCTCCCATTATTTTAGAGAAATTTTGCTTATATTCATTGGAAGGAAGAGAAAAGAAACTCAAGAAGGGTATGGTTAGTAAAACCTGATATGTTATGCATGCATTGATCCAGATAATTATAGATACTCATATTTGGCTTGGAAGGAATGACCTACAAATAAAAAATCATGAACTAAATGGTTGATTAGTTAGATAATAAGGTGGAATGCCTAGCAAGATAGATCTAAGAAGCATGGGCTTCCTTGGATGCTATCAATCCATGCTTTTAAACAATAAAGTTTTGAAAGATAAAGTACTTGCATAAATCATAAAATATACTAAAATCAAATACAAGAAGTGCTTGATAAATTAATAGGTGAATTTTACTAATTATATCAATAAATAGATTGATACTAATGCCAAATGAATAAGATATTGTTCATAAAATATGGTGAGGTTCCAAAATTAGATAGGGGATATAAAAATTGGATTTGGTTAAGATATGGTGGGTGAAAATAGCTTATTTATTTGTCAGAAAGTGACCATTAGCAGTTGGGGTGACTATCAATGGTTGGGGTGACCATTGGTGGTTATGGAAAAACCATCAGTGGTTATTATGGGTTCTAATTTGGTTTAATAAAATTGGTTGATGAGGTTTCTAGAAAGTGGGTTTGGGCTGGGCTGGTTGCAAAGTAGAAAAAAAGTAACTAATTAATGAAAAGAGATACTTAGCTTCTTAATTACTGATCCAAAGATGGTTGAGGAATATTTTAGTGGATCTTGGAGTAATTTTGTAGAGTAATGATACTTGGCTATTTGTTGATGAATGTTAGCACTTCAGCTCTCTATTGCACTTGTTGGTTTGCTAGAATAAGACCTGTAAAAGGAAATTTTGATGTAAGAGGCTCTACTTCTAGATGTGGATGATGATGGATTGATTGATTAATATATTTATTATGAATCCCTTTAACCTCTTCCTCATTTCTTTTTATGGGAAGGAAGGAGAGGTGAAATAATAGGTTATCAAGAAGTTCAACAAGTAGTTTAAATTTAGCTTGTACATGCATTAGATCACATATGAATTATACAAACTAAATATAAAAAACAAGATGGAGTTGATTAGAGTATATTATTTATGTTGTGGGAACCTAATCATCGATGGTTAAGCCTAACTGTCAATAGTTATGGTGACCTTTAAAATTTGAGAGTCAAAGGTTTGAGTTGGTCAAAGCTACTTAATTTCAGTTTGGTTTGGGGTCGACAGGGTATGGGACAGCCCCTAAGGGTTCTTGAGGTGGTTTAAAGGTTATTTCAACATCTATAACCATCATGTATGGTTTTTTAGTGTATACCTTTCCCCCTTTTTGTTATGTAGTTCATATCAACAAGCTAAAAAAAATAGATTGCAAGTTGTAGGTTTGGTTGCCCTAAGCATGGGCAGAGGTATTCCCCCTCAAATCAAGAATTGATGATGTGAAATAAAATCTGGTGCAAGTTTGATGAGTAAGTGTGGTGAAAAAGTAGGTGGTAGGTTGGGCACTAAAGTGATAACATGTGCATAAAGTGTAACTAATTATGATGGCCAAGATCATGCATTGATTAGGTTTCCATGGTTGGTAAAAATTAGGTCAGTATTAGAAGGATAAGTGATAAATAGACCATGTGACCATATGTGATGGTTGGGATACACTTTTAAACTCAAATCTCCTAGACAAGGTTAGTGTTTTCACAAGTATCCAAGGTAGGAAGTGCTCTCATGAAGACAAAAATTGGTTAGGTGTATGTAAGGTAGTGTAAATTCAAAATGTTCAATTTGGAAAGTGTAGTTGGTGTAGTCAAAAAGATCAAGGCAAAGTTGTTACAAAACATGTGATATTTAGGCCAAAATGACCAGTGGCAAGGTAAGGTGGTTGGTAGTGGTTATTAGACAAGGGTTTTTCCATTAGATGATGGTAGGTTAAAGTGTGATAAAAAATTATTGAAAAGGTGTGTTTGGGAGGAAAAAATCCCTAGAAAAGCTAACCATGGATGGTCATAGTGGACACTCAGGGTTGATCATCGATGGTCACCATAACCATTAGTGGTCACATGTTAGCCCTAAAAGGTGAAGACAAAATACTGTCAGGGGTTTCATTTTCTCATTTGAGTATATTAACCCTCAACAATTGGCTTCTTGGTATTTGGTGAGAAAATTTCTCATGGTTAAGGGTGATTGGTTGATTGGATTGAGTTAAGGTTGATTTAAGATGTAGAGGGGATGAGGGAGAGTGTGAGGTCAAGAATTAGTACCTAGGGTTCCTCCTTAATGGCAGTTAAAGTATGAGGTAGGTACTATTGTGAATCAATAAATTAGGTTTTAATTTATGATTTTTAAATTTTTTTTTGTTGAGTAGGTTGTTTGTTCACTATTGGTGTGGGTAGTTTTGACCTAGGGCTAGGTTTTGGGTAGTTTTTGTTGTTGGATTTAGAATGATAGTGTAGATGCAAATTTATAATGGTAGGGTAGATAAGGGAGGGTAGGGGTAGGTGTAGATATGTTTGTATGAGCTATTGGAGCATTGATAAGTGTTTTTGAGGGGTAGGGTATGCATTTAATCACCAATAATCACTACATAGTGATCGTCAATGGTCATTTTAAGTCATCATCAATCACTATTAACCATTAATGGTTGATGATTGACCATTGGTGGTAGATACTTGACCATCAATAGGCCACATTGTGGTGAGCATCAGTGTTTGGTCACTTAATAGTTGGTAGTCAACTATTGACAATCAATAGTTGGAAGGCTAAGTTTGAAAGTATTGGTAAAGTGTTGATAGTTAAGGTCATGGTTTAAGGTTTGGTAAGTTGTTGATAGGTATATGGTTAAAAGGGAGGGTTATTGTTGCATTTTAAGGTCAAGGTGTTAGGGTAGGTTAATGTGTATAGGCTAAGAAGGTAAAATGATAGGGTAAAATAATAAGAGGTAGGTGTGATAGATAAAGTTCATAGGAAAAATATGTCAATGAATTAAGGTTGTTTTTATTAAATGTTATAATTATGGGAGTGGATTTATATGAGGGACATAATGCCCTAGATAATAAATGAGATCAAACATAGGATGATGGATGGAGACTGGGAGCACATGGGCTTTAGAGGTATGAGGTACTATCAGCATGAACATTAAGACACTATGATGTTAGTGACACTCATCAATAGATGGGATCTTACCACTAACACCTTATTACTTCTTATAAGTGAGTTGACTATCTTGCCTAAATAAATCCACAAGTTCATATACTTATGCATTTAGGGTGAGTTGATATATCATATTGAAAGTGATAAGCATGACTAATAAATGGATCTCCTATACATATATGACCTCAATTTTGTGAGGTGGCACTCAAGAGGCTTTCACTACATGCCATTATATCAAAGATACATGGATGTGAGGAAGATTTTCATGATGATGATGATGATAGTGGTGATGTGTTATACATTACTAGATTCTAGTAGTAGAAGGTTCCCATAATTATTGTTGGGTTGTTCATGGAGTTGTTGTTAGGTTGCATAGTGTTTTTATGGGCAATTATGTTACTTGTTAATATTTATTGAGAGCTATGGGGATTCCAAGCCCATAGGAGATACATGATCAGTTTTGGGTTTGTTCTTCATTATTGATTTTATGAGAACATCAAGGTGTTGAGACCTATGAAGCTATATTGGAAGGCTTTCTATAGATGGATTACAAGGTTAGATATATGAGGTGGAGAGATGACTATGCCCTCTCAAGACTAGGAGTATAATATCATGATATTGAGTGGTATGGGGGTCAACTAGATGCCTTAGTCATTAGGTTTGTGATTTGGAGACCATATGTTAGTGTTCTAGGCTGGCTACACTATAGGAGGCATACATTGTCTCTGTAGGGCTAAAGATGGATATATGGCTGACAAGATTAGGAGATAGATTTGATCCCATTTGATAGGGTATATATGTACTTAAACCTCTATAGGATATACTTAGGGCATTCCCAAGATACATGAGGGAGGATGCAGAGTTTCCACTACCTATTCTTTAGCTAGTGCATGATTTTATTGACTATGAGGAGTTGCCTATGAGGATAGACATGGATGATGTAGGTTTTGTAGATGGATATCCTTCATATTACAAGGAAAACTATGCCATATCCTATATTGGTCCTAAATATGGGGGTATCAAGATATGGATGTTGATGTATTAAGAGATAGTCAAAAAGTTTAGATGTTGGGGGTTGCCCCAAATATACAGATAGTGACTATAAAGAGGGACCAGGCACAGGCATCCCTAGCTAGAACTCAGGGATCTCTATTACTATCATAAGCATCCTTGGTATTAGTGTAGGTTTAGGTGCCCATTTTGATAGGGGAGAGAGATTAGGCTAGATCTTAGCTAGCCTTAGTGATGTAGGAGAGAGATTCTCTTTGGTAGGTAGGAGGTAGAGTACTAGTAATTATAGGACTAATATGTATTGTATCAATGCAAAGATATGTAGTGACTATGGAGGAACTTTGGTATTATGAGGCCTTAGTCTTAGGTGTTTTTTAGATGAATCCTGATGGGGTAAGTATAGGGATAAGATTTTAGGAGGTGTGAGCATGGTGACACTAGGTTAGTGGGTTCAATCTATAGGCAGATAGGTAGGTATATGAGTGTAGGATATAAGAGGTAGTGGTGCCCTAGGATCATAGATTTGTGATGAGACATTATATTTTGATGTATTTCATGATTTTGATACTAGCCTAGGAGTCAATGTAGTGAGATGTATATTTGTTCTAAGATAAATATATATTTTTTATACATTATGATGATTATTTAAGAGATATATATGTGATCCATTGTTTATGGTTTATGGCTCATGGTTGTGGTGTTTGTGTTGATCATTGATGATGTCATGTTGATTATTTTCATGCTCATGATGGTGTTTATTTTAACTCACCTAGCTAGTCATGTGATGATGTCTCTTTAATTTATGTTCATGATGATGTTTACTATGGATTGATGTTATTGATGTGATGGTTATGGATGACTATGACGATCCTATTATGATTATGTGATGCTAATGTGATGTTTTTGATTAGTATGATGGTTATGACATTTATGATTATGGTATTTTATGGATGTTTCTAATTTAATTTCATTTTTTGAGATGATTATTATTATGATATTGATATGATTATGGTTATGGTTATGCTTAGATGAATAAGGTTATGATGTGATTATTCTTATGGTTATGGATTATGGATCATAGTTATATGAATGTGATAAATGGTAAGTTGTTGATGATGTTTATGATGTGGTTATGATTATGGTGTTTATGCTAAAATTTAATGAGTATATGCTTCCTCATTTATATTTAGGCATGTGATGGATATGGTATATGTGATTATGACTTGGTGATGGTGATAGTTAATTTATTTATGGAGGTGGTGATTATGCTAGTGATATTGTTTTTTATGATGTGATTATGATATTATGCAATGTGGTTATGATTATGGTCATTTGGTTTAGATTATGGTGAAGCAAATAAAGTAAGTTAAATAATAAAATTAGATGTGAAAAGGAGAAGACAATCTAAATGAATGTATCAATTAGTGTGAGATAATAATGAGGAATGATGATTTTTATTTGGACAAAACTAATTAAACACAAGTTGGATCAGTCTAAGGAACATAAGCCTTTGAAATATTCAAATTAGTGTTCATTAGTTGTTTAAAAAAGGTGTCTTGATCATAAAATGTCAAGTAAGCTCAAAATTCCTTGTTTATAGTGTATAAAGGGGAGATGAATGAAGGTGGAACCTTCTTATGAGACTAACTTGCCTCTTCTAGAGGTTACCAAAGAGTCAGTATAAATAAGTCCATGTCATATAAGGTGTAAAATTATTGATGCAAGAAGTTTAATTATGAGAGCTAATTACAGCTTTCAAAATTACTTTGCTATTTCCAATGCTGGATAATAGGTCTTTTGGTATTTTGTTATTACTTTGGAGGGTTGGGGGAAGCTGACCAATGTATAAAGCTTCCAAAAAATTAATATACTATGAAAAATGGTTTACTCAACCATCCTTTAGGGGAATGGTCTAAGTTTTGTGTTATTTGTTAAAGGATTTTAGATAGTTATCCTTCAAGGGAATAGTCTACCTTATATTGAGCAATTTTGATATGTTGTACAACTATCCTTTGAGGGAACAATCTAAAAATGATAAATAGTGACCCATACGGGTTCTTTTGATTTTTATTTTGATATTTTATTTTGATGTCATGGACTTATTTATATAGGCTTAAAGGGCCACCTTTTATGAAGGCACAACTAAAAGCACAAGAAGGTTGATTAGGTGTAAAAGAGGTTTTAGGTGACAATAATCATGGGAATCCATCCTATGAAAGGGGAAAAAAGTAGAATGATAATCATGACATGGGTAGATAATATGTACTCATTACTCAAGATTAGGCTATGGTTATGATTGAGGATCACATGATTCAATTTTAATCAGTTGTTCCTAAAATAAAGAGATGAGTGTGGTTTTGAAAATAAGGGATGAGCTTAAGTTGGACAAAAGGTGAGTTTTATCCTATTTTAACAAAAGAAATGACACAAATATGAAGCATTTAGGGGCTCAGGCTCTAGGTTCCCTTCAAGAGAGGATAACTGGTAAGATCCTAATCCATACTTGTGGGTTATGAGATAATGTCCAAGACAATTGAAACCAAACTTGCCTCGCTTATTTTTCTCCATATTAGTGACATGTTAATTTTATTTGAGGACAAGGTCTCTGATATTGAATTCTCACACTTTAAGGTGTTTTTTATAAGAAAAATTGATACATTCTTGATAGACATGAAGATGAGTGAGTGTTGCTAAATGATGTTTGCCAAGTAGATAAAATTGAGCTAAACATTATTAATGATCATTATTATCAGAGATGAGATCTTGTAGGGATATGTGAAGAGATGGGATTTGTATTTTGAGAGGAAATAAATCCTCTACTCCAAGCACTAGAGATAAGGGAGTAGCACTTATAGGGGTTTGAATTCTAGTATGATAGGCCCATAAGGCAAAATGGATGTGTAAATTCCAATCCTAGCTAGATGAATTAACCATTTTAGTTAGCATGGTATTGAGAGATTTTTTAGAGGATTCCACATGTACATTAGTTTGTGGATGATAGGGTGAAGATAAACTTAACTTGATACCGAATGCATCAAAAAGATCATGGACTTATTTGTTTTTGAAATATTCACCATTATCAGTGATAATTTTGTGAGGAACACCAAAACAATAGATGACATGATGATTGATAAAGTAAATAATATTTTCAAATTTTTTGGAGAGAAGAGGAATACTCTCTACCCATTTGATAAAATATTTGGTCACAATGATGATGGAATGATGTCACTATGAATAATGGGGGTTAATTTCTCTAGTAAGGTCCAAACCCCATTATGAGAAGGGCCAAAAATCTATGGATATAAAAAGACTATGGCTAGGTACGTGATGTTAATTAGTGTGTTGATGACATTTGACACACCTTTTCACATAATCACATCAATATTGGTTAAGGGTAGGCCATTAATAGCCAAGTTGAAGGATGTGTTTAGTGATGGCTAGGCCACTAAAGTGTCCCCTACATATCCCATCATGCATTTCCCTAATAACATGTGAGGTTTCATGACTACATGGGCAACATAAGAGGAAACCATTAAAGATGCATTTATAAAGAATACCTATAGTATGGTATAATGTGAGGTGCTCTGGATAGATGGTCTTTGAGGATTCCTAAAAAGACTAGAAGGAATGATGATAAGGTTGAGGTAGTCGAAGGCCTACCAATACCAAAGGTTGGGTTAGGTCTTCTTCACATTAAAGATGGTGGTATAATTTGATTTTACATATTAAGGATGGGTATATTGATGGATAGTTATAGATAGCTTAGATTCAGAGGGTACAAATGAGATAGGAGAAATTGTGGAAGCCATCATGTTGGCAAACATGTTCATAGATCATGGAGTGGTTTGGTTATAGTAGTGTTCAAATGATGCTAAGAGTATGTTAGATAATTATTTGTACTATTACAAAATATCATTATTGTATTGGTATGAGTTATTGATTTTATTGACCACAAGTTGAGATTCACAAAAAATGTTGATCGTATTGACTCCCAAGGCTAACATAGTTTAGAGACCTATCACTAGATCCTCAGACATGGCCATATTTTTGGTACATTTAAAATATAACTTGAAGGATAAAGGAAGAGGTTCACTGTGAATGGGAATAAGGATGATCCTAAATCCATGACCATGATGACACTTTGATCCATCAAATAACATGGTCACTTTATAGATGAAGTCTACCTAAGAGAGGGTTATGATTGACTCATCTATAAATTCAAGAGAATGTTGATTGTCTACTAATGGTGCATTTGCCAATTAGTCAGCAATGACCTACCCTTTAATTGAATTCTACTAAAGGAACTCAAGGTCAAACTTATCCAAAAGCATGAGCCACTTATCCATACACTAGTTTTGGTATGGCTTGGAGTGCATATACTTGGGTGGGTCGATATGGTTATCACATAGATCTTGTGGTTGAGAAGGTAAAAGCAAAGTTTGGTGGCCATGAAGACTAAATCTAGGAAAAGTTTCTTGGTATGGGTATACCGATTCTCATATTCTACAAGTGTGAAGCTAATGTAGTAGATGTCTTGCTCTTTATATTACTCATCCAAATGAGCTAGCATTACCCCTAAAGAGTGGTTGGTAATAGAAATATAAAGGTAAAAAGGTTGATCTTCCTTGAGAGGAATGAGGATAAGTGGAGACAAAAAGTACTCTTTAAGTGAATCAAAGGCCTTTTTCAAAAGGTTCCAATGGGGTTGGCATTGATTTGAGAGCTAAAAGATAAACTAATGAATAGATTGGAGCTTCCCCTACAAGTTGTGGTGTTGCTTAAGGTGGGTAGGAAGAGGCATGTCGAGGATTGCTTTGATTATGGTAGGATCAACTTTGATTTCCTAAAGGGATATGATAAAACCAAGGATCTTTCTTGACAATACCCCAACAATACACTACTTAGGGCTAAGGCAAAAATGGTAATGGATGAGTCACCCAAAGATAATATTAAGAATGGCCAAATTATCTTTACGATATTTGGATTTTCTAAGAAGGTCATGAACATAGTCTTATATGATTTTGTGAATAAGGTCATGGAAGATATAGGTCATGTCACATTGGTAGGTTTCACCAGTGTTATTCAATCTAAAATTCATGACCTTATAGCAAAAGATTTCCCATGGGGTGATGAATATGGTTTTGTGTTGATCTTCAGGGGTAATTATGATCTAATTATAACTTTACAATCTATCCATAGAAGATAACATCTCATGGCTGGCTATAAGACAAACTATCTAGTCAATGCTTTATAGAGGAAATTCATCCTTGGGAAAGCAAGGTTAAGGTTATGAAAGTCCACACAAATGTGAAGTCTTCCTATGACTTTGGTGATAGGTATGATATTTGAGACCCTTTGGAGATAATCAATGGTTTGGATGAAATTTATGGATATAAGATGTTGAAGCTCTTATTTGACAAGAAGGTTTATGCAAGGGTGCATTCATCAAAGTTTTTAGCTAACAATCTTGGCATCATAGTTCATGACTATGTTTTGGGTAGCAATAGAGGGATCAATTCTTGGCATCATTGTAAGACCAAGCAAATGTTATGATATGGACTTGTAGGAAGGAGGGGAATCTTGAAGTTCATCTGAGTTTAGTGATTGGCCAAGTTTTACAATGCACAAGTTAAATGGAGTTCCCAAGTTGATATCCATAGTGGATTCATTCAACATGGTGGAAGTTTTAGGAGGAAGATATTTATGGGTATATGAATCTTCATGGCTAAGATAGGAAAGAATGCAATCATCATCCTAACACCAAATAGTATTAATGGTATGAGCATCATCTCTTATCATCTTAAGATGGGTCAGAGGAATGGTTACAGTCACCCCATTCTATTGATAACTCAGGGGTCTAAGGTTGATCATGTTGATGAAAAAAAGTTTGGGGGATGATCTCAAAATCCTTGGTAGTTGATGGTGGAGTGGATAGTGAGGATGGGATTTCCTTATTAATGATGTTAATGGGAAACAAGTTGGTTTATTTTTTAGGTGGCATGAAACTGAGGCCATGATTTTTTTGGGGTTTCTAGGTTTTGATTAAAATCAACTTATGTAGCCCATGTCCATACCAAACTAGAACAAATCCTTTCCAAGCACACCTATAAAGGTATGTCTGGGCAAATTTTAGTTTATCTAGGTAGGAGAAGCTAAAGGTGAATGGTTTAGGTGAAAAAGAGGTGGTGGAAGTGTCAAGGGGTTTATCAAGTCCCCCATTAATGAAATTAGTTTGAAAATTTGAGGGTCCAAAAGGAATAATGGTTCTAATATTGGGGTCATAATTAGGTTGTTGGTCAAGATTCCCTTACTCTTAAGGAGTAGGAAAACCATCACGGGTCAGAAGAAGATACTCCCCCAATGAAATCCACTAGGAGGTTGATTCCAAAGGGTCCATTGTGGGGATTTGTGTAGAAGGGATGGAAGAATTTGTGGATGATTCAGTGGTAAAATAAGATGGGGCTTTGTCTTTGATGATGAAGGTTTGTTGGGTGGGGGAAGAAGAATGTCATTGGGTTGGTACATTATGTTGCATGATATAAAGGGATTGGGATTAGTTTTTATGGTAAGAACTTGACCTTCATGTTAAAATTTGGTGCATTTATGTAGGTTATATGGCACACAATCCATGGAATGGATCTAATGGAATCCCATCAAAACATTGTATTGGAACTTTCCTTATACCACATAGAGGAGTTTAGGAAGTGTGCAGGGTCCTCAATGAATATCAAGGACAATAGTTCTTAGAGTCATGGCCATGGTATCATTTAATTATCAAATAATTATTAAGGTTTTTAACATAATGTTCTTAGGTAATTTGAGTTGGTTGTATGCATGGGAGGAGATAATGTTGATACTAGCTCCCCCATCAATCATAACCTACTTGATGTAGGTTTGGTTAATATTCATGAAAATGAAAAAGGGAAGATCTAGGTTATCTTAATGGATATAGGGTATTTTTGAATCCTTGAAGGTAGTAAGGTTAGAAAACTATAGAGATCTGACAAAAGCTATTAAAGGTTGAGGGTCTTCTAGCCTAACCTCTATAGATTACAATGCTTCTATCATTTCTTAGCAATGATGAGGTGAGGTATTGAGTAATTCATAATGTTGATGCTTAAAATTGTGATGTTTCTAACACCAACAATGGGAAGTTTTAGGAATGTGGGACTTGCAACTTGAAACTAAAGAAGCTGGCTCTTCTTTATCTCAAGTGTATAATGAGGAAAGGGATAGGAATTAAACAGAAACACAAATGTAATGAAAGAAAATTTAACTATGGTGATGTGCCTGAGTTTAATTTGACCCTTAATTCTAAGAATAATGAAGCTACCTTTAAGATTCTATTAGATTAAAGAGCAAACAAGGCATGATCAATGTAAAAGATGAAAATAGATAGGATCAAAGGCTCACAACTTAGACAATTTTGCAATAACACAGAAAATATCAACAAAGGCACATAACTCAATCTTCTTATTAATTTTCCAGTCACATAAAAGGCACAGAGACATGCATAGTTATACAAACTTTCTAATCTCAAGATAATAGAAGAAAGGCAAATGATATTCCTGGTCACAACTAAAAAGTATAAAACTTCTTGACAATAATCTCTTACAAAAAATTCTCTCTATCTTCTGATGATGATCCCTTGGTCATCTCTGCACCCATATTTATAGCATTATACTAGCTCTAGATTACCCACACATCCCAATCCAATGGTCTAACTAAACTCTAACTAAACTAGAAGTGTCTAACAAAAGATATTTCTTGGATCTGAAATGTTTCATCTCCCTACAGTTCATTAGATGAAATAGATATACAAGACGCTTCCCACTATGAAATGGGTGAAGACACTTGGCATGTTTTACTTACTCTAATTTAAAACTTTCTCATTATTCAAAAGGTACCAAAAAATGACACTTGGTAGCTTTGGAGGCACTTACCGAAGATGCACGACACTTTCCATGTAACTTATACTCTTTACTGTGTCTTTGCTCAGGAGTGTTCTGTTGTTGACATCTGTCAAAGTCCACTTCTTTAAACTTTAACAATTTATGGAGAATGAGACCCACAACACTTCTCACTTGAACAAATTTAAAAATTAGAATGGGGATAGGTGTCAATTTTCACATATTTTTAACAAATGACACATGGTGGCTTCCATTTTCTTTAGCTAGGGACACGTGACAGCTTCCATTGATCTTTATCTAGACTGTAGAAACATTCAAGACTCATTTTAGATTCATATAGATGGTGACACTTGGCAACTTTTTATAACTTTAGAAACAAAAATTGGGTCCCACCATAGTCTTTAATTATTTATGAAACAAAGTGAAGATATTTTAGATGTTGACACATGACAGCTTTTGCTTTCTTTAACTATGGATACGTGGCGTCTTCTGTTGCTTTTAGAAAAACATACTAAAACCTTCTACAATTGCCACTTGGTGCCTTCTACTTGATCCTGAGAAAATCTTAAGAAGCTTTCAAAACTAAAAATAAATTTGAAACACAGAGGCCAACACTTGTCACACTCCACTGAGTTACCACGAGACACGTGGTATGTTATGAGCAACTTATAGGAATTATAAAATGTGTCTCAGCTGCTGACACTTGGCAGCTTTCGCACGACTTTGATACTTAGACAAAATTTAGGAAAAATAAAATCATGCCCACACTCTATGTCAAAAATTTTACTTCCTTAAAATTGAAATGCACAAGGACAAAACTTGGAGCACACAATTGAAAATTAGAAAATGAAGAATTTAGAGTTTTTTACTCTACAGTTCTTGACGAAACTGAGGACTTTTGAGCCTGCTCAAAAAGAATAATCCACAAACTCCTACATGATCAAATGTGAAAAAAATCAAAACTTCAGTAAGGCTATCTGATAAGTAGACCACTCATCATCAAATAATCCTTGCTTATTTTGCAATTTGTGGAAGCTAAATCAAGATTGATGATATCCTTGTGTGAAAAATTCTACAAAATATGAATTATAGCCTTCAATTTAAATTCAAGCTAGGAAATGAGAATTAAAATAGCTTCTACTTTAGGCACTGATGAATAATCTCTTAAACCCTTAAAGACTACCTGATCATTTTGCCTGGCTAACAACAAAGGTTTAATTTCATCAATCATCAACACAATGTTGCTATCAAGAAAAGGGGATGGAAGACCCAATTGCACTAGATCTTCAATGTGTTGTTTCATGTCTTTGATTCCTTCTTTCACCACATCTAGAAGCTCTCTACAATTGATTACTATGGAGTTGCAATTGAGAACTTCATTCACTCTTTTAGTAGTGATCATTCTATCACTAATCCCTACTGCTGACAATGTTCCATCAATTACATCATATAGCTTTTGTAGCAGCATTTGAGAGTCAAACACTCTCAAATAGAAAGTAGACAGAGTGTCTTCAACTGAATTCTCCTCTTTTTCACACAATTTTTGTGCATTTAGTAGAAATGTTAGAGAAGGTTTGAGCTGAATAATATCCTCAGAAATTCTTTTCCATATTGATTCATAAAGCTCCTTAACCAAATTCAAAACCCCTACATTCCTTGGCCTATTAGCCAACTCAAGTGTCAATTGTTCTATCATTTGTCACTCAGCTTAAATTTGGGCCTGTATAGCAGTGGTATTATTTTAATCATTCAACAGCTTCTATTGAAGTTGAGTGACCTGTAACAGGCTATCCTCACATTTTTCTTGAAATGCTACCTTTTTCCACCTTAAGGTTGTCACTGCATCTTTCACCTACATTAGCCCTACTTTTAAAGAATCATTTTGGGCCTGAATACCCTAGTGAGTCTGAAGAGAAATAGTATCTTACAAGTGTTTGTTGAGACTCTATATTTCATTATTCATGGTATTGATTTCTATAGTCAAACTGTTACAATTTGCCTTCTCTTGGGCTAGATCAGCCTCCATCTTCTATAGCTTCTTTGATATTTTCAAATAATCCTTAGCTACTGTAGAAGTGGATTCATTTAGTAGCTCAATCTTATCTTGGGTTCTGAAAAGTGACATATCTATTACCACTTCATTCATTATTTAATCTTCAGGTTGCATCTACTCATTTGGGTTGACTATATTAGGTGATAAATGGGTTACCATTAGTTGCTGATATATTGGGTCAAATTGTGACCTCATATGTGGTGTAGCCAAGTATTTATTATCTTTGATCCTCTTTTTCTCCATCCTAGCTTCTCTAGCCTTCTTAGTAGTATCTGCTTGAGTTTGGAAGGTAGAAGGAGAGGCAATGTGTCCACCTACAAAAGGATAACCTTGTGGCAAGCCATATGGAATAGCCAAATGTTGGCTAGGGTAAGTATGAGGAGGTACATTCTTTGGGATAGAGGGGGAAAAAACAGGCAATGATATGGCCTGAGTATGGATAGATGGGGTAAAATGAGAAATGGTCACAACAGAGGTGGTAGGGGAAATTATTTAGCTAGATGGAATCATCACCCCTATAGGAGAAGATAGAGATTGAGAAGAAGGAGAAACAACACTCACCTGAGGAGAAACTGAAGTACTATATGGTTGGTGTTATGAGGGTTCTACTCTCTCCTTTGAATCAAGTTGAAACCTCAACCTCTTATGTTTCCTTGGTGTTTCTTCTTCTGGCTGACTGGCTTAGATCATTCAGTCGGTTTTATTATGTGCTGAATGATGTCTCTATTATATCCATGAAGGTCATCATAGCTCTAGGCTATGACTCTTTCATATCTCTTGCATTATTAAATTAGTCTTTCCCTTTCCTCTTGAGTTGTAAAATTTCTAATTTTTAATTTTATCCCTTCACTCACCTCTATTTCAAAATAATCTACTTTATTTGCTTGGAACCTTTTCTTCTCTAGGCCTATATCTTCTAGATCAAATAGGTTTTCTAAAGTGATTAAGCCTTTGGGAATCTTATTATTCTTTAACTTTATAACTTGATCTCCATATGCCTCTTCAATTTTTGGTTGCAATTGATCAGCAAATTCTCTTGATTGTTGTGAGAATGAGAGTACTTGAGAATCATTTTCAAATACTTACCAATTCTCATCGATGTCTGGGATAGTTGGCCTTACTATAACTTTTACTGACTCATTGTTAACTAGTAGGCTAGTTGCTGGATCACACTGTGAGCTAATCTGTGCCATATTATCAGCTTCAAAATTTTGGGTTATAAGAACTACTTCAATATTGAAAGCTTCAAAATCTTTTATTAAGTCCCAAATTGTGTGTTTATAGGATCTCATCCTTACATTTTTGGCTATTGCCTTTTCCCTAATTTGCTTCACCACTAATTCTAAATCTCATTTTACTATCAGATTCTTTACTCCCTTTTTCTTGGCTAATATGAGCCCATGTACTAAGGATTCATATTCAACATCATTATTAGTACAAGCAAATTGGAAACAAATAGCTCTCAAAATTTTCTCCCCATTTGGAGCACCAAGACAAATTCCTACTCTAGCACCACTTTTACTTCCAGCCCCATCAAAATCTAAGGTCGAAATTTTTGAATATTTTTCAGATTCTTGAGTAGTTGTTGTTTCTTCCTTTAAAACATTTGGGATTTCATGGTCTTCATCAAAAATGACATAAGTTCCTAGACTACTAGAGTCATAATTTACATATGGATCACTATGCATCATTGCTAAAAAATGGTTATTTTCCTCTTCTTGGTCATGTTCAGTCCAGTCACCCAACTCTTCAACAAAGACCTTTTCTTCCTTATTTAGCATAGCACGAGTTGCCTCTAATTTTGAGGTTGGTTCATTGCTGATGTGATCCTTAGATAATGGCTTAGATAGTATTTTCATCTTTGAACCATATTTGGTTTTTAGGATGAGGTGAGACCAATCAAGTGACATATATCCTCCTATTTTGGCTATGAAATCCCTAGATAAACATAGGCCAAATATAGGGGGTATATCTATGACTACTACATTTTGATTGACAATTATATTGGGGCAAGTATATAATTGCAATGGGAGTTGTTTAATTCTCCCTATTATTTGCACTAATTTTCCATCCAACTGCATGACTCCTCTAGAAAGTGGCTCATACTTTATTTTTAAAGCATTTGCTATTTGCTTAGGCATTAATGTAGTACTAGCCCTTGAGTCTATCATCACATTATGAAATAGTTTCTTTCCAACTATCAAATTCAAATAGAAGGGTTCTAGTTTGGATTTACTTACCTCTGTTACATTTTTCAAAAGGGTTGTTTTCTACAGATGAACTATGTCTTTGAGCTTTTCTTTATTAACGGGTCTTTCTTTGGTGCTAGTATGTTTAGGCACTGCTTAAACTTGTAGAGATTCTTGTAACAATGTCTTTTTCTCAAGAATAGCTAATATGTCCCACACTGACACATTTTTTGGGGTTCTCTTCAGCTGATCCACCACATTCACTGGTCCTTATGTTTGAGTCTTTGGAAAATAAGGGTACCTTGCTTTTTCTTAAAATTGCCCAAGAACTACTTGGTTCTGCACTGGCTGAAGCACTTATTGTCTAGCATCTATTTTTTGATGACTTTGAGATGGAGGAGGTCCCATAACTTCATTATTTGTGACTTTAAGTTATTCCATCATCCTTCTCTTTGATCTAGTGTAGTAATCTTATTGTACTGCTGGCTTCTTGGAAGTAGAAGCTTCATTCAAGAATACTGACTCTTCATCTTTAACCCATGAAAATAGAGCATGTTCAGGGGCTATTTATTCTTCTTGTTTTAAGGACATCCCTTGCATTTGAGCCATCAGGACTGAATTTTGTATACCAGGAGATTTGTAGGTTTGAGTGTCAGAAGTACTTACAAATTGTCAATCCATTCTTCTTTGCTCTGTTACCTTCTGTTGTAGATTACCCATGGGACAATCTCTGGGCATATGAGCATTATTAAAAGGAAAACACTAGGCATTAGTGCCATCTACATAATTATTCTACCCTTGAATAATCTCTCTATTTGGATTGGGGGAATAGTCTGTGAGGGTGTAGGGACTGTAACTAATTGGTTTGTTGGCTGAGGGTTATTTTTTTTTGATGACCCTAATACTAGTTTGGATATGGTGGAAATATATTTACTTGGTAGCCTTGATATTAGGGTTTAGGATAAGGATTTTTCTATCTTTTTATGATAATTAACTCATTTGAAAATGTCCTTAAGATGTTCTTGATATCATCTATCTTAGATGACTGGGTAGGGACACATTCTTTAGCAAGTTTTTGAGGATATGTGTACATAGACATAGGTGGGGCTATAGGATTAGGGGCTTATAGAGGCAAAGGTAAGGTAATTTCTAGAAACATGGGAATCAGAGGCCTTGGGGGCAACTTTCCAGCATCTATTAAATTATTTTTAGCTCTGACTACATAGTCATAAGCTTCTGGCAGAGTCTGACCTCCAAGTAACTAAATCATTACTGATATGTCTGAATTTAAATCTTTAAGATAAAATACTATAGACATACCTAGTAATGGTCTTGTTGTAGTAGGAATCCTTTCCCAAGTCTTTTGAAATCTTGAATTGAAGTCAGTCATTGCTTCTTGTGGTGCCCTTTTAATAGTAATCAATTGTTGCAACAAAGAAGACTTATCACCCTTTTCTTCAAACCTTTCAAAGAAAAGATCTCTAAGTTGATCCCATGTAGATATTGTATTTGGAGTCAAGGATCGGTACCATTCTAGAGCTTTTCCTTTAAAATAAGTTTCTAACAATCTTATAGCCAAATTTTCATGTGTGACCACATGAATTGCATAGACATCAGACACATCCTGTAGATGTTCTTCAGGTGTTTTAAAATCTTTCCCATTGAATTTGGGTAGAGCTTTCAGGGAATTTACTAGAATAGGATCCCAAGTGGCTGGTGGTATTGGGAGGATCAAAGGACTGCTAGTGTTCTAACTTGCATACTTCCTTGGGGGTATAGGAGCTCCCATATTTACTCTTGATATTTCTATAAACTGATTTACCCTTCTTCTTGGACTAGTTACCAATGGTGGAAAAAGAATACCTAGATTTACAGCATATTGAGATCTTGTTACTAGTTCATATCTCTGACTCCTTATAGCTCTCTAGTTCATATGGTCTTGAAAGAAACTTCAAGATGGTGTCCCACTAGGCATGCTAAAAACTGTTGATGCTTAAAATTGCATTGTTTCTAACACCAACAATGGGAAGTTTTAGGAATGTGGGACTTTCAACCTTAAATGACCTCCATATTTTAAAGAAGCTAGCTCTTATTTATCTCAAGTGTATAATGAAGAAAGGGATAGGAATTAAATATAAACACAAATGCAATGAAAGAAAATCTAACTATGGTGATGTGCCTGAATTTAATTCAACCCTTAATTCTAATCATAGTGAAGCTACCTTTGAGATTCTATTACATTAAAGAGAAAACAAGGCATGATCAATGTAAAAGATGAAAATAGATAGGATCAAAGGCTCACAACTTAGATGATTTTTCAATAACACAAAAAATATTAACAAAGGCATAGAACTCAATCTTCTTACTAATTTTCTAGTCACATAAAAGGCACAGAGACATGCACAGTTATACAAACTTTCTAATCTCAAGAAAATAGAACAAAGGCAAATGATATTCCTAGTCACAACTAAAAAGTCTAAAACTTATTGACAATAATCTCTTGCAAAAAATTCTATCTTTTGATGATGTTCCCTTGGTGATCTCTACACCCATATTTATAGCATCAGACTAGCTCTAGATTACTCTCATGTTCCCAATCCATCAGTCTAACTAAACTCTAACTGAACTATAAGTGTCTAACAAAAGATATTTCTTAGATCTAAAATGTTATGTCTCCCTATAGTTCATTGGATGAAATAGATACATAGGATTTTTCCCACTGTGAAATGGGCAAAGACACTTGGTGTATTTTGCTTACTCTAATTGAAAACTTTCTCATTATTCAAAAGGTACTAGAAAATGACACTTGGCAGTTTCTGAGGCACTTATCGAAGATGCACAACACTTTCCATGTAACTCATACTCTTTATTGTGTCTTTACTTAGGAGTGTTCTATCTTTGACATCTGTCAAAGTTTGCTTCTTCAAACTTTAACAGTTTACAGAGAACGGGGCCCACAACACTTCTCACTTGAATAGCTTTAAGAAGGAGAATAGGGACAAGTGTCACTTTCTACATATTTTTAACAAATGACACATCGAGGCTTCCATTTTCTTTAGCTAGGGACACGTGGTGGCTTCTGTTGATCTTTAGCTAGACTATAGAAACATTTAGGACTCATTTTAGATTCATATGGATGGTGACACTTGGCAGCTTCCATTGATTTTAGAAACAAAACCTAGGTCCCACCATAGTCTTTACTTATCTATGAAACAAAGTGAAGATATTTTGGATGTTGACACATGGCAGCTTTTGCTTTCTTTAGCTATGGATATGTGGCATCTTTTGTTGCTTTTAGAAAAACATATTGAGACCTTCTGTAATTTTCCACTTGACACCTTCCTCTTGATCTTGAGAAAAGTTTAAGAAGCTTTTGAAACTCAAAATAAATTTGAAACATGGAGGCCAACACTTGTCATGCTCTACTGAGTTACCATGGGACATGTGGTACATTCTGAGTAACTTACAAGAATTATAAAATGTGTCTCAGCTGCTGACACTTGGTAGCTTCCGCGTGACTTTGATACTTAGACAAAATTTAGGCAAAAGAAACTTGCACTCATGCTCTATGTCAAAAAAAATTTTGCCTTGAAATCAAAATGTGTAGGGACAAAACTTGGAGCACACAACTGAAAATCAAAAAATGAAAGATGTAGAGTTTTTTACTCTACACATAAAAACTCATATTTACCAGTGTTTGGTGAAGATATTTTGGAACTACTCAATGGATTGATTTGGATGGGTTGGATTTAGAGAGACCCAAATGGACACATTAGGTTTGGTTAAAAGTGGTTGGTGTTGGCAAGGTGGTTGGGTGGTGGAAGATGGATATATTGACGGAATGGATACCTTTTCTTTTTCCTTATCCTTTGGGTGAGATTATGATTGTGTGACCACATGGATGGTATGGATTGGGTGAGGCATCAAGATAGAGGATTGATTTATTTCCTCTTCACTCTAAGGTGAGAGTTAAAGAGTAGGTAAATGTTGGTCAATGGTTTTTAGTTCTTGAATTGATGGTGGGCTTAGAGGATGCTCATCTAAAAATAAGTCATCCTCATGATATATCATATGGACTAAGACTTGGAGAGCCTTACAATTGTTTGTATCATGCTTAGGTGTCCAATGGTATAATCATACTAGTTTTTTATTGTACCAAGATGGTTTAGGACTATGTGGGCTGAATGGTCTGATAGGTGGTAAGGTTAAGCAAGATGTTTGTAATATCCTATGTAGGATGGTTGAGTAAGACTTGGGAAATGGTGGAAAAGGTATATGGTCTTACTTTTAGGAGTTGAGGTGGATGATTTTTTAAGAGTGGGCTTGGTGGTAGAGGGTTTGGGTAAATGAGAATTATTCGTGAACAAGTTTGGTTTGGTAGAGAGGTTAGGGTTAGAAGATTTTGGGGTAGATGTTTAGGAGATAGGAGGTATGTTCATGTGGGGTTTAGTGAAAATAGGTATGGATGAAATTAGGAGTGATGGTGTAACCAAAATTGGTGGTTAGGTTTTTATTGGGATGGTTGGTTTCCCAATTAAGTTAGAGGGATGAGATCCCAAAATAGAGGGCAAAGTAGAAGGGAGGTAGAGTTTTGGTTTTTGGGATTTTAGGTGGTTTTGCCTTCTTTGTTGGTTTAGCTTGGGGTTTATTTTTTAGGTTTACTGGGCTTAAATCTATCTTTACTTATGGGTGAGTAATGTTATGAATAGGAAATATGCCAAGGTTCTTGATGGGTTTGGTTAGAATAGTAGAAGGTGAGTTGGTGCTTCTAGGTGAGTTTAGTTATAATGTTGATGTTATAGTTTGATGGGTAGAGTTGTTTTATGGTTGGGTTGTGGTGATAGTGGATTTTATAGTGGGAAGGGTAGGTTGTTTTGATAAAGAAGGCTCATGCTTGGTTTTATAAGGGAGCCCAAGCTGTTTCCAAAAGGTGGCTTCATCCAAGTTAGGGATGGACATGAATTCTAAGTTTTTAACCAATTTAGAGAAAGATTTATAGATAGGCCTGAGACCTCCAATATTGGATTTAAAGGATATGCCTAGGGTCATGAGAGAGGAATAGTTACATCATCCATTTTTTAATTACTAGATTCCAACATTTGGGGAGGTAATTATTTGGTGGAAGGTGTTGGCAAAGGGGTTTCTTCCCTTAGAGTGATCACTAAAGGAAGAGTGGATTGTTGTATGATTGAGGAAAATTATAAATTAGGAATGGTTTCCTCATACGATGTGCATATCAGATGAGAGGTTGGTGACTCCACTACCTCAATAAGTGGAGTAAGGAAAGAGGTGATTCAGTTGGTGGTCTCCTTAGTAGTAAGTTCACTAAGAACCATGTTGATAGTATGAGCCTAATGATTATAGGATGATTCTACTTTTTTTTCTTTTTTTGTGGAATGGACATGTCTGGGAAATGGTTTTCTAAAGATGTCAAGAGATTGGTTTGGGGGTGCACTGGCATTATCCAACATAAGTTACCCCTTGTCAATGAGATTTTGGATAATGTTATTGAAGGTATTACACCTACTAATGTCATGCACAATGACTTGATGGAAGGTGTATAATTTATTTTCTTTGTACTAACTAGGTACAAGATGAGAAGAATCAAATGTTTATGAAGGTTTGATCAAGGGAAGATGTATGATATTGGCCTTTAATAATTTATCTAAGACTAAAGCATATGACTCTCCAAGCAAATTAAATTGATTTTAGGTGTTGTGGTTTGGGTTTTTGATGTTTTAATTAGAGGAACTAAAAGAGTTAGATTGGTTTATAATGGGTAGAGGGGTAGTCTTAAGGATTAAACCATTCATGGTTCCCTTGTTTTTGAAGTTAGTGTTGGTTTAGTTGTTCTATTTGGATGAGGAAGCCTCATTTGATTTGAAGGTGGAATTATTGTTTTTCAATTTCAACTTCCGCTTATCAATGGCTTTTTTCTATATTTTTTAGGCCATGGTAAAAGACTCATCAAGGTTCCTAAATATATGAACCCATAAAGTAGAGGACATGTGTTTGACACAAGCCTAGGCAAATATTTTAATTAGCTTGGGTTAGGGTAGAGGGAAGGAGAGTTGGTTTATCAAAATTCTGTAGTGCGACACAAAATTAGCAATAGATTCATCATCAAACTGCTAGATGGAGTAAAGATCGGTGATGGAAACCTTTTTGGAGATGTTTAAAGAACAATGATCCAAGAAAGTTTAAGCTAACTAGGTGAAAGAAAAGAGGGAGTGATTTGTTATAGCACTATACCAATCTAGCACTAGACCTGATAGAGACATGGGGAATGTATGGAGAAGGAGAGCATCATGATAGGAAATCAAATAACATGAGTGCCAAAATGCTCTTAGGTGTTGTTGAAGGTCCTCATTACTCTAAAACTTTAGAAGTTCCAATTGAGGGGGATATGGGAAAATGGGGACCAATGGGTGGATTGGTTCATTACATATTTTTTCATATGATAAAATATTATGAGCTCTAGAAATGGATGATCCAAAGTATTCATTTTGTCCATTAACATTTTGACAAGGTCAGTTTTGGGTTATGTACCTCCATAGTTATAAGGTAGGTTATGTTGGTGTTATACCTATAAAGTTTACCATATTTGAAGATGTGAAAAGCACACCCTCTCTCTAGTTGATATAATTAGATCTTCTCAAAATGTGGGTGGCTTTGTATTGAGAATAACCTCCATAGAGGGTTGGTTCCCTTAAGATCTAAAGCTAAAACTAATCTACTTTTACTTTTTGGGATGAAAAGGTAGAAGGAAACTAAAATGGGAAATTATATCTAATGGGGTGTTGCACATAAATGATTGGTATTCTTTTAAATCTTTATAAAATTGAGTACGACACACATATGAACCTGAAAGAAAATTCTACATTCAATCCTGAACATCAATGTTTCAAAAGAAGGCTTGATAAAGCTGCAATGCAATTTCTATTCATGGCTCTTCAATTGACCTATAGAGGATGATATTTTAATAGTAGGTGTGGAAAGGACATAAAATCAGGGTATATATATGCCACTTATAAGCTGGTACATAGTTAAAATACACTCTATTTTTCTATCACTCATATGCAAAAGTTTTTCTTTATTGATAAATGGTGCCAACTATAATTTTTGTTCTACTTTAGGAATTATGAAAATTGTCTTGAAAAGGATAATATATATGTCAAAAATCTAACCTAAAACCAATTTTTCATTGATTTGGGATAAGCATTAGTCTTGGTTGGTTAAATCAAGACTAACTTCTTTTACAACATTAAAATAATTCATCAAAAATCTTAAAACTCCACAAAATTTGCATGAAACTTCAAAATTTGGCATAGAAGGGAGATCGTGGGCCCATATAAAAAGTCAAATATTAATGAATGGAATTATATTCCCATCCTTGGATGGATAAATCAAGCTTTAAATTATTTTTAAGATAAGTTGGAATGTGAAGGAAAACTTCTTGCATGAGATGACATGGAATTAGCTAACTAGTAAGGACTAGTTAACTCCCTTTGAATTGAACATGCTTAAAATGGCACTTGAATGATTAAAAATATGAATGAATACTTATTTAAAATTATATATGAAGTGTTGAAACTAAATTTGAACTCCTTGATATCCAATTTAATGCCAATCTCAAACTTGACCATTTGACCAACTAGACCAAATAGTCCTAAAGTTAATTTGTGCACTTGGACACCATTAAACCTGAAAGAAGAAGCAATGAAACATGAAAACACAATTAATTATACTTTTAATAACTTTATTCATCACTAAAATTTTGATTTTGATGAGGAAACTTTTACCATTTAGTCAATAGGGTTGACTAGGCCTATTTTGCTCTATTTTCCTGTAGACTAGCCATTTTGATTGAGCTAGTATGGACACTTATAGGATGATATATGATAAAATAAATATTTTAAGATGAATAAAAAGTCTTAGTATTTGATCTCCATTTATTATATTTCATTGAACTACCCTGTATTTCGTTTTACTTGCTTTTTTCCATAAAAACATGATTTGTTCCCTCGTCTATACAGTTCCATGCATAAAATTGACATTTACGGAAACCTATATAAGTTTAATTAAATTTTTAAATTTTTTTAGTTTTATCCATGATGATCTATTTTTTAAAAAATACACTTTTCACAAAACTAAATTTTTGAGGGTTAAGGAGGGTTTTGAAGTTCAATCTTGAAAATGATGATTCATGAAGTACAAACCTCCAAATCCCAAAATGGTTCCATTTGTGTATAAAATTGATTCATATGAAATCCTTAAAAATATTGGGTTCCCATGCAAAAGATATGAAAATTTACCATGTAAATTAAATTTGCCTATGGGGTTTACTTTGCATTCTAGGTTACCTACACTCTTAAGGATTGTTTAAAAAGCAAATCCCCTCAAATTATCTCAAATTTTCATTAATTTTAAGTACATAATTATCTTAAAAACATAAAAATATTGTTCATCCAAAATCCACATGTGATGAACAATATGAGCATCTAAACAGGAGGCATGGAAGGGTGTCTAGAACTGCAAAAATTGAAAAAACTTCACAAAGATGAAAATAAATCTTCCCCTACTTCAAAAATACTTAAAAAATCATCATATAACCTTTACCATGCTATAAAAACAATTTTAAATCACATTTTAATCCAAAATTCAAAAAACCCTTTTTGGCTTATATGCCTATTTGCTTGCAAATACCTATATGAGTATGGTTTACTTAGAATTTGGAGTTTTTACACTATTTAAGGATATTATTATGATGTAAAAACATCATACCATGATTTTAAAACTTTTAACTATGCGCATAAACCTATGTGGAACTCCAAAACACTGGCCATTCCAATGGTGATCTCAAACAGGCATGCTAGGGACTGTGATAAAACAACGAACACTTCCACTCATCCAATAGTCATTAAACGATTTATATAACTATTCAAGTCATGATGACTTGTGCATAAAATTTTATGTCTTAACTCTACTTTTAGCTCCTAAAATCCTTAATTTTCTCTCAAAAATGACCCCTATGCATGGATTGTCTGCATATTTGATTGAGTTTTAGTGTTTTGGAGGTGTTTTCATGGTGTTTTTAGGTTTTAAAGGTGAAAAAACATCTCAAAAATTATTAATAAACTCTTCAAGAGTTTTAAAACTCCTCTACCCCTATTTCAAACATCCTTTGACCTCCAAACAAGGCAATTAGGCCCTTCCATGACTGAGTATACACTGTTATAAGTGTTCATTGGTTAGGTTTGAACAATATTTAGAGTTCAATCCATATTAAATAGGTGTTTTAATACCATTTAGACTAAAATAAATCTCCTCACAACTCCTTTATGGTAATTTGACTAGTTTCAAGCTTTTTAGGCCTTGAACTAAGTATATTCCATATAATGGCATGTAGGTGTATGAGGAAATATGATCCAAATGTAATCATGATTTTGATAAATAATTCATCCTCCCTTAGTGGTCATAAACAATATCCATTTGACATAATAACCTAGGATAAACAACCCTTTACTAGGCCATTACATTGGAAAACTCCTTCATTAGATTGTTATAGGCTTTCATTGCTTTACACTATTTGACCTTGATTTGCTTATGCCTAGGGACATTTTCCTTGTCTCCATTTCCATTCCATTCTCATTACTTCTCATTAACCTTGATTTATCTCTTAAAAACTGTCATAGACTAATCCTTGCCTTCAAACTTCCACACTATCTTGGAAAATACCCTATTTGGAACGCTGTAGGTATGTGTTAAGGTGGATGTGTTTAACTAAAATAATTAAATAACCTTTATAGATAATAAATTTATTAATAAAACCTTTAATTCTCTAAAAACATGAATCACTCCCATTCACAAGAAAATATCATAAGTATTATCCTTGGATAAACCCTTGGTTTGACTACAAGCCTCTCATAAAACATGGTTGTAGGTGAATGTCTAATGTAACCTTTGACTAAGACTTGTTTATATTTAGTAGATCATGGTTTTAGATGAAAAAAAATATCACTTTAATTTTGTAATCCTTATAAGAATAAATCTCACTCTAGGCCTTGTCTCTTTAAAACTCTTGAAACTTGAATATAATCATGTTGTTTGCATGTCTATTAGCCCCTATATGGACTGTAGCTAGGGGTCTTGGTGCTCTGCTCAATGATCAGTTGATAATGACCCTTAATCATAAAATTTTATGGTTAATTATACACATTGTCCTTGAAGTGACAGTGACCAAACTCTTGAAATATCATCTATTTCCCAGTCCATCTACCTAGTTATAGGTCTAGCCTTAGGGTTATAAGTGTACCTTTGAGAGGGATGTAGGTGCATTTGACCTCATACATTTACCCATTTAGTTCCATTGATATATAGTTCCTCAATGATAAATAACCCATACACCTTAGTGTCTAAATAAACCTCCTAAAGCTAGGAAAGGTCATCATGTAACCAAATTGGCTTGTTTGGAAAGGTACAGGCCTATAGGTCTTTATCACTGCCTCTTAGCCCATACTCAAGCATGATTATCACTACGTATTTCTTTTAGGATACCATTTTTTAAAATATAAAACCTTATTGAATATTGTAATATGAAATCCTATTGAAACCCCAACTCACCTTCATGAATGTGGCTCAAAGGTCACTATAGGTATGTTACCAGGTGGTTATAAGATGGTGGTTTTAGGCTACCATACTTGTAATAGGTTCTCTTGAAACTTCTAACATGCCCTATTCCTTCTTTATCCCACTATATTTTCGATTCCATTCTTTATGGTGACCAAACTAGCCTTTTTCTTTCCAAAAGTCCACATTACCTAATTGTAAACCCTCAAATATCCCTATTTGAACTTTATAGAATGCTTGAATACCTTCCCTCATGATAAGGTCATCATCTACCATGTTTATGTCTTAATCAAACTACTTGAGCTTTTTGAGTGTTTGAAGACCAGCAAGTTGGCTTGCCTCATAAGACATAGGTCTATAGCTGCACTTTTAGGGACAATATGTGCACTTAATTAGGCCTTCTCAAGACCCTCATGAGAGTTTACATTATCCTCCTCCTTTTAATCACTTTATGAAAATTCTATTAGGTCTTAAACCATTTGAAAAACACTCCTATCACCAAGAATTTCATTAGTTGTGGATGACTTTTAGGCTTGTTGTAGGGTACTAACCCTTAGGGTTCTTTATTGTAATGTTTGGAATACATTAATTAGTATTTTTTATCACTCCATTAAAAATACATAACCAATGTGATATAATCCATTGGTCTTAGAAAATTTTTTCTTTTTGCATACCTTCCATTAGGTTATAACTACTCTTTAAGCTTGATTGTATGGAAGCATGGATGTAGGTATGTTTTTAGGTTATTAAAACCTTCTTTAGACTTGGAATGCCCCTTTTCTCTTGCCTCTTATGGAGTTATCCTCTTGAATACACCTATAACTTCAAGAAGGTATCCCTTCACCTTGATCATAGAAGATAAACACTCAATTCTAACATTTTGACTATAAAACCTTGTTGTTTGTCTTTTTCCAAGATTGTACTTGTGCTCTCAAGTGGATTATATCCCTTTTATCATGCTTGATAATGTTCTATCAAACCTAGGTTCTCTCCAACAAGAATTTCTGGAAAGGAGGTGGGGATGGGTGATGAAACCATGAAAGGAGGATGAAGGATGTTGAAAAGCAATGAATGGAGATGGAAAATAAATGAAAACATAGTGATAATGGCTATTTTAGATAGTGATATGGAGATAGATGGGATGGTGGTGGGAAGGAGCATGCCAAGACCAAAATTAAGACTCCTACACAATCATGGTAATATCCTCTTTAAAAAATATCAATTTTAAAGACTTTGAATGATCAAAAGATGATAAAATTGAAACCTAGTACTTTGATAAAAAATTAAAAGATGTTAGGAAACCTTAAACATTGCTAAATTTAGACTTCTTGGTGAAGCTTGAGAGAACATGATGAACTTGTTGGAAATGAATCTTGATGAAACCTTTAAAAATATTTCTTGGAGGACATGTAAACATGATTTAAAAGCTTGCAAAACATAAATTTCTTGAAAATTTGAGGCTGACATCTTCTCCAAGGACCATACAATTCTCTTTGTAAGCCTACCAATACTGTAAATCGACTATATAACTTTGTGACCCTTGTTTGACCTTGAATTAGATGAATAAAACCTGAAATAATCCATGTAAAGGTAGAACAAGTCCTCAAGATCTTGGAATAATTTAAATTTCCCTGAAATTCTACCCAGGCGAGGAGAAAATGAAGAAAACCAATTGCCTTTCTGGTTGCAGGGTAACATAAATTAACTTGATTTCAACTAAATGGTTCATGATCCTAGATAATACAATTTAAGATCCACTTATAATATAAGGAATCCCTTTGAGTCTACTTTCATCACCCCAAATTTTAGATTTGTACCTTTCTTCAGTAATCCATACCACTCCCAAACTTGCAAATAAGTCTCCTTGTGCCAACAAGCAAGGTAATAGAAGAAGGATGGTTTAGGAACTTTATGGCCATGAATAATCATGGATTTTTTTTAAAATCTTGGATATGCCATAAAATTAACTCCCCCTACCTTGCCTGTATGGAATCCATATATATTCTATACTATCTTGCAAAATGAGAGGGAAAAGAGTCTTTTTACCCTTTTAAAAGCCAAATTTCACTTGCCACCACTTGAAATGGAATATTTGACAAGTATTACGTGTTTTATCATGAAAAATAAACATTTTAAACTATTTTTCATGTTTTAATATTGTAAATTTGGCACATGAGAGGGGTTTTGGCACCTTTTTGGCTTCATTAGCATATCAAATGACCTTTTTATAACTTGAAATTTAGGAATTAATGTTTTTTAATACTTTTGAACATATTAAAATATATTTTGACATAATTAAATGAATTTTGAAATCATTTTTAACATTTTATGATGAAAAATAGTGCTTTTAGGACATAAATGACCGGTTTGACCTATTGGAAAGGGCTAGTGATCAATTTTAAGAAAGTTTCATATGATAGGGCTAATAGTTTGACCTTGATAGGAAAAATTAATAATAGTTGGGTTTGGGTAGTTGTAACATATGGATATTTGGTGAGAGGTTGAGAAGGTGTCATATATTGGTATGTGGATATGGGTGGTTAGGATGAAGCCACATATGGATACATGGAGATGGGTGGTTAGGTAGAAGGTAAAAGTATAAAACCTTATGGATTAGGGATGTAGCTTGGGTTCAATGTGATGGGTACTTGTTGAGTGATTAATGTAGGTTGGGTAGGAGGTATGGTTGGCTTAGTAGATAGAAGGTAGGTGGTAACTTGGGTACTGATGGGTGGAGGGGTATAAGGTATGAGAACCACCAATCTTTGGAATGGAATGGAGTGGAGGTAGGTAGGTTGGAAAAAAGAGGAATAGTGATGACATTAGTATAGGGTAATCCTAATATAATGAAAGTGTTGGATCACAAAAGTTGGATTTTTCCTATACTATGAGGGTTATTAGTTAGGGAAGAAGGTGCTTGGGTGTTATTTGGTTGAGCGGGTTAGTTTTGGATGGTGTTATTTGTAAGGTTATTGGTGGAGGATGATGCCTAGGTGACTAGAGGTTGGGTGGAGATGGTGGAAATAGAAGTGTCACCTATAAGGTGGGATGACATGCCATAGGTATGGTCAATTGGCAGAACCAAAGTAGGGGTATAGTGGGATATTTGTTAAGGTAATATTAGATGGGTATGGTTTTGTTGTCTAGAAAGGTGGTAAAATACACATCACCTTGGGTAATTGTCTAAGAGATGGTAGACTCCCATAATTATGAGGATAACTCTCTACATCTGATATGTACTCCATGGATGAGGGAAAAGAGGAAGATGGATGATTAGGAGGTGGGTCCTGATTTGCTTGGTTTCTTAGTTATTGCCTAGTTAAAACCATACAGATAATGGAAGGAAAAAGATACAAGAATCATAAAAACTAAAATAAAGAAAAGACAAGAAAAAGTTAAGGAAATGAAACACACATTAAATAACATTAAATCCTAAGGTTTTTTATAGTCTCTCTCATGGCTTATGCCTTAAGCTTTAAAAATTATGTGACTTAACTCGGATTGCAGAGTAGATACTAGAAAATAAGTCTATGGATGGTTTTAGGTTGTATTTAGGATTTCAAAGGGATATATATTGGAAATTAGTACATGACTTGATATTGGTGCCTACTTCCTCACCTTATACACTAAAATAATAAGGGTGTTGGGTGCTTAGCCAAGATTTACCAATTTCCTGAGGTTATACTCAACTAGAGAGCTGAGTTGGTTCTCCCCTTGGTGATGAAATATAAGTAGAATGGATAGGAAAGGTGATCACTAGGTAATGAAATACTAGTCAAGATTTATGACAATGTTTTTATGCTTGGTTAGATGTAAGTGATTTGGTATGGTGTGTGTGATAAGAGTGAAACTATGATTGATTTACTTGATTAATTAAGCTATGTGAGCTAAACTAATCAAGAAAACAATGGATGTAGTCAATTTTAAGAAAAAATGAAAATTTTATTTCATTTTATGAGTAGAAAGAGAAGAAGAAGAAGCACCTAGATGCAAATATGAACCCAAAAAAATATCAAGGGTCCCACCAGGTATACCAGAATGTTTCAAAGAAATTTTGCTTATATTATTTGGAAGGAAGAGAAAAGAAACTCGTGAAGGGTGTGGTTAGTAGAACATGATATGTTGTGCACATGTTGATCTAGACAGTTGTAGATAATCTTCTTTGGTTTAAGAGGAATGCCTTGTAGATAATAAATCACTAAATAAATGGTTGATTAGTTAGATGGTAAGGTGGATTTCATAGAAAGATACATCTAAGAATCACAAGCTTCCTTGGAGGCTATCAATCTATGATTTTAAATAATCAAGTTTTGAATGATAACGTACTTTCATAAAACATAAAAGATACTAAAATCAAATACAAAAAGTGCTTGATAGATGAATAGGTGAATTGGACTAATTATATAAATAAATAAATTGATACTGATGCCAAATAAATTAGGTGTGGTTTAGAAAATAGAGTGAGGTTATGTGATTAGGTAGGGGATCTAAAAGTTGTATTTGGTTGAGATCTAGTGGGTGAAAACATCTTGATATTTATTTATCACATAGTGACTATCAGTAGTTGGGGTGACCTTCAACAATTATGGATAGATCATTGGTGATTAGGATGACCATCAATAGTTACTATAGGTTCTGATCTAGTTCAAGAAAATTGGTTGATGAGGTTTCTATAAAGTGGGTTTATGTTGGGTTGGTTTCAAAATAGAAATAACATAACTAATTAATAAAAATAGATACTCAGCTTGCTAGTTGCTAATTTGAATATGGTTGAGGAATCTATTGGTAGAGCTGAGAGTGATTTCATTAGATTAATGATACATAGTTATTGGTCAATGGATGGTAACACTTTGGATCTTTGTTGCATTTGTTGGTTTTCTAGAAGAAGACCTACAAAAGGAAATTCTAATGTAAGAGGCTCTACTTCTAGATGTAGATGATGATGGATTGATTGATTGAACAATTAATTGATTTTGGATCACTTTCACCTCCACCTCTCTTTTTATAGGAAGGAAGGAGAGGTGAAATAATAGGTTATCAAGAGTTTCAACAAGTAGTTTAAATTAATATTTCACATGTATTGGATTGCACAAAAATTAGACAATATAAATATAAAAAGTCAAGCTAGATTTAACTAGAGTTGAATATTTAGGTGGTGGGATCCTCACTATCAGTAGTCAAGCCTAACTATCGATGGTTAGAGTAACCATTAAAAATTGAGAGTCAAAGTTTTAAGTTAGTCAAATCTACTCAAGGTGAGTTAGGTTTGGGGTTAGTAGACTACAGGATAGTCCCTAGGGTGTCTTGAGGTAGTTTAGGGGATAGTTCAACATCTAGAACCATCATATGTGGTTTTATAGTGTCTACACCCATAAACCATTAAACATGTTGTGTTGAGTTAATCTCAAATGATAGTTTTGAAATGGACATCATATTTATACACACTTTTAATGATTTATTTATTTATATCCAATAGGGTGGTAATATTCTTTTGCTCAAACTCAAGAATGATAAAGTCCTAAAGGAATGTAGTTTTAAATGTTTCATAGTTCATAATTTTTTATTAAGGGTCAAGTTTTTGGTACGATTTATACACACAATCTAATAAAGTAGTGAAAAACTAAGTATCCTTTCAATATGAATAATTAATACCCCATGCTCCCCAAATGAGTTCAAATTTATGAATGTGTTACACCACATTTCCAACATTCAATATTTGTGGACATGAAGTGTCATCTTTTAGTACACCATAGGTGCACTTGGTGGTTATAGTGGACCTAGTTGTGGTATTCCTTCAATTCCACCTGAATCTACTAATGGAGATCTGTTAATGCCTCCAATATTATTGACATATCCTCCTCTATTATAACTACCATTGGTTATTATTTTTATACCTCCTACAATAATAGGTAAAAAAAAGGTAGTTGGCATTGAATAAGGTTGATTGATATTAGGTCCACTTTTTATTCCAAGTTGATCCATAGGTCATAGTTGAAATAGAAAATTTAATGATAAAGGTAGATATTTATGTTGAACTTGTACTCCAAAATATTCCTCTACTGGTTTGGCTTCAAATTATTTAAATTTTACATTGTCAGTATCCTAATTCCTTATAAGAATTCTATCAAACTCAAATGTATGATCATGCACTATGATGGGGGAATTAGGTCTATCTAGATTGGGTTTCACTATCAATGTTTGTCTTGGTTGTTTCATGTGTACCTTCACTTTTAAAGGGCACAAACCTATGGTTAAAGATCACTCCTTATGAATTTCCATTCTCCTATGGATTCCTATGTAATTTATAACATCCTCCTATTAACCCTTTGGTTTGTTGTCTCTCATATCCCTATGCCTTACCTCATCATACATTCACTCACGTGGTTTTCATTACCCAAATTCCATTCTAAACTCCTTGTCTCATGCCAATGCTTATCCCTCCATTTCCCCATCAGTTGTGATGCTCATGCATTAAGAAGTTTATCCATCCATAGAAAATTTATCAAGTTTAGAATCAACCACAAGATTTTTAATCTCTAAAGGAAATTATTTGATATACTTTCCTCACATCTCTCTTATGAATTTGAGCTTTTCTTCTTTAGGGAAAGTATATGTAGATACTACATGTCCTAAAATATAAATTTTAAGTATTCTTTTCCACTAGAAATATACTACATGTGTCCAAATAGATTTCAACTTAGCCAAGGTCATCTAATGCTCTACTAACTAACAAGCCTTCTATTTATAATTTCTTGAATGGTTTTAGGCATATGCAAAAATCCAAGCATGTAAGTATATGGGTAATTATACAAATAATGCTTCATATAGAAAATCATATAGATGTTGATCTAGCCATATACATGTAAAAATTTATGGTTTAAGATGTTGGAGTGCAATTTTTTATTCTATTGTACAAATCTATTGCTCAATATTCTCCAAAGAAAGTCACTCAACCATTTTCCTACCATCATGCTAATAATTACAATAGTTATAAAAAATGGAACCAAAATGTTGGGTTATTTTCCTTTAATTTAATGACATTTCTTGGTTGCACATGCAAAGAGGATAGGAAGTCTAACTAGCTAATGCGATGTATTTTTGTGCAAGAAATGGTCTTACACTCTCACTTGAAGTGCTCTAATTAAGACCAATTCCCATTGGTTATATCATGTGATGGTGTATACATTAGTATTTATATAATAAGTTTATTAAATATGAACTTAGTTCTAACAATGATATCATAGTAAAGCTAATTCTAACATATGTTCATTCAATACATAAGCTATTCATCACAAGAAAAGAGATAGGTGTAAATTAATAAAAAGATTAGTAGTACCATTAGTTCCATAACAAGTTTATAGTATTTTAACATCACTATGATTACATATTATTATTTATCAATGATCACCATACACAGGTCTTGATGCACATCAGGGACATGAATAATCTCAAGATTATAATTATAGGATTACCACTATCTTAACAATAATAACATCAACCTTCTACATAAAACTAAGGGGTATTTATAGATGGTTCTATCTTGACCATTCAATCACAATATTAATTTCAATAATTATGACTTGCTAATGACCATTAACAACAATGAGTCATGGGAGTTATTACAATGAATTCCTATTGATTTAGGACTAACTACCCCTATATACCCACTCTATATTAGATATTTGATGTTGTGTGCTAATCTTCTCATAAGTTGGTACTAGATATATAGTTGACTATTCTAATTTGATACATGTGAAAACCATTTTCCTAACCTCTTCTACCATTTGTGACCTTATCCAAGTCATATGTTGTTTTTCCAAGTCTTGTGTCCTTGGTTCCTTAGTGTTTTTTTACATCCTTGTTCTTTGTGACTCACTTCTTCTATGTCAATTCCTTCTAAGATTTGGCTTACTTCCATGCCTAGGTTTACTTCCACGCCAATATCTCCCACACCATCCTCCAAAAATTAATTAGAATAAATTAATACAAAATTTATATTTCAATATTATTTAAAAATTACATATACTTATTATGGTTCAAATGCCCTTTATTAATTTCAATGATAGTGAGATTAAGGATGATGACTCTGATCTTCATTATTTATTCATTCAAGCATACCTTGATAAATAACATATAAATAATGATATGATTGATAATTGTACAAGTAATAACACTTGAACCATGACATTACTTATGAACTTATGTTATACTCATAATGATTTATATCATTTTACTAGATCAGTTAGAGCATTTGATGGGACCTACTTGAAGGTTTCTGGTGAGTTTGACCTACCTTTATAGATCAATCCCACCCATGTGGTTACCATGTTTTTATTCTTACCTTATATGGGGATATTTGAAAGTTATTGGTATGACCTTGGATCTATACACTTTGAGCAATACCTTCTATAGTACATGGGTGTGTCATATACATTAATGCCAATCACGTAGTTACAATTTCTAGAATTCCATATGAACATCCTCTTAAGAAAGATAACTTATACCTAAATTGTTAATTACCAATAATACTAAGGATAATTCACTAAAAAAGGGTAAGAAACAATAAATCCCCTTTACTAGGAGACCAATACTTGAGATAGCATTAGATTAGAGACATATGGTGGATTCCATGGACTCCCCATGTACTACACATCATGTTTAAATAACTAGATAACATAAACATGATTATACTATTATCAAACTAATGAAACCATAGATCACCAAATTATGGGTTCCAAAAACCTCTAATTATATTACTCTTATTACTCCATAACCATAGAGTCCCATTTTACATGCATAAAGCATCACAATATACTATTGTGATAAATATTGAACTTATATGTTCTCCTTGACAATGTCACAATATTATTACACTAAGTTCATAGTGGGGAAATATCGATGAACATATATTGAATGGAATCATAGATTGATCTTTCCTCTTCAAATATTCCAAAAATACCCAAAACAAAGATCAAAAATACAAAGACATTTTTAGAACCTGGTTGTTGTATTATCTCATTGGCATATATGTGTTAGTTTTATTATGATGGATGACATACTTATTTACTCCTACATACATATGCGTGTCACTTTTATACTTGAGTGTGATACATTCATACACAATTACATGATATATTCCTATTTTGGATGTTGGGATTTCCCTCTACTCATGTCATGAGGACATTGGGGGCATTTGCATCTTTGTTCTAGATACACACAGGTTAAATTTTTTAATGATCACTCTAGATTATAATGTTTGAGATTACTTATCTACTTACACATGCCTTTATCCATTATTATATATTACATAAGGTAATTTATATGTTATATACTTGACATTTTTTCCTTATACATTTAATCCATGGGCTGCCATGACATGTTTATGTTGGTTACATATGATTTACTTGATGCAGTTCCTTGAGTGTTTTACCTTGCTATTGTTTTCTTTTTTTGAGAATTTGATTATACTCCTTTGATTACATCCCTAGTGCCTATGTATGATTCCTTTGAAATTTATATGTTTGTTTATTTTATTTTTATAGATATTTGAATATGTCATCTTTATTTTAGTAGACATTTGACTAAGTTATGTCCCTTTGATTGTGCGACATTTGAACATGCCCCTTGTTGGTTTTGTTGGTTTCCTTGGACCATTACCTTTTGAATTCATTTTGAGTGATATTATGTGTGTGATTTTTTTATTGTTGAGATTTTACTATTACTATTTATATGTTGCCATGATATTCATTATGTATCTTAGGCTTTCATGTGATCACATTAGTTCTATGTACTTCAATACTATATCTACCTAGACATGTTCCTTCTATATGATACATCATTACATTAATAAATTATATAGTTGTCTTATCATATTAAGGTGAGGTAAATACTATTTCCTATCTTTCCTTCACCTCAAAGTGGGGCATATTAGTGGGGATATGTCATGCATGCATGTTTTACAAACTTGGCACAATTTTTAGATTCAGTGGGGGCCTGCTATGGAAGAATTTTCTCCACACTTATCTACTATGGGGTACATATATAATTTTTTAGATTTAGTAAGGGGATGTCATATGGTCATGGATTTCATAAATTCATTATTTTCAAATTTAGTGGGGGCATGCTTTGGAAGCATATTCTCTGCATCTATTTAGTATTCAGTATCTCTAGATTATAGAGGAATATTTTGGAAACATGTTCACCACATTGGTATTTATATTAGTTTTAATATTTATCCATATATAATGGGGGAATACTTTGGAAGCTTGTTTTACACACTTACATGATTTTTCCAATTGGCCAAAGCAGTTAATTATATGATTCAAATTCATAATTGTGTCATAATTATATCCATTGGTACCATTTTTATACATAGTTTTACAATGAAACATATATAAGGTGAATATGTTATGATGTTTATGGCTAATATTTCAAAATAAAAATTAGTTTCAGATTTTAGAACATTCTAAAGGATTGTCACCATATATGAATTGGACTTTTATGAACTATATTGAGCCAATATGCTACAGTAGTTGGTTTAAATTTTTGTATGGTTGAGGTGATCAAATAACTCAACAGTGTCAAGCTTTCAAGTTGGAATTGATAGTATCATCCACCCTCAGTAGCTTGATAGTGTGGGTGACATGGTTCACTCACACTCATTGAGTTATAAGTATCATTGGGTTTCATGGTTGGGTTAATCTCAATTGCTAGATGGAAACTCACTTTTTCTCCAAATTTGGTGTCATGTGTATTTTTATCTCTCTCCCTTTATCTCCTTGAATATACGAAATTTTAATATTTATCTATATATTTACTAATATCAATTTTAGAGCCTTATCATGATACACATTTTAAAAATCAATTTAACAATAGGCAAGGCAATGTGTACTCCTAAACATTTCTCTTTCAATTTCAATATATTTCATGTAATTTAAACCATATATTTATTCATTTATTATATAATATAACATGCTCTTGGTTATAGATCATTCACCAACAAAGAACTCATGTTGGGCACATGCAAAGATAAGGTGTGTTATACACACCTAGGTACACATTCCTTTCCTTTAAACTAGCAATTTAATTACTCGATTAAAGGGAGGGAAAATGTATATGATATTTATGGATTATATATCACCTCAAAATTATACACATAGAAAACTTAGACCTTGAATATTCCTCTTGGTTTTGGACCTTTTCCACTTCTGCAAGTCTCACATCTACTCTATATTGTGCCCCTTGGCCTATATCTCTTAGTTTAACAAGTCTTATGTTGATGATCTAGGTATTTTATATTCCCAAAAATTATAAAAATTTACTTATCTTCCATCTATACAATATATAAACATGTACGCACTTTTTTTGTTCCTGAGACACTAGTATTTGAGACAAACACTAACATTGACATTAGTGTCTTAACCTGACACAAGTGTTTAGTACCCTGAAGTCATCTAATTTTTAAATGAAATATATGTTAATGGTTAGCCTATGTTATTTAATGTGAGTTAATTATCCAAGGGATTGATATAAATACATTATAAATCCTCATTCATTCCTCACCTAGCAATATGGGAATAATACCAAGTATTATTAATAAAGATCATTCAATTGAACAAATATTCCATATTTCCATAAAAATCATAGATAAATCATATTTTAGGTTTTAAGTAATAAAAGAGTATCCCAAGAGCCTAATTTTCCAAGTTATAATCTAGATCACTATTATACTTGCTTTGAACATATTGTATGATGAACACGCAAGCCAACACATAGGGGAGAACTACATCAGTTTGAGGCCCTTTTAAAAGTCTTGGATATGTAGATAGAACTCACTAATAGAGGGGTATTTTGGGTCATCTCAATACCATGTGTCCAACTAACCAATTTTTCCCAAGGCCATAATGAAGATGAAGAACTAGGGTTTTACAAATTTATGAGTGGCAGTCCATGACCCATATATAAATGCACCAAAGTGAAGGTAAAATAAAAAATAAAATCATCCAAGTGGATTAATCCTTTTTTATTAGGTATTCCATAAATTACACTTGTGTCAAATCTAGATATTAGCATCAACACAACCATCCCAAGCTGATGTTAGTGTCTAGAGTTAAGAAACATTAGATCTAGAATCCGATGATTATTCTAGAATCTTCTTCCAAAATAATTTATATGTATTATATACTTAATACTATGTTAACATGTAAAATATATAAGTATGTTAATTATTTATCATTTGCGTGCATATATTAATTTTATTTTTTATATTTAGCCTATCTTATCATAAGAAATTCATTATATGTTTATATATGAGTTTAGCATTTAATTGGCCTACTGTAGATCTAATTATCATCCTTGTTATTGTAATTAATATACTATTAACCATATCAACACTAGTTTAGGATTATTTAATCCATTTTAGGTATAAATAATTTGGATTTAGATTTAGAAAGTAGCTGAGTGTTATGTTTGGTTCATAGATTGACAAAAAAAGGTTTTTTAAATATTGTCTATGCGTATATGTTTTAGTACTCATTCAAAGATAATTGTTAATAAATTTAATACTAAACACAACATAAAAACATGTCATTTATATAATTTCAAATGAGATTTTTTTTAATAAAAAAGGTGCAAGTATAAACTATAACTTGTTGATACAAACATTCAATGTTTCTAGTTTGTTTTAATTTATAAACTAGCAAGGAAATGGAAAAAAAATGGTTTTTTTAATCTATATAAATATATGCATGTTTCTTAGCATAGGTAAATTACATGCACTATAAATGGCCTCTAAAGGAAAAAACCCAAAAATGTTATTAAACTTAAATCCTCTTAGTATTGAATTTAAACTAGGTTGAGAAGAAACCTTGATCAATCCTTATCTAAGAATTTTTGGAGACATTGTGTGGCATGAATTTTTTTATTAAATAAATTCATTTATTGTTAAGGATATAGGAATTTTATTTATTTAAATTAAAATTAGTCATTATCTTATTTTTTTCAGACTATTTATATCTGTCATATGCAAGGTTTACTTGCACTATGTTAAAAGATAGTATAAACTAGTCACAGAGGGTTTATCTCTTGCATATATTATAGCCTTAGTTTTATTTTAATGTGGAATTAGTTTTTGTATATGTGGCCAATAAAATAACATTATTTTTTGTGGGATATAAGAACATGGTTCTTGTCTAAGGTTGACTTGCAAGGTTTTTAATGGGAGTTATAAAATAATATTATTTCTTGTAATTTGGTTAGTCATAAGATTCACATCTTATTGCAAGATTCACATGGTTAAAATTAGTTCTAGTGTAGTGAGGACAATATGGATAACTATGTAGGATACAAATGTTATTAGGTAGCAAATTTTATATTTATGGATTCCATGTTTAATAATGCATTTTATTGGTTGTCATTGAATGATGGTTTTTTTCATGAAATTTCATTATTAAAAATGGTTTAAGCTACACAATGTTTTTAGAAAGTGGCATATTTAGTCATTGTTTATTCTAGTTTTTTGTCGACATTTGAATAATCAAGACATAAAACAAGTTGATTTGGTATTATAAGTTTTTATTTTTTGATTGATTTGGATGGAAACATTGCATTGCATGAAATTTTTTCTTTTGATTATTATAGTCTAGTGTTATAAATCAATGTGAGGAAATCTAGTTCAAATTATTTGGCATGCCATATTCTTAATTTTTCTTACTCTATTTTTCCCAAAAAAACTTGTATACTTGAATTGATAAAGAAATCCGATCTTGTAATTTTGATATGAATATTTTATTTACATCACAGAGTATTTTTATTTATGATTTATGTTTAGAATAGTAATTTGTTTTTTTAATTCTTTTTTTATTGTATGTTATTTTGAAAGAATCTAGTTAGGGTTTTTATTGAGGGTTTAATTCAGCTGCAAGTAATAAATGCATATAAACTTGTAATGTCTACATAACTTTAGAAACATTGTAATGTAGTCCTATAAAAAAATTATGTTTATTTTTTATGGTGTTGGTTGCATGTTATAGATACTTTGTTTTGGAATCTAGACCATTGATATTAAATATAGATAATGTTATTTCAGGGTTTAGCTCTTTAAGACAAGGTTTTAGAAAGCATTTATGTTTACCTTGTTGCTACATGTGCTTTGACTAATTTTTTTATATTCCATAACATAAGTTTTACAAGAAGAGTTTGGATTATACTGTAAGTGATGAACTTGATGAAGAGCATATTCATAATGATTTACATAAAATATTCATGATCACTGATCTAATGTTATTTCTAAGGACTTAATATGTTTTTTATTTCTATTGAAACATTATATAGTTTCATTTGCAAAAATATCATTAACATAAAAAATTATAATTTAGTGTCATGAAATTGAAAAATATAGTTTTTTCTATGATGACAATGTAATAAAAAAAAAGGTAGACTCAGAATAGAAAAAAGAACTATAAACATATTATGTTTACCATAGCTATATGCAAATACAAATATATTTTTAAAATTCTTTTCATTGATACCTTAATTACTATTAAAAATAAAAAATTGAATTGCATCAATGTAGATAAAAAACATGTTTACATATAAATTGGAAAATAATTTCTATAGAGGAATACATACCATCGACACAAACTAGTTCTCAGGAAAATTGCTGATGCTTTAGAAGTGGAAAACCTTTTTAAAACTATTTTTTTATACAATATTGGAGATTGATTATTTGATACATTTCAAGTCTTGTTACATTTTTGATACACATTTGTAGATCTTCACATTGGATTAATAGAAGTCTATGATGAATTTTCTAAATCACACCTTACATATCACGTCATATTTTTTAAAGTAGATACTGAACATGTGTATTATGAGCCATTGATAATGAAAAGGCATTCCACAACTTATTTGAATGCTTTTAAAAAATGCATTGGCAAATAAGCAAAAATGAATAATAGATCTTTGATGCAAATGTTGAAGTTTTCTCATGGAAAGAACACAAACATGAAATCCATAAAAATAAACTATAAAAAAGGTAAGAAAAAATATTTAAATAAAAAATGATAACACAATGCAACATATCACTAAATAACAAGTAGATGATTTTTCAAGTGTAAAAACAACTCATGTAGTAAAAAAATGTCTTTAATATAAACATTGAAAATTACACATAGAAAAACCACAAACATGAAAATTGGAAACATCCTTGTAAAAAAGGCAATAGAGACTTATAACAAAGAAATTATAAACACTATGATACTTTCTTGTGCTAAATATAGACAACTACATTTCAAGCATAATGCCAATTTTTTTAACCAGTTTGAGAAAGACATTAAAATAATTTATAGAAAACAATATAGCCATTCATGGAAAGTGAATATGCATAGATTATAATAATTCCTTGAAAAATAGAATTATTCCTATATTTACAATGCCTAATTAAATTATACTAAACAAGCACTTTTAAAATGTGCTTATACTAACAAATCTTAAAGAAAGACTTGTTGTATTAAGCATCACATTTGCTCAAATACGATATCTAAGCTATAAAAAACCATATATTGGACCTAGATGTATATTTATCAATGTTCCATCAAATATTGAAAAAATTCAAAAATCATTACCTAGATCTATAGAAGAAATATCAGCAATTAAATGGCTTTAAAATTATGCCTAAAATATGAAAATGCATATTAAAAAGAAATTGTGCATCCAAAACTCATTATGAAAGATTTATAAGAACTTTTTAAAATTAAATTTTATATTACTCACAATGTATAAATACACTTTGATTGGAGACCATTCATAAACACTACAATTATAGACAATGTAAATTTTAATAGCCTCTCCAATACATCTAAAAGTGGCAGTGATAATGACATGGATACATATTATAACACAAGTTATATATATTTTATTGATAATTTGGTACTTGGATTTATGGACTCAACATGTATTTTAACATTGTAAGACAAATTAATGACAATATCCCTAGCTAAAGGATATAAATTGATTAGAATTTTTAAAGATAAAGACTTAGAAGAAATGAATTTTCCAACATTGTTATTTGGCCACCCTTGTGATGAAGATATCATTTCAAGATTCACATATGAAAAAATCACACAATTGTAAGTAATTCATGTTAATCGTCGATATGCATATCATCTTGTAGATTTATTTTTCAATGCAATAAAAATAATCATAGATCAAGTTGTAAATACATGTGGGTTAAAATTAGAAAAGGGAAACTAAAGGGAAGAAATATTTTAGTGAAGGATGTTAAATACAAACCAAATCTTGAAAAGTTACTAAAATATAAAATAAGATATGCATATTTCAAAAAAAATTGGATCTCCCTCATTATATGTATGGCTTGAAAAAATGCCTTTTCCATGATATGTTAACTCAGACGACCAACATTTTTCTTCACTTTTTCAAGTGTTGAGCATTGTTGGAAACTATTGATGGACAACTCAAAATAGTTATATCTAAAACATATCAAAAAAATAGGTTCTAAGCTTCATCAAATTAATGAGTCAAATGCTTATTATTTCCTTGTAAAGATGGATCCAGTCACATACACATGTTATTATAGACATCACATTAATGTGGTGAGATAACTCCTCTGTAATGATGAAATTTTACTAAGAAAAAACATAGATTTATTTTGTATAAATGAATTCCAACAAAGAGGAAATGCTCATGATTATTGTCTAGTATGGATAAAAAATTCACTGATATATAAAAAGGATGAAAAATCATTGACCATACATTTAAAAAAAAAAAAACATATCTTACACTACTGATATATGTTAACATGACATAGCCAAATTGCATATACATCATCATACTCAAAGTTGTAAAAATAGAAGTAAAAAATAAGTAGATACAATTTTTCACAACCACCAATAAAAAATACTATTATTATTGAACCTTTTGAAGAAACAAATGAATTTGTAATTAAAACATCAAAATAATTATTTATTGCTAAGCACAAAACAATATATTATTTATAATGGCTTTGACACTTTTTAAGACTATATTGGCATAAAATAATCTAAATACATATTCATGATACAAATCACAACTATATAGACTATAATATTTTTACTTCATGGACCAACATAAATATGGAGTAATAGATTCATTAAAAACAGGTTATATTTATGGTAAGCTAATACCGTTGCATAATTTATTCTAAATTCATATGTTGTAGCAACATACTATAACTTGTACATGATAAATGGAAATACAAAAAGCATGCATGCTTTTAACCAAATATGTAAACAACATCCAAAAATAAATTTATATGTTATTCAAATGTTGCATAGGATTGAAAATGTAATGTTAAAATATCAGCAAATTCCTACACAAAAATTAATTCATTTGGTGTTATCATTTCCATTAAATCAATTCTTAAAAACATGTACTTTCATAGATACATCTTACCTAGAAGAATACACATTTATATTTAAACCTTTTATTTTGCTTAGACATGAACTGAATGAGTCCATCAACATGATACATCAATCTATTATTGACTATTGAATTACACGTCCTATTCATATTGAACATGTTTGCTTAGATGAATTTGTTTCTAGATATAAGAATAATAGAAAGCCATTAAAAAGGAGAAAAACACATGTTATATTCTTTGTTAACTACAAAAACCATTTGGTTATTGAAAACTATTATCGATAAAGGCTATTATTGTATATGCTATTTCAAAGCAATGAAAATTATTTAAAATAAAGCCAAACAAAATCAAATCAAGCATATAATTTTTAAAAGTAAAATCTTAAAACTAAATGAGTTCAAGTTTAATTATGGCATAAATCCTACTTTGGGTGACATGCAATGTGTGACTCATCAACTCATACTAGATACATTAAATAAATATAACCTTCAAACAGATTTATCTAAAACAAAAATTAATGAAGAGGACTATGAATTGAAAATGGACTTTCAATTTATAAACATAATGTCAAATAAGTAAAGCTCAAAACATTTGAAATTACACAACACCATTTCATTAGTGAGAATTACAAATACTATAAGCATAGACTTATTATGAACATAGAGTAATAGGTGATTGTTAAATACATTGATTTAAAAAAATGAATAAACAATAACAAACCTATGTACCTATTTTTATCAGGGGGTCCTATCATTGGCAATAATTTTACAGCAAAGGTTATATACAAAATGCTTTTCCTTGTTTATCACAAGTCTATTGATAGTGATCCACACAATTAAAAAGTTCTTAATCTTACATGCTCAAGGAAAATAACATACAATGCAAGGAGAGTAACATTACATTTCACATTTTTATTGACTTTTAACAAGACATAATTTATTCCATTGAATATTGAGCATCTAAATGCATTGTATAAAAAATATAGTCAATTACATATATTTTTAATTGACTAAATCTTGTTAGTAAGATAATTAATGTTATACTATATTGATAAGAAATTATGTGACATTATGAAACTTCCCACGTTATACTTTGGTAATGTCAACATGTTGTTTTATGGAGACTTTTATCAAATTCAGCTTGTATGTGATCACCTACTCTTTGAACATCTAAAAATGGACATTGAGTTGATACCTTAATATTTTTAGCAATAAAATGTGAAATGTTACCAATTACATTAGACTATACACCAAAATAATTAAGACTTATATCCATATTAAATAAATTACATACATGCTCACATATTAAAAATAGCATAGCATGTCTCAATAATAAGTGTTTATGTCTAGCACCGAATGATCTTTTGTTCCCATATCTCAATTACTTAAACAATGATGTTAAAACACATAACAAGAAAATTCTAGCACTTGTCTGCCATTGAGAAATTATGATCTATGAAATAGACAAAGAAGATGACACATTCAATGAAGGGTAGGGCTATGCCAAAGTTATATTCCTACCTTCAAAAATAATTTTAAAACTTGATATTCTGGTTGATATTTTTTTAGTAAATTATGATGTATAAGATGCTCTTGTCAATGGTTTGGATGGTATTTTTGAACTATACATCAAAGAAAATAATAAACATTGTTTGGATGAAAGTATATGATATTGATATTAGACATTCACAAATAAAAAATATATAAAAGTATATAAAATCCATATTTATCTAGATTGGACTCCAATTTTTTGAGTTTGAAATCCACTTCAAAACATGCTTACAAAAAAACTTTGTCAATATGTAGTCATTTTTTAGTTCAATTAGCTTACACATGAACAATATATAAATCAAAAGCTCTAATAATGGATGGAATTGAATTCAAACTCATTGGATTCAAGAAACATGTATTGGTATATAAACACTTTTTTCATGTAAAAACCATGGAGTTGTCATATTTTCTAAGCTCGCTTATACAATAGGAAAAATAGATTTAGAGTTAAAAATGTTAATGTTCAAACATCACGATTAGAATTATATTCTAAGTGGGTTTTATAACATAGTCTTTGATCAGACATATTTGATTCATTTGTTATTATATGGTCACTGAACACCCATAGTCTTCAACCCCATATTTCAAACATTATTTTTGACCATGACTTGAGAAATGTGATATATATTATGCTTACAAGAAACATGCATTACATCAAACAATTTTTGTAAGCATATTCCAAAATTTTCCACTTGTGTATTTCTACATAACATCTAAAACATCATGATATGTTAAAAAAATCATGCCACTACTTCATATCCAATGCAATAAATTAAAAATTACATAAACGTATTGATAATAAACTATACAATATGTGATTATGAAATCATAATTGTGAATATCTATGCATCTCCCTCTACTTAAAAATTGGACATTTTAAATGTCATTGAAATGTCTTTTTTCAATTAAAACACATTTAAAGAAACCTAAATCCTATGAGACTTTAAAATTGACAAGTCTAGTTCTAACAAATAGACATTCTTGTTCAAAGAGCATATGTCAGGTTTCAATATACATTTGCTACCATGAAAACATGAAAATTTGTCAAGTAGAATAATAGACTATGTTTTATCAAATAATGTGAAATGAGGAAGTAATATAATAAACATTAACACATATTAGACTGATCAAGATGCGATTTATCTAGTCATAGATATCAAGACTTAGTCATTGTATTTTTTAAAAGAATAATAATAAATAGAAAAAGTGATTTTAGTACACACATCCTTGAATTTGATATTTACAAATTGTAGGATTTATATTTTTGGTTTTTGTGTTTGTCTGATAAATAGACTAACAAGAGAGAAAATAATTGTCATAGAAAAATAAGCAAAAAAGTAAGATAGAAATGAAACAAAAAGTGTCTTCCAAGATGTAAATTCTAATCAAGATCTAAAAATAGATTTACATGATGTTAATAAGACTCATTATTTTCAACATCAAATTTAGAAATGATAAGTCCTAAATCATTTTTGTTTCCTTTTTTTATTATGTTTGTTACTTAATATTTTTCATAAAAAAAATTATAGTTGCTTTATTCATAATTTCTACTTCTATCTAGAAAAAAAATAAGTTAAAAAAAAAACATGCTTTATTTTTTTATTATCTTTTTAATAAATTTTATAATACAAAATTAATAAAAAAATAAAGGGATTAATTTATAGTCAAGATAAGGACATAATCACCTTATTCACATACAATATTAGATATTTGTGCTGGAAAAGTGTAGTCATATAAAATGTCAAAATTAGTAGCTTCAGTGTGGCTTGTGACACCCAACCCATAGGTCCCTCTTGAATGCTATCATGACCCTTATATACACCTTTTTATTTATTCTCAATCATTCATAGACTTTCAAGCCCTGATTCTAGCTCAGTTAGACTATATTTTCCATGTGTATTCCATCCCCATAGGTCCCAAGCTTTTTGGACATGAGCACTGGGGTTGGACTATAGCACTGGACCCTAGGGTGTCCTATTTCTAGTCCTCCTATCTAATCACATTTCAATCCTAACTAACCATTTTCTTCTGATTTCTCTTCTTTATTCTATTGGCCTAGCATGAATGCATTTAACCCATGACCAATAGATCTATATAAAATCCCATTCAAAGTTCATTTAGAAGTTGTTGGAAAGTTTTACAAAATCAAGCAAGAATACAAGAAAGACCACTAAGGCAAATTTCCCTACTCTATGCATATAGCCATCCATTATAGCTACCATCTTATTCAAACCCTCACACCAGTCCCTAGCCACCTCAAACACACCCAATTTAGCATATTTTCATCTACATAACACTATTGCACAAAGCACATCAAGTGAGAGAACTACATATGGCTTGATCCTTCTTTGGATTATTGGTATGTACAAAGCATGCCCACATAAGGGGTGTGTATACGTGTCTAGTGCATATTACACACACTAACCCCCCCTCTTTCTCAAGTTTCATTTAAGCATAATGAAGGTTTAGGGTTTGAATATTAAATCTGATCTACAAGGAGATACATCTACATTCAGGATCTAAAATTTCACAAATATGCTCACACAAGGATAGGAGACAAACCCATAAAATTAAGATCTTTGTGACTAGTTTGAATAATAGTGGTAGGACCTGGACTATAGTGTTATACCTTGAAGTGTCCTATTTTTGGCACTCCTATCCTTTCATTGAATGAAATCATGATCCTAGTTCATGACACTATCCCAATCATGCATAGTCAATATCAACATCTATCTTAGTTATATTAGCCTAGTTTTATGATAAGTTACTTTTCTCCTCTTTCATTACTATTTTAAGAAAGCTACAAAAGTCAAATAAATTCTAAAAATTAGTACTATATTTATTGCTAAATTATTTATTGATTTACTATTTCAGACCCTTAACTAAATTAGTAATATTACTCCAATATTACTTAAACTGTTAAATCATTTAGTGAACTCGACTTACTTCATTTATTCATAAAAACCCTAGAGACCCTAGGGTAAATTCCTTGCTAATTTTTCTAGTATTTTTTTGATTTTTTACCTGCATATTTAAATTAGAATTTGACATTAATTTTCAAAATTCCTTAGTAATTTTAAAAATAATTTATTCCAAACCTTATTTGAATTTACTAGGTCCTTTTGTGAATAAAAACCCTAGAGACCATAGGGTAAATTCTTTCCTAATTTTTATAATATTTTCTAATTTCTCAACCTACATATTTAAATGAAAATTCACATTAATTTTTAAAATTCCTTAGTAATTTTTAAAATATCATTTTTCGAAACCTTAGTTACATATACTAGGTCCCTTTGCTTGCTTGAGGTATCACCTTACATCTAAAATTAGATTCTACATAAAAACAAAAATGGGTCTTACTTATTTACACATATTTCTTGAATTTATTTCAAATATTAAGGAGACCATACTCAGTCCTATCATGTACATGAATGATGAATTTTACCATATGTTAGTACAAAGCTTCATTATTTGCATTTGAATCTTACTTGTTATAATAAGGGATGATATTAAAAAATTTATTGCTAAAAATGTACAAGATTTCAATATTTCTTTTACATATTCTCTCTCTCTCTCTCTCTCTCTCATGCAGAATAATTTCCAACTCTATTTTGTTGAACATGTTAGAAATGTTAAGTTGCAAGTCAAAGTTTTTTATGTGTTAGTTCAAAATTCCATGCTCTCTATCCCTTCCATACTATCTCTCAGGTGGAATAATTTTCAATTCTATCTTGTTGAACATATTACAAATGTTATATCACAATTCAACATTTTTGATGGATTAGTGCACAGTTTTGTGCTCTCTATCCCTTATTTATGATCTCTCATATGGAATGCTCTTTATAATCATATTTCTATACAAATTATAACTCCAATTACATGCATTTCATCCCACATACATGGTTTCCATGTAGATGCATATAACATCATTACACACATAGAGGATCTATTATATAAGCTAACAACCACTTGTGAAGTTTCAATGTCATATATTATGCACAGGAAATAATTTCATTCTCCTCCTCTCCTCCAAGAAGGTGATATATACTTTACCTATAACCAGGGCCATGTTATCACCTATCCAAAAGGTGAGGCGGCCTATATTATTGTTCCTAATGCATACATTTAGCCTATAGCTTCTTCAAATACTCTTTAACACATGTGTTTTCATGTTCAATCGAAAGCAACTAGGGTTTGCACTTATGGGACTGTAAGGGATCAAATCACTAATATGAGAAAGTTAATTTTATATTTACCAATGTAGAATCAGATATTACATGAAAGTATCACAAAATTGGAAAATTAGATTATAATACAAAAGCCTCAAAGGTACCCTAGTGCAAATCATGCATATGCACCTTCACCTAGCCAATTGGTTGCAAGTAATGTTACATATCAAAACATGAAATCACAACAAAGTAACTCTATAACTAGTGATTCAAAAATAATTCAAAGATAAAATAAGATTTCAAGTGAGGTACTAAGGGAAATGATTAAATCTAAGTTGATTGAACTACCTCCTTTCCATCTAGTGAGAAGATCTAGATATTATTTTGCATATCATATAATGCATGGGTATCACACAGATTCATGTTTGGCATTAAAAAATCATATAAATAAAGAATTTATAATAAGAACCCTATACAAGTTAATCAATCAAATAATCCACAGTGACATAGGAACACATTCACAAACGGTCAAATATAAAATTAGTACAAAATTGGTTACCAAATCATAACTCATAACAACAAAAGGATCAAAAACCAAACTCAGAGAGATAAATAGTACCATAAGCAAAGGTTAAAAATGAAAAAAATTTAAATTTACCTCTCCAAAATGAGGCTCAACTTTTAAATCATTATGGGTTTTGTCAAAAATATCTACAACTATTTGATTATTAAGGTCAAAGGTTGGGAAAGTAGGCTCAAGGCGCCACTACTCCTATTCTAACAGTTGATAATGTTTGTCACCAAAGTTTTGGATTTATTGAACACCCTAAGGTAAATCATTCATAGACAATTTATCAAATAAAAATATCTAGATATAACAAAAATCAACACTAGCATTCCATTGGTTTAAAATCAAGATGATAATGATGAGTAGCAAAATATAATTTATTATGATTTCCAAGATACCAATAATGAATACAAATATTTAGAATCATATTCACTTCCATTCCCTCATGTTTCACAATCATGGAAAATTCCTTTATTTGATATAGGACACCATGACAGGGAGTCTCTTATGAGACTCATCGATTAGTATCATTTCTTGTTAGCATATTTGTACAGAGTTTATTTCAAGCTTCTTTTCAATTTATTATACATAGTCTCCTTATGATTTCTTGTACATAGCTTATTTTAAAATTTATTTTATATGGTATCCTTATGATTGATTATACATAGCTTATATCAAATATTCCAAAAACATTCAAATATTCCAAAATACCAAAAACAATACAAAAACATTTTAATTATATGCATTATCCATGCTTTACATTTCTACTACCATGCTAGACTTACATTTTTTTTCTATGTTATTGTTTGTCAATTTATCTACATTACCATGCTTCACTTGATCTTCTTTGAATGTGTGTAGTGACATCTAGATCCTTGATTGCTTCACTATACCCATTAAGGGGGCATACTACTTCTACATTCGAGATATATATTGATATGTTTACCCACTGGGGGCATCTTCTACATGACTACACCATCCAGATTATGTCATTCTTACACCACACACTATAGTTATCATTTTGATGTACTTTACTTACTAGCTTACATAAATTAATCTATCGACACTCACTAGTATATATCACTTGTGTATTTCTTAAAATCTACCTAGTCTTTTAATATATGTTTTATATGCTTTCACTTATTGCTTTGATTGGGTATATATGATTGTATTTATATTATATTAAATGTTTTCCTTCCTTTATTTATGGAGCTAGATGTGATTGCATTTCTTAGTTCCTATTTTTTATATTGTGCATGCCTTAGGACATTTTCCAATGTCCTTTTCTTCTATTCTTGTGTGTGCTTTAGGACATTTGCCAATGTACTTTACTTTTACTCTTTTATGTGCTTGTGGCCCTTGTACCAAACTTGCTTGTTTCCAATTATGTTTATGTGGAATTTGAACATGCCTTGTATGCTTGCTTTCTAGTTTGAGTGACATATGCCCATGTCCCTTATTTTTTTGGCCCCTTAGCCACTCTTGTATTCTTCTTGATTCTTTCCTTATGTTCTTGTTTATTGTTTTCTTCTCATTATTTTCAATGCTATGATCCACATCATGCTATAGACACCGAAATCGTGTCTACTCCTCGATCGACTCTCCTCCTTGGTCTCCTTGGTCCACCTTCTAAACATTTCTAACCCACACAATTATTAATTTAAAATAAATTAACTATTTTAAATTAATAACACCCCCTTGCCACATCACCCATGCCACCTCACCCCACCTTGGATACCTCTCCTTGGATGCCTTCCTCACCCCATGCCAAATCTTAATTGCTTACACCCCATTTCACCTCTCTCACTAGCATCTTGCGCTCATTTAAACCCATATTTGACCATTTTCCAATGACACTTAGACCTGGCAGTTGCAAGAATGGGCAGAAAGCTAAAAATAGCCTCTTTTCCCATTCTTTAACCACCGACATCAGTCATTATCCAGCCGACGCTGGTAGTTTTGCTAATGTTAGTTACTTTTAAACTACATTCCTACTCCTGGGATGTTGAATCAATCAACCCCCCCTGTGAACGCTAATTCTCTTCCTCCAGGCTTCAAGCTCTCTCGCTCCTCGACTTCTTGAAGGTATCAGCATCTCAACATCACTCTCTAGGCTTAGAGGTTCTACACCAGTCAGTCCACACCATATTGAAGGTTGCATGACATCTCTAGCATCAGCCACAACACAAACAGGCTTCCTGCACCTCTGCCTCTCCACCCACAGCTAAGTATTTGTATTGGTCTTATTTTACTGTCCTTTTAAATACATTAGCAATCAGACTACTACCCATTCCCAAGCATTCTTGACATAACCTTATCTACTCATCCTGGAGAGGTTGAAAAGCTTTCTCTCACCCTTATCTCCCTTTTGCCCCTATCTTCCATCTGATCTCTCATTTAGGACATACTTTCTGCCATGTAAGCCTAGCATAAGCCATCAAACCCCCACCAACCTTTCAAACCACTTTGCTGACCACAAATAGCCCTGAAACTCATCCAAAGCCTTATTTCCCTGACTGATGTTAGCCTGAAGGCCCATTGCCCCTACCGATGTTGACTGGAATAACCGATGTTGATGACCTTAACAAATTGATGCCAGCAAAACTACCGACGTTAGTGACTATGGAAAACCGACAGTAGACAACAGGTATGCATTACCTAGTTTTCTCTTTGCTAGTCATTTGTCATTTCTTTATTTTTGACACTTTTACTTATTAACAGTGGACTGTCATCCCACAAGGAAGTCTTTTCACTTCTAGGACCGAGCTTTTGCTTGGCAGTCCACCTTATCTCTATTTAATAATCTCTGTGTTTGAGTCTCTTTCTTCTACAGGTGTCATCCTCCACAACCAAAGAGGAGTCCCTACAACATCTGGATAATAGTGCGCAAACTTCATCTGGGTATCATCTAACCCTAGACCATTACTTTAGTTTCTTATTCCTTTTGAATGTGAAAAATCAAAAAATAGTTAGAAACATTCTGGCATGCCTGGTGGGACCCTAGGATCTTTCCTTGGGTTCATAATTTTTCTTCTAAAAGCAAAATTTTCATATAGGTGCATTAGGTCTCTTCTTGCATCCTTTTCCTCTATCTCTTCAGAAAGACACCATCAGTAAAGTTAAAAAAAATCCTTCTTTTTCTTTCTTTTCTGCATTTTAGAGTAGTGGAAATCATACTCTTCGACCTCTTCTCTACTTGTCTGCATCTGAACACCCATTTATATTTGGGCTTAAAATCTATTACATCTCATTTCTGTCTGAATGCATACTTAGCTCTCACATCTAGTAATTAAAACCACATCATGAATGAATCATAGCACACTTATGTTATGCGGCCAGACCACTTTCACAAACTAAACATCTAAACACACTTGAGACAAGGCTCGACTAGGATTTCATCACCTAGCAGATACCTTACCCTTCCCGACAATCCCACTTGGACTTCACTACCAAGGGGAGAACCCACTCTGTTCTCTAGCAGAGTATAAACTCTAGGGAAAGTATATACTGGTTAAGTGACCTAGCTTATCACTGGGCTCATGAAGTGAGGGGAGCTCGCTCCTTAGCACCAGGCCACATATGGAACTTAACACAGACTCTTGAGCACCGAAACTAACCTGAAACCAACCTTAGACTGCTTCTTCTAGGACCCATTCTACAAGCCAACTTCCCAAACACACTCTAAGGAATAAGCCAACAAGACTCTAAAACTTATTCTTAGGAATTAACGTTAGGGTCTGCTTTTCTTCATCTTCTTTTCTACCTTTATTTGAGTTTTTGAGCTGGTGAGGACACATTTTTCTGAGCTTTAAACAACTCAGAACCTTTTTCTTTCTTCCTTCCCAACCACATAGTAACCGACATCAGTTTTCCAACTGACGTTGGCAACCTATTTTCACCAACATCAGTTATCTGACCGACATCAACCCCTTTATTCACCGGCATCAGTTTTTATACCGATGTCGGTCACTGTCAGCAACTTTTCTTCCAAAATAGCAAGCCTAAAACTTGACTTTTTTTGGCTGTTAAACACATCTTCTAGTTTTTTAGAGCTGAAGTACATAGTTTTTAGAACCTAAACCTATTCTTCCTTAAATGGTTTTGACACGTAGTCAAACCAAGACTTTTGTTGACCATGCGAGGCAACAACCGCTCCTACCTTCGCCTTCCATAACCAGTCCTCTAATGGAGTATCATTCAGAGACCAAATGAACTCCTACCCAACCAACCCTGACTCAGCCTCCCATTGTCCCTGAAGGGGACCAAGACTTTGAAAGGTTCCTTTACCTCAATGTCAAGGCCCTTCAACACTATCTCACATGAACTTGAATGTGAGACTCTTTAGGCAACCCAATTTATGGGATGCCGACCTCCTTAGTTGAGATGACGATCGTATCGACAACCACCACTGTAATTTAGCCCATAGATACCCAAGATAATACCTCGACTAATAACTTGACCGTGTCCTATCTTCAAAGTGTGGCCTCTCCTTCTAGACCTACCTCTATGGGGGTTTTAGCACCCCCTCAACCACAAACTACTCAACCAAATTCTACACCCTTCCAAAACCTAGTTGTCTCCATCCTGCCTACTCTTGCACCCATTAACACAAGAGTAACTACTTACCCTTCAACAAGTGTTGCCACCCCTCAACCACCTTTTACAGCCCCTATTTAATTTGTGCCTTCTACCTTCATGACACAACCACCCTTGGCCTCCACATCTGTCCCTATGACTAGTTATCAGTACGTTGCGCCCATACAAGTGCAACCGACTATGTCATACGCCCCTTCTAGCACTTTTCAAGTGCCTCACAACCTAGGGGGCACCCCACCCAAAAATCCATTAGCTAACCTAATCAAAATGCTAATGGACAAAATGTCTAATCTTGAGACCTCTATTTTGGGTTCAAGCAATGTCCTTTCATATGATCAAATTTGTAACAAACCCATTCATCCCTCTGTCCCAATCTGACCATATCCCAATCAGTGGGAGCTTCCTAAGTTTGCTCACTTCCAGAGTAAGGAAGACCCACAACAACATCTACGAGCATTCAGACATGCTTATTACCTGATCGCACATGATGATGCGTTACTACTATGCACATTCCCTATGTCACTTTCTGGTGATGCCCTCGATTGGTACAACTCCCTTACCAGTCACTCTATCTTTTCATTCACTCAACTAGCTCAACTTTTCCTTGACCACTTTTCTATCAATATCACTAAAGAGGTTTCAATCATAGACCTGTACTCTATCAGACAGTTTAACAATGAATCTATAGCTGATTTCATTGCCCATTGGAGAGGCTTAATCAACCAACTCTCCTTTTCTTTACCTCAACCTGAGCTCATCGAGCTCTTTTCACAGGCGTGTGCCAAACATATTTCCTCTACCTTGTGGGTCCAAACATTTTGTACCTTTGACAAAGCTTTCACGATGGCTAGGAAGCTTAAACTATGTGCCATCGAGGAAAACAAAGTCAAATTGCAGAGTAAAAACCCCAACACCAAGTCAAATGACCCTTCTTCATCCCAACCTTCTTCTTCCAACATCAATTCCAAATGATCGACAAATGTTGTGGTCCTTAGGCCATCATCTTCAACAACAACTAACCAATCTCAACCTTCCACATCTCAAAGCATCACTAAACAATTCCAACAATGGTACATACAACGTCAGTATACTCTACTAGGAGAATCATATGCATATGTGTTGGATAAACTTGTCAAGAAGGGGGTCCTCAATCTCCCTCAAATTTGACCACCTCAATTTGACCCCTCAAAAGCTATCCTTGCATGGTACAGGGAAAATGACTTTTGTCATTATCACCATGTCCAAGGCCATGACATAAACAATTGCAAGACCTTTAAAAACATCATTCAGGACATGCTTGATAAAGGTGATCTCGTCTTGGACAACCCAAATGCACCACCAAATCAAAACATCAACATCTTTAAATAGCCTTTTCCTAACCATTCTCCTAATCAAAACAATGTGCAGACCATGATGGATGACTCCCAAGAGCGTAATATACACACAGTTAACACGGTTTCACCTCTTATGCCTAACCAACCTCTCTCACAGTCTAAAGAGGTTAGCCCACCCATTGGTCCATCGTAGGAAGAAGAGCCTTCTTCTCCCACTTCTCTTCCATAGGTGGATGAACTATCTTCTCCTATTAGTTCTCCATCGAACTCTCTTATACTGGAGGATGCCTTGACCATACCAGCACTGGTAGCCTTGCCCTCATCCTTCCTATCATCAATGGGGGATCATACTTTTCCCGCACCTCGACCACATGCTGAAGCCATCACCATCCATATGCTCTACCCTCTTGAAGAGCCACAATCTCCAATCCCTTCTCCGCTAAGAGAGAAACTCGCCACCTCACCTACTTCGATCGAAGAAGATCTGATGGGGATAGACTTGAACCTCACCCCTCACAATAGTGGCCCTCAAATCAAACTGAAGAAGGATACTAAACCACATTGGAGAACTTTTCCTCCACCTTCATCATTGCCCTCCATTTTGGGCCCACATCCATCCACCTTGAAAGGAGTGTTGCCTACTCTAACACCTATCACCAACAGGTCATCTCCATTACTCCCTTTACCTAACAAAAACAAATCACCTCCATTATGACCAACACCTAACAAAAACATACCTCCTTCAAAATATCCAATGCCTCCTACCATGAAAGTGTCATCTATGCATCTGGCCACACCACCTAACAAAAGGATGATATGAAACACTCCCTCAATAGCTTCTAAACAGAAGTTGTCAACTTTTACTGCAACACAACATGCAGACCCATTAGTAGCTTCTTACACCTTGCTGTTACACTAACTTTTGCAATCCTCTAACATCACTCTTTCACCTATCAAACCATTTCAACCTCTCAGACCAAAATTGTCTTGGTTTGATGACACCAAAATCTACCAATATCATCGCACACCTGGGCATGACACTGAAAATTGTTGTGCCTTTAAGGTTGCCATCTGCCAATTCATCAATAAAGACACCCTTCTTGTTAGGGATACTGTCAACATATCTCTAACACTATCTCATGTCTCCCAAACATTTTCACCATCACACTCATCAACTCTCAGACCAAAACCATCTTGGTTTGATGACACTAAATTTTGTACGTATCATCACACACCTGGACATGACACTGAGTGTTGTTGTGCTCTTAAAGCTGCCATTCATCAATACTTCAAAAAGGACACCCTTCTCACCAAGGATCCTTTTGACCACCCTTTAACCAAGCCATTGACATCATCACATACCTCTCGAACATCTTCACCTAAATCGGGAGCCCATCATCAAACTATGGTCCCTCAATCACCTTAAACCCCATTATTTGAAATCAACACCATCAATGTGGCTAATAGGTCACAAACCATGAAAGATAAAGGGAAAGAGAAGGTTTCTCTCCCCCAAACATATCTATTCATCAAGTCTCCTCAACCATCAAGACCCAAGATTTCAATTTTGGGCACATCTCGACCAACTTTTTTGAACCCAATTCATGACCCCAAGGTGAAACAACTTCACCCAACCTCTATGAAGACATCTTTGTATGACCTCATACAAAGCTCTCCATAGCATTGTCTAACTTTGATCAAAGCCTTACAAGTAGTAGAGGTCCAACCTAAGGACCCCCAACCACTAGCTGCCTTAGTCCAACCATTTCTCAAGCATTCTCCTCATCACCAAAGTAATTGGGGAAATTTGACTCTATATTCACTATCATGACCTCAACCAAACATCAACTGACCAAGCCTTAACCAAGCCTCAACCAAACCTTGACCAAACATCAACCAAGCATCAACTGACCTCGACCAAGAATCAACCAAGCACCAACCAAACAATGACCAAGCATCGACCAAAACATGCCAACAACATATCAACCAACTTCATGTCCAACATCAACCAACACGTGACCAATTTGGAAATAAGTAAACGAGGCAAGTTTGCTCTTAATTAGCTCAAACCTTACATCATCATGCACAAGTATGGATCAGGGACTTATCGTCTATCTTCTCTTGAAGGCCGACCAAAATCTGAGCCTCTTAATGCCTTACATCTGCAACCATTCTACTGTTAGTCGAGTATTCATTCACTTGACATTTAACTTGAGCTCATCCCTTGAGCAACCCTTGTCATTTTAATCCTCATTCCTTTCAACCCTATTCCCCTAAGCAAACCTATGTAACCCTTTTATAAAGTATGAATGCTTTGTCCTAATAAAAGGGAGCCCTTAAGCTTCTATAGTCTTGTCCATGACTCACAATTCTGTCAAAAATACATTGATGTCAAAATATCAAAAGGTCATAAACTCTAAAGATAGATTGCTCCCTCAAAGGACAATTGTACTATCATTGATGTAGCTAATAGACTGCTCCCTCGAAGGATAGCTATTCAAAGCCCTCAAATATATATAAAGCAAAAATATAGACCACTCCCTCGAAGGATGGCTATGCATAAACATATTGCTACAAACAACACTCTCTTAGAAGCTTCCTGCATCGATCAGCTTCACAAATGACCACAAAACAAAATGACATCTCTATGTAGACTTCCCACATTGATCAGTCTACCCAAAAAAAAAAAAAAATGGTCATGAACTTGGCTTGTAGTCATCTCAGGGTCTCCTATAAAAAGGGGCAAAGTTATCCCTACCAAAAAGAGTTACCCTATCCTACCATATCACATCACCTACTCAAGGGATTTCGAGCTCATTTTAATGTCAAAGTGATTTGATTACTTCTCTAACACAACCAATGGTCAAAGATGTAATGCATAAATGGGGCTTTTTGTTTGCAAAACCCTTATCTATGCTATCATTATGGTCCTTGTCAATGAAAGAGCAATGCGCCTTTCACTTCTTATCCATACATCTTGGTCACATTTAACCAAATCATTTGCCAACCAAACCCAAATATTTTTAGACCACTCACATGACATAGTCCATTTCACATAGTTTCTATGGACACCAATACATATGGAAACTATTGACCATACAATTTATGTTAAGCATAAACCATTACTTGCTGAAGCATAAACATACTCAATTCATTTTTAGCATACATCCATCACTAATATGGAAAATTTCTAGGGATGAAAGACCACATCACCAATGTTATAGAATACACCATCACATAATATGGAAAAGGCTGTAACATCATCATACCCTCATCATTTATAACATCAACAACCTTGACTCCTTCACCTGAACTACATCGGCCTGAGGCCCTAACGACTGGGGCTATGTAGGCAGCACTCAAATTACATGACGTCTTCTTGGGTTAGCTCGGCCACATCCATTTGTTCATCTATCTGATGGACAAACCATATTACCCTTTGACCATGACTTAATCTAGTCCAAACCAATCATCAACCAACCTTTGCCTCTTCGTCTGAACTACATTGGTCTGAGGCCCATCCAACAAGGGCTATGTAGGCAGCACTCAGATTACATGACATCTTCTGGGGTTATCTTGGCTACATCTGTTTGTTCATCTACTTGATGGACAAACCATATTACCTTTGACCATGACTTAATCTCATCCAAACTAGTCCATAACCAACCCTCTTCCTCCCTTTTAGGGAGAACTACATTGGCCTGAGGCTCTAACAATAGGGGCTATGTAGGCAGCACTCAGTTGACATGGGGTCTTCTGAGGTTAGCTCGGCCATTCCTTTGTCCATCCTCGACTAATGACCTTGGAGATCATGACTATCTCCTCAGACCATGACCACTTCCAAGACAACTTTACCTTGGTTATTTTTGCATGTATGCTACCTCACGAATGGTTAGCAAAATTGTCTACAACCCATATTTCAACCCTCACAAGTATTGGATTGTGAGAATGTTGATCTCCATTACTTGTGACATTTTTGTGTTTCTAGGAGCACTTCCTGAGCCTGAGATACTTGGAACACGATGACCATTGGAGCTAAAACTTAGATCGAATAGCCCAATTAGCTATGACTAAATGTTGGGGACCAATTATTTTGATTATGGCACTCCTTGACCTTGACCCATGACAATTTGACCTGACCATCTCGTGAAGTGGTATGCACACAATCTCAACCTTTGTAGCGTTCACACTCAAACTTCACCATATCCATCTACTATCTATCAAATCAGCACCTGATTCCAGGTTCCCTTCCCTCAACTCCTACTTTGAGGGGGAATACCTCATCCCATAATTGGGGCAACCTACATTCATTTTTTGTCTTGCGATTTGTCAGAACAACCAACAGGACAAAAACAACCTCATCCCATATCTAGGGCAATCAACACCTATTTTTGTCTTGTAGTTCGTCAGAACAACCAAAAAGACAAAAAGGGTCAAATGTAGACACCGAAATCGTGTCTACTCATTGGTCGACTCCCCCCTTGGTCTCCTTGGTCCACCTTCTAAACATTCCAAACCCACACACTTATTAATTTAAAATAAATTAACTATTTTAAACTAATAACCTCCTTGACACATCACCCATGCCACCTCACCCCACCTAAGATACCTCTGCTTGGATGCCTCCCTCACCCCATGCCAAATCTTAATTACTTAAACCCCATTTCATCCCTCCCACTAACCTCTCGTGCTCATTTAATCTGCCTTCGACCCTTTTCCAATGACACTTAGACCTGGCAGTTGCAAGAATGGGTGAAAGGCTAAAAATAGCCTCTTTTCCCATTCTTCAGCCATCGACGTCAGTCATTATTTGGTCGATGCTGGCGCTTTCACCAACATCGGTTACTTTTAAACTGCATTCCTACACCCAAGACATGTAATCAATCAACCCCCCATGAATGTTAATTCTCCATCTGCAGGTATTCAACCTCTCTCTCTCTCTCTCCCAAACACACATCAAGCATCATAGGGCACAAGGACTCTGCATCAGTTACTCTACCTCTTTACAGGGAGTCTTTTACATCAGCAACAGGGCCTATACACTTCTATTTATCTGCTAAGCAGCTAAGTATTCTTCTTTTATGTCATTTTAGTAGCTTAGAATGTATTTGTAATCAATTTTCTATTTATTGCTTCTAAGCCATATTATCAACCAGACCCAGCTATCAACTAGACCAGACCTGACTCTCTTCCTGAGAAGGTTGAGAAGCCTTCTTCATACTCTCACTCTTTTTGACACCCTGGCCCCCTACCTGACTTCTTTTTTAGACCTTACTCTCTACCCTGTAAAACCCTGCACAAACCATCAAACTCCCAGAATACCACAGACCATTCCATCGACTAGAGACCCATCTAGAACCCATCTAAGGCCATTTCCTTGATCGATGCCAGCCTCCAGGTCCATTTCCCCTATCAATGTCAGTAGACTAACCGACATCGGCAACATTAACCAAATCGACGTCGGCAAACTAACCGGCGTCAGCAACTGTGACAGACTCAACAACAGATAGTAGGTATGCATTATCTAGTTTCCTCTTTGTTAGTCATTTGTCATTTCTTTATTTTTGACACTTTTACTTATTAACAGTGGACTGTCATCCCACAAGGAAGTCTTTGCACTTTTGGGATTGAGCTTTTGCCTGACAGTCCACCTTATCTCTATCTAACAATCTCTATGTTTGAGTCTCTTTCTTTTACAAGTGTCATCCTCCACGGCCAAAGAGGAGTCCTTACAATGTCTGGATAACAGTGCACAAACTTCATCTAGGTATCATCTAACTCTAGACCATTACTTTAGTTTCTTATTCCTTTTGAATGTGAAAAAGTGAAAAATAGTTAGAAACATTCTCTTTATCTAACATCTGTTTGTTCGTCTACCTGATGGACAAACTATCTTACACTTAACCATGACTTAACCTAGACCAAACCAATCATCAATCATTTTAACTCTTAGTCTGAACTACATTGGTCTGAGGCCCTAACAACAGGGGCTATGTAGGTAGCACTCAGATTACATGACATCTTCTGGGGTTAGCTCGGCCACATCCATTTGTTCATCTATCTAATGGACAAACCATTTTGACCTTTTAACCATGACTTAACCCAATCCAAATCAACTATCAACCACTTTGACTCTTCATCTGAACTACATTGGCCTGAGGCCCTAACAATAGGGGCTATGTAGGTAGCACTCAGTTGACATGGGGTCTTCTGAGGTTAGCTCAGCCATTCCTTTGTCCGTCCTCGACTAATGACCTTGGAGATCATGACTATCTCCTCAGACCATGACCACTTCCAAGACAACTTTTCCTTGGTTGTTTTTGCATGTATGCTACCTCATGAATGGTTAGCAAAATTATCTGCAACCCATATTTTGACCCTCACAAGTATTGGATTGTGAGCAAGTTGATCCCCACTACTTGTGACATTTTCATGTTTCTAGGAGCACTTCCTGAGCCTGAGATACTTAAAACACGATGACCATCAGAGCTACAACTTGGATTGAATAGCCCAACCAGCTACGACTAAATGCTGGGGACCAATTATTTTGATTTTGGCACTCCTTGACCTTAACCCGCAACAATTTAACTTGATCATCTCGTGAAGTGGTATGCACACAATCTCAACCTTTGTAGTGTTCACACTCAAACTTGACCATAGCCATCCACTATCTATCAAATCAACACTTGATTCTAGGTTCCCTTCCCTCGACTCCTACTTTGAGGGGGAATACCTCATCCCATAATCGGGGCAACTTACATTTATTTTTTGTCTTGTAGTTCGTCAGAATAACCAATAGGACAAAAATGACCTCATCCCATACCTAAGGCAACCAACTCCTATTTTTGTCTTGCAGTTCATCCAGAACAACCAACAAGACAAAAAGGGGTAAATGTAGACACCGAAATCATGTCTACTCCTTGATCGACTCTCCTCCTTGGTCTCCTTGGTCCACCTTCTAAACATTTCTAACCCACATAATTATTAATTTAAAATAAATTAACTATTTTAATTTAATAACACCCCCTTGCCACATCACCCATGCCACCTCACCTCACCTTGGATACCTCTTCTTGGATGCCTTCTTCACCCCATGCCAAATCTTAATTGCTTAAACCCCATTTCACCTCTCTCACTAGCATCTCATGCTCATTTAAACCCATCTTTGATCATTTTCTAATGACACTTAGACCTGGCAGTTGCAAGAATGGGTAGAAGGCTAAAAATAACCTTTTTTCCCATTCTTCAGCCACTGATGTTGGTCATTATTCAGCCGACACCGGGGGTTTCACCGATGTCAGTTAATTTTAAACTGCATTCCTACTCCTGGGACGTTGAATCAATCAACCTCCTACAAACGCTAATTCTCTTCCTCTAGGATTCAAGCTCTCTCACTCCTTGAATTCTTGCAAGTATCAACGTCTCAACAACACTCTCCAAGCTCAGAGGTTTTGCACCAGTCATTCCACACCAGATTGAAGGTTACACGACATTTCTAGCATCAGCCATAATGGAAACAGGCTTCCTGCACCTCTGCCTCTCCACCCATAGCTAAGTATTTATATTGGTCTTATTTTACTGTCCTTTCAAATACATTACCAATCAGACTACTGCCCATTCCAAAGCATTCATGACATAACCTTATCTGCTCATCCCAGAGAGGCTGAAAAGCCTTCTCTCACCCTTATCTCCCTTTTGCCCCTGTCTTCCATTTGATCTCTCATTTAGGACATACTTTCTACCCTGTAAGCCTAGCACAAGCCATCAAACCCCCACAGACCTTTCAAACCACTTTTCTGACCACAAATAGCCCTAAAACTCGTCCAAAGCCTTATTTCCCAAACCAATGTCGGCCTAAAGGCCCATTTCCCCTACCGACGTCGGCAACCTTAACAAACTAATGCTGGAAAAACTACCAACATCAATGATTGTGGCAGATCAATAATAGACATCAAGTATGCATTATCTAGTTTCCTCTTTGCTAGTCATTTGTCATTTCTTTATTTCCAACACTTTTACTTATTAACGGTGGACTGTCATCCCACAAGGAAGTCTTTGCACTTCTGGGACCGAGCTTTTGCTTGGTAGTCCACCTTATCTCTATCTAACAATCTCTGTGTTTGAGTCTCTTTCTTCTATAGGTGTCATCCTCCATAGCCAAAGAGGAGTCCCTACAATGTCTGGATAATGGTGTGCAAACTTCATCTGGGTATCATCTAACCCTAGACCATTACTTTAGTTTCTTATTCTTTTTGAATGTGAAAAAGCAAAAAATAGTTAGAAACACATGCATTATCTTTCTTTCTTGGATTCCATGATGGACATCATGCTCCATCCCTCCTTGACAACTAATAATTAACAACTAACATTTTTAATTTCAATTTAATACATTGCACATGTTATTACATTGTTATATTTATCTAGGTATACCCCCATTTATCTAATAATCTCTAAAACAAACCATGATATATATTGGGACATATTTTTTATTATCATTGCTATATCATGTATTTTTTAGCATAACACACTTTTAGGGCTCTTTTTTTTTAGGGAAGTCATTATAGGGTCTTCATTCCTACCCTTAAAAGAGGGGGGATAAGTAGGGGTTTTGTCATAGAGATCAGAGCTCCTACTGGTCAAAAAATAGTTTCCAAAACACTGAGAATAATAATTAAAGGTCAAACAAGATAGAATAGACCAAAAAAATAGTGGTAATTATTAAATAGTCATCAAATTCAATAAAAGACAAAAGCACTAGACATGGACAATAGTGTCAGATAGTAAGGTGTCCTATTTTTGGTGTTCTTTATCCAAATAGTAAAACTCCCATATTTTTAAGAAATAGGTAGAAAGGTTAAATCAAATATAATTTTGTCACATATATATTAGTTTAGATTTAATAGATTCAATATAGTTTTTCTCAAAAAATCTAGATATAGTGGGCCTCATGCATGACATGATGGTTCTTTCTTCTACTTTTAGATTAGGTAACTAGTATAACTTTTAGAATAGAATCCATATTACAGACACCAGTGAATGGGGGAAATATGCATGGCACATTTGATTTCTTTTCTTTCTGAGTTCAATATATTACCAAGGAATTCTCAATAATTTCATGTCTTATTCCATCTATAGGTGTTTGGAATAATTTTGGAGTGGATTTCATATAAGCCTAACCTCCACATTCCTAAGTGGCTTCCACATAAGCCTAATTTATAGTTTTAGAGTAGCTTTCATACAAACCTAATTACCTTCCTTATAAAGTAGCCAAGATTGGCCTAATTTATAATACACATTTAGATATCAATGCCACATTTTTATATTATAGAGCATTCATCAGCTTTAAGATCCATCTCATATAACACACATTCATACCAGTATTTATTCAAATCTTCACTTAGTGGGTAATGATAGAGCCAAAGGACTAGCTAGCCTTTGTATTATTAAGCCACCTACTCAGAGGGATTGGATACACAGTCTAAACATTGATTAGCACATGCATGATAACTTAGCTTCACTAAATGTGAGATGATGGAACCAAAGGGCTAACCTTTACATTTTAGAGCCATTATCAAGGAATTGAGCACTTAGCTCCATTCATGATATTACTTATGGCTGTTGACCAATTTTGCCCATGGGGAAAATTTTGGTCACCTTCTTCCCTTGTTATTTGAAAAAAATCATTTCCAGGCTACACAATTCATGCCATGGTTCTTCGGTTTGATTTGTCCATCTTAAAATTTAGACAGGCCTAGTTCATTGGTTCAACTTTTGGTTCATTGGCCTAGTTCAAATGCCCTAATGGAGGGCCAAAACTTCAAATAAAGAGGATCCGGGTAAGTTTAGTTTGGTTTGGGGTCCAAGGTTCAATTCGTTTGATTCGAAGTCCCAAGTTCAAATGAGTTCAACAAATTTTAACCAAGTCCTAAATTCCTTCAGGCATGGATTATCACATAAATACATTGGTTTGGGTTGGATCGCTTATCACACAAAAGCAAAAGGGGCCAGGTCATGCTAAGGCAAGAGGCAGGTGGAATTTCCATAGACTTTTTGTATGTGGGAAATGTCCATGGACAAAAGTCCATGGGATGATAAAGCAACAAGCTCGAGATGAATTTTTGTGGACTTTTTGTCCATGGGAAAACGTCCACAGACAAAAGTCCATGAGAAACACAAAGGCCTGGTAGGCAGTTTATGCAATAAACAAAGCGATCTACTAAAGTTTACACAAAGCAACCAAAGTTCCCAGAAGGTGATGGAGACAAATCAATTTGAAGAGCCAAGTAGCCATCCAAGGCAAACAAGGAGCTCGTGCATGTCCAGTCTAAGGCAAGCCATGAAGAAGTTATGAAGGCTCAACAGACTAGTCTAAGGCAGGCAAAGGGACTTTTCAAAGGCCAGAGGGAAGGTGCTAGGAAATAACAAGGAAAAGCAAGCCGTAGAAGGCAGCAGGAATGAGGACATCTTAGGAGCCATCAAATTCAATGAAAGAAGGTGGCCAAATGTTTTAAAAAATAAAGGGAGTGCTGATTAGAAGGAGCCCAAATTGAAGTGACCTGCTAAGATATTCATCCCAGGTGCCGAACAAACTAGATGAGACAAAATAAAGTAAAGACAAAGTAGAAAGCATGGTTTCGGTAGAAGGATGATGTTAGCCATAGTATTTTCTTCTTCCCAATGAAGACGTGATAGGCATCTTGAAAGCAAAAGCACTAATGAGTCTCCTTGTTGTTTTTTCCATATAAGATCATGACTTGTTCATTTGTAATCATCTTTTTGACAATTTTACAAGGCACATCCCTACTAAAATTTTCACCTAAATCAAATAAAGATAGCTTTTTTACCTTTTCTTGGATGGATATTTTGTGTATGTTTTGAGTGTTTTATTTGTGTTCAGTCATTTTCTTTTAATGCTCTCATAGGTTCAAGCACCAACACACCAGCTATCCACAAGGTGTCATTTTCTATAGCTGACAGGAGGAGAGATCTATTTGGAAGTATAGAATAAAGGATGTCATTTATAGTATGTATTTCATATCATCTTGGTGAGTCCCTATTCCTATGTTTTCATAAGAACCTCCCTTCCAATTTCCTACAGCCTGGTCTTTCTGCCAAGTCTGAGTGTATGTATTTGTCTAATTCAAGAGTGGGTATGAGAAGGTCATCTTTTTTTGGTGTATCACCTCCTTAGAGTAGTTTTTATTCTTGTAATTTTCCTCCCTTTTCGTCCCCCCAATTCATATATATATATACCTATATTTTGCACTTGCTGGAATAAACAACGATACATAAGAGGGAGCTAGCCCTTAGCTAGAGACTCTCCCCTCCTGCTTCACCATCCCACAGGCAAGAGGGGAGTTTCCATGTTGCAAAGAGAAGACAGGTGTTTGACTTCCTATCACTAGGTGCAATTTCTTGCATCAACAGTTTTGGCATGCCTAGTGGGACACACAGTTTGACAACTTAGTAAGGTTTTAAGATTGATGTTGGTCTTGATATAGTGAATTAAAGTTTTCCAGCATCTGGAGACTCCATTGGTAAGAGCTTCCATTTTCAAATTAAGACCAGTTGCTTAAATTTTTATGCCTAAGGTCACTACAAGGCCTAATTCAAAAGGGGTTCCTTTCAATTTCATTGAATTACCTTTAAACTTTGCTAAAAGATTATGATTTGAGAGGACCCATCCTTATCCAGCAGCCAATCCTCCTAGACCTATTATAAGAGACACAGTCGTAGCAAAACTTTAGTCATAGCCAATCGCAGCTATGGCATTGCCTTTTGTGGCTTTTTGTGGTGAGAGTCCCTTGAATCTCCCATGCTATGATCCAATTCTAGGAACAGCTCTCAAGAATGTACCTTCTTTTGATGGAGTGGGACCTATTACAGCCATTGAGCATATTAGGAATATTGCCAACCTTTGCAATATTCACAATATAACAGAAGAAAACATTGCCAGTAGACTGCTAGCTTTATCTCTAAAAGGCAAAGCTCTTGACTGGTACGACACCTTGCCTATGAATTCAATACATTCTTGGAATAAATTGGGCACTCAATTGACATATCATTTTGGGGAAAAGAGTGATGGTCTCTCACTTGCTGAGCAACTGATGACTATAAAGAGAGCTCCACACGAGTATATGCAGGACTTCAACATGCATTTTCAAAAGACTTGGGATAGAATTCCCATCCTGGTAAGACTGACTCCCAGCTACGCCTTCTTGTACTATTTAAAGGCATTAAATAGTGATATTGTTGTGATGATCCAATCTATGGGAGTACATATACTGCCAATTGCTTATGACATTGCCATAGCAACCAAAAATTGCTTGGTTCAAGCTAGGAAAATAGCCCCTAGACCTCACATGCCACTCTTCCCAGAAATGTTGCCCCCAATTCAAATTGTTGCTCCAATAATGGCCCCTTTGCCTAGTGTCAAAAAGCCAGCTACCGCTCCATCTAATGAACTTCATGAGGTTAAAAGCCTATTGTAAAACATGTTAAATGATCTTGTAGCCCTTAAAAGGTAGCAAGCTCAAAGCAATAGGTTGAACTAGGGATATCAACATTATGGTCAGGGTCTTAGACCCCCTTTTCAAGGCTATAATCAAGGAAAAGGTTAGCTCACTCAGACCAAATTGTTTCAAAATTACAACTCAGGCCCCCTTTCATCATCTAAAGTCATGGTACCGATTTAGAATAATCTAGTACAAGAGTAGCCAAGCTGTTCGACCATGGGGTATAATCAAGAATATGTTTTTTACACAAATGAGATGATGAACTATTTTTAGAATGTAGACAACTAAATAACTAATCAATCCTAGGTCTTCGAGCCTTCAATGCAACCCAGCACGAGTAGCAATCAGGCCCAGCCAAATTTTACCCTAATGAACCATATGGAAGGGGAATTTTACTCAATTAATTATGTGGGCACTACAGATAATCAAGCTAATTATGTTATAGGTAACATGAGGTTTAAAAGAAGAGTAGTGATAGAAGCCCAGGCTACTACTCAGGTGGCAGCAGCACCTTCTCCATCACACTCCATCTCAAAGGCCCCAAACTTTAGGTAACCATTTATACCTTCAACCCCTCAGCCTATAGTTCAGCTTGGAATCAACCCCAAAGAAAGCTTGAACGGAGGTAGCCCTCAAATCAATATAGTGGACCAAATGAAGAAGCTACATATGAACATCTCTTTATGGGATTCATTATCTCTTCCAGGCTAAAAGAACGTATTAAAGAAGGAATTACATGAGCTAGATCAACAAGTTGTCCCAGTAAACACTGATAATATCTTGATGAAAAATTGATAGCCTTTCACTTCAGGTTAGGTAAAGAAATAAGAGAAAACTCCCCCTTTCTATGTATCCCTAGTTATTGGGGATACCTCGGTGATGCCCAAGTGCATTGCTGACAAGATGGGACTGAAGTATGAAGAGATGAATAAAGGAGTCCTGCAACTAGATGGGACACCTACAAAAATAGTTGGAATTGTGAAGGGTTTAGGCTTAACATTGCATGCTTGCTCAACCTTCTCAATTCCCCATGATATAGTGGTGGCAGACGTTCTCCCTTATTTTGCAATCTGCTTGTCCAGGGACTTCACATCGAAGATAGGTGGCTATCTAGCAGCAAACTAGTCATATCTAGTTTTTAGAACCAAGTATGGGACCAAGGTGAAAATTGAGTCTGAGACACTCTAAAAGGACCATCTAAAACCATACATGCCCAAGGTAACAAATGTTAGTTACATAATCATTGACTCAAAAGAGTCCCAGATAGACCAAAATCCGTCCTCCACCCTTGAAGGAGTCACAGACCTACTCTTCGATGAGTGGGGAAATGATAATTTTGAGCATGATCCTTACAATTTCATTGAGGAGGCAGACCTTGGAGTTTATTGTATGCATGAGGAGAGTGCCTTCATGTGAAATTTAATGAAGGTAGATCAAGAGGACCTTGGCCTATGGCAGTTGTATTTTGATGGTTCCAAAAGCAAGCTGGGCGCTAGTGGTGGGACAATGTTGGTCTCCCCTTCAAAGGAAAGGTACTTTTCAACTTTCCATTTCCAATTCTCTTGCATGAGTAATGTTGAAAAATATGAGTCTTTGATCCATGGCCTTGAATGGGCAAGAAAAAGAGGGATTAAGGAGTTGCAAGTTTTGGGAGACAACAAGCTGATTGTAAATTAGGTGAGAGGCCTAAATCTGACCAAGAATTCCTTGTTGAAGTCTTATAAGCATATAGTCTGGGACTTGGTGGAGGATTTTATTGCTTTTAATATCACCTTTGTTCCCATAGAGCAAAACAAATAAGCAAATAGGCTGGCAATAGTTGGCGCCTAGTTTGACGTTTCAAAGGAAATAAGCTAAGACTATGGTTCACACCACTTGAAAGTGGTGGTTCAGCCTTTAGTTCTTGAAAACATTGAAAATTGGCAAGTTTTTGAAAGCAACCAGCAAATAGATTTTTTCTTATAGGAAGAAACTGAATTCACAACACAGAATCAAGTGAAATTGCAGAAGTAATATGGCAATCAAATTATTCAGTTGAAGAACAATAAACTCCCTAAAGGTTTGGTCACACTTGAAAGCATCTTCAACAAAGATGATCAATTTAGAAATGACAAGACATGCATATAACCAAAGAGGAAAATTATGAAAGGGTTAAAATCTTCAAGGACAAGTTGCTTACACTTGGAAAAGTCTGCTCATTTCAAGAAAGGTGGGCTTTCATTTTACTGTGTCAGGAGTTCTCTGATGTGTTTGCTTGGGATTACAGGGACTTGAAGGGCTTTGACCCAAGGCTTACCCAACACACTATTGAATTAGAAGAAGGTGTTAGGCCAGTCACACAAAAGCAAAGACCTGTAAATTCAATAATTGAACCCCTCATGCAAAGGGAATTGGCCAAATTAATTGAGTCTAGAATTATATTTCCAATCAAGCACTCTAGCTGGCTGGCCAACCTTGTTCTTGTTAGGAAGAATAATGGGGAAATCAGGCTATGTGTTGACTTTAGAGACCTTAATAAAGTCTCTTTAAAATATCATTGTCACCTTCTAATCATGGAGTAGATTCTTAAGAAGGTAATGGGTAGTGAGCGTTTCTCCCTCCTAGATGGTTATTCACGGTATAATTAGATTCTAGTGTGAGGTTGGGATCAACACAAAATGGCCTTCACTACTAAATGGGGGACATTTGCCTACAAGAAGATGCCTTTTGGGCTATCCAATGCTGGTTCTACCTTTTAGCAAGCCATGGATATGGCTTTTGGAGGCTTAATGAATAACAATGTGCTGGTCTACCTTGATGATGTGACAGTATTCTCCAAGGAAGCGAGTCAACACATAGAGCACCTCAGGAATTTTTTTGAAAGGTATAGGGAGTTTGGCATCTCTCTTAATCCAAAGAAGTGTGTGTTCGCTATTCATGAGGGAAAACTCCTTGGCCACATTATGTCCAAGGAAGGCTTATTCATTGACCCCAAGAGAGTTCACTCTATCCTGGAGATCTCCCTACTGAAGCACAAGAAAGGCCTATAGAGTTTCTTTGGCAGGATAAACTTCATTTAGAGGTTCATTCCAAATTTTATAGAGATAGTCAAGCCACTCATCCCTATGCTGAAGAAGGGTGAGGAATTCAAATGGATAGCTCAAAGGAAAGACAACTTTGAGGCCATCAAGTAGGCCATAACCTGGGCTCCCACTTTGATCAGCCCAGACTTCAGCAAAGACATTAAGCTCTATACTTTCAACAATGAAGAGGTGATATCTGCCATGCTTACCCAAGCTAACAGTGATGACCTCAAATAGCCACTTTCTTTTTTTAGCTAAGGATTAGAGGATTTTGAAGTTAGGTACATGTATGTAGAGAAGTAGGTCCTCGTAGTAGTGAGGAACTTGAATAAATTTAGGCATATGTTGTCTAACAACATGATTCACCTTATGGTCCCACATCTTGGTGTCAAGGATTTCTTGACCAATCAAGACCTGAATGAGAAGAGGGCAGGGTGGATTACCAAAGTGATGGAGTATGACATAGACATTAAGATCACCAAGTTGGTGAGGGGAAGAGGCCTATGTGAATAGCTCATTGTAGACTTAAAGCAAGAGAGGGAAGATAGCTTGATAATTCACAATGTAGACACTGCAGAGGAACCGACTCTCATAAAGGATTGGATGCTGGACATGAGACATTTCCTTACTACTGATGAGTGCCCATAGGGTCTTGATAAGATCAAAAGAAGGTATTTTAAACTCCAGTCTCTCCCTTACATCTTGGTTGATGAAGTATTGTTTATGAGGGACTTCTCTGGGGTCTTCTTAAGGTGCATTGACCCAAACTAGGCTGATAAGGTATTGGCTGAGTTCCATGATGGACCAATAGGTGGGCACTTCACCCCTAGAGCTATGGCAGTAAGAATAATGAGAGCTAGCTATTTTTGGCCTACTCTTTTCAAGGACACCCATGCCTAGGTAAGAAAGTGCCAAAAGTGTGAACTTTTTGATGGAAAATAGTGATTGGCTGCCATGCCTCTATAGCCCATTCAAGTTGAGCAACCATTCATGTAGTGGGGCCTAGATTTCATAGGGATGATCAATCCTCCCTCCAGTGCTGGGCACAAGTGGGTGATAATTACTACAAATTATTTCACCAGGTGGGTGGAGGCTGTATCTCTAAAAAAAGTGAATGAAAGTGTAGTCCTAGAGTTTTATGAAGACCTGATAATAAGATTTGGGGTTCCAGCCACCATAATCTTAGATAATGCCTTGGCTTTTCTGGGAGCTAAAACAAGTGAATGGGTGCTAAGGTATGGCATATACCTTAGCACTTCATCAAATTTTTATCTGTAGGGGAATGGGCTGGCTAAGTCCACCAATAAAAATTTGATCAGAATCATAAAGAGGACTATGGAAGAAAATCAAAGGACTTGGCATGCCAAGCTAAAGACAGCTCTATGGGCTGACAAAATTACTCTGAAGAGAGAAATCGTAAATTCTCCATATACACTCCTATATGGAAGAGAAGCTAGGATTCCCATCTCACTTAAACTGCCAGCATTGGATCTCGCTAACCAGCTACAATTAAGAGAAGGAACTAGCATGGAGGTCAGGCTATGTGAGCTAATGGAGCTCTAAGAGATAAGGGACCATGTCATGGCTTCTATGTCTAGTCACCAATATTAAGTAAAAAGACACTTCGACAAGAAATCTTCATCAAAATATTTCTCTAAAGGAGACATTGTCTTGAAATGGGATGAGGATCGAGCTAAGCCCAGAAAACATGCAAAATTTGATGCCCTATGGAGCTGTCCTTACATAATTACTCAATGCAAGCAGCATAATGCATTCTAACTTTCTAGGTTGGATGGTGAAGAACTACGTATCATAATTAATGGGATACATCTGAAGCATTGCCACTAATTTTTTGGGTTCGCTTGTACATATTTTCCCTTGTTGTTTTCCTATTTTCCCTAAGTGTAGTTGCACAGGTAGTGTTCTTAGCCTTGTGTGTTTCCCTTCACGTGTGGCATAAAAGCTTCATGTTTGATTCTTAGATCTTTGGGGTGGTTGTTAAATTTTCATAGCTACATCTAACTCTACACCCAATGGACTGCAAGGCAACTAGGTTTCTAAGCATAGCAGGCATGTTTCCTCTGTGAGTCACCATCTATTGACCAATTTTGCCCATGAGCAAAATTTTGGTCACCTTCCTCCCTTGTTATTTGAAAACAATCATTTCTAGGCTACATAATTCATGCCATGGTTCTTCAATTCGATTTGTCCATCTTCAACTTTAGACAGGCCTGGTTCATTGGTTTGACTTTTGGTTCATCGGCCTAGTTCAAATGCCCTAATGGAGGGCCGGCACTTTAAATGAAGAGGATCCAGGTAAGTTCAGTTTGGTTTGGGGTCCAAGGTTCAATTTATTTGGTTCAAAGTACCAAGTTCAAATGAGTTCAACAAATTTTAACCAAGTCTTGAATTCCTTCGAGAATGGCTTATCACATAAATGCATTGGGTCGGGCCAGGTCACTTATCACACAAAAGCAAAAGGGCCAGGTCACGCTAAGGCAAGAGGCAGGTGGACTTTCCACAAACTTTTTGTCTACGAGAAATGTCCACAGACAAAAGTCTATGGGATAACAAAGCAACGAGCCTAGGACAAATTTCCACAAACTTTTTGTCTATAGGAAAACATCTACAGACAAAAGTCTACAAGAAACACAAAGGCCTGATAGGCAGTCTATGCAATAAACAAAGCGATCCACCAAAGTTTACATGGCACAACCAAAGTGCTTGAAAGGTGATGGAAACAAAGTAGTCTGAAGAGCCAAGCAGTTGTCCAAGGCAAACAAGGAGCCCACACATGTCCAGTCTAAGGCAAGTCATGAAGAAGTTATGAAGGCCTAGTAGACTAGTCTAAGGTAGGCAAAAAGACTTTTCAAAGGCCGGAGGGAAGGTGCCGAGAAATAACAAGGAAAAGCAAACCATAGAAGCCAACAGGGATGAGGACATCCTAGGAGCCATCAAAGTCAATGAAAGAAGGTGGCTAGTTGTTTTAAAAAACAAAGGGAGCACTGATCAGAAGGAGCCCAAATTGAAGCGACCTACTAAGATATTCACCCCAGGTGCCAAACAAACCAGTTGAGACAAAATAAAGTAAAGACAAATTAGAAATCATGGTTTTGGTAAAAGGATGACATTGGCCATAATATTTTCTTCTTCCCAATGAAGACGTGATAGGCCACTTGCAAGCAAAAGTGCTAATGAGTCTCCTTGTTGTTTTTTCCATATAAGATCGTGACTTGTTCATTTGTAATCATCTTTTTGACAATTTTACAAGGCATATCCCTACTAAAATTTTCACTTGAATCAAATAAAGACTACTTTTTTACCTCTTCTTGGATGGATATTCTATGTATGTTCTAAGTGTTTGATTTGTGTTTAGTCATTGTCTTTTAATGCTCTCATAGGTTTAAGCACCAACACACTAGCTATCCACAAGGTGTCAATTTCTACAGCTGACAGGAGGAGAGCTCTATTTAGAAGTATAGAATAGAGGAATTCATTTACAATATGTATTTCACAACATCTTAGTGAGTCCCTATTCCTGTGTTTTCATAAGAACCTCCCTGCCAATTTCTCGTAGCCTGGTCTTTTTGCCAAGTCTAAGTGTATGTATGTATTTGTCTGATTCAAGAGTGGGTGTGAGAAGGTCATCTTTTTTTGGTGTATCACCTCCTTAGAGTAGTTTTTATTCCTATAATTTTCCTCCCTTTTCATCCCCCCAGTTCATATATATATATATATATATATATATATATATATATATATATATATATATATATATATACCTATATTTTGCACTTGTTGGAACAAACAACGATACATCAGATGGAGCTAGCCCTTAGCTAGAGACTCTCCCCTCCTGCTTTGCCATCCCACAAGTGAGAGGGGAGTTTCCATGTTGCAAGGAGAAGACAAGAGTTTGACTTCCTATCAGTGGGTGCAATTTCCTATGTCAATAGGTAAAACACATAATTAGCATCATTCAATATCACTCATCATCACAATAGGTTTTTTATTAGTTCACATACTTGGTGAGGTTTATTCATTCCTTTCTCTTCCTCTCTCTCTCTTACCCAACTTTATACATTCTTATTTTAGATATAGTGTATCTAGTAAGAACTGATCTACTCTTTGTTTTCTCTTGTATATTCACACCTCACATGTGTTGTCTCTAACACACCTAGCATCACTCAACTTCATGAGCTTCACCCTTGTAGGTAAGTTTAGGTACACTTTCTAATTTTCCTTTATCCTAGTATTTCACTTTGTTATATCACTAGAATAAAGGAGGGAAAATGTAGTTATATAAAATGTCAAAATTGGTAGTTTTATTGTGTCTTATGACACCCAACCCATACATCCCTCTTGTATGCTCTCATGACCCTTCTAGACACCTTTTTTCTTATTTCCAATCATCCATAGACTTTTGAAACTTGATTCTAGCTCATCAAGACTCCATTTTCCATGCTTATTCCATCCCCTAGGTCTTGAGCCTATAGGATAGGAGTGTTGGGTTTATAATATAATACTATACCCTAGGGTATCCCATTTATAATGCTCCTATCTAATCACATTTTGAGCCCAAATGACCTTTTTCTCTCAATTTCTCTTTTTCATTATCTTGGCTTAGTGTGAATAAATTTAACCCATGACCAATAGATCTCTATAAAAGCCCATTCAAAGTTATTTATAAATTGTTGGGAAATATTAAAAAAGTAATAAAGAATACAAGTAAGACCACTAAGGCAAATTGCCCTATTCTCTACATACAACCATCAGATACAGCTACCAACTTATTCAAACCTTCACACCTGTCCCTAACCACCTCAAACACACCCAATTTCACATTTTCTCATCCATACAACAATATTTCACAAAGCACATCAAGTGGGAGAAGTATATATGGCTTGATCCCTCTTCAGAGTATTGGTATATAGGCATTATGCCCACACAAGGGGTGTGGACACACATTTAATGCATCTTAAACATACTAACCCCCCTCTTTCTTAAGTTTCATTCAATCATAATGAAGGTCTAGGGTTTTAAGATTAAATATACTATACAAATATCTCCATAAACATTTAGGATTCAAAATTTCATAGGTAGGATCACATAGGGACAATAGACAAAACTAAAAAAATTAGATCTCTGTGACTAGTTTGAAAAATAGTGGTAGGACCTAGACTATAGTGCCAGACCTTGAAGTGTCATATTTTTGGTGCTCCTATCCTTTTACTAAATGAAAGTCAGATCCTAGTTCATGGCACTATATGAATCTTGTATAGATTATATCATCATCTATCTTAGCCATATCAACCTAGTTTTAAGATAAGTTACATTTCTCATCTTTCATTACTATTTTTAGAAAGCTATGAAAGTCAAATAAATTATACAAACTAGTACTATATTTATTGCTAAACTGTTTAATGATTTACTATTCTAAACCCTTAAATAAATTAGGAATAATATTCCAATATTCCTGAAACTATTAAATCAAAATGAAAACAATATCTTTGAGGGACATATTTTTGACAAGCTATGGCCCTACACATGCTACAAATATTAGTTATCTGATCAAGATAGGGATATTACATAGTGATTTTTTTGATGTGCATTTTTAGATGACTATAACACTTCATATCAACCATTAATTAATTCAAAAAATAGAAACATACATAGATTTAGACAAAAAAAATCACATCTTTGACTTCTTGATAAAGGAAAAAAGAATGAGAGAGGTGATGTTATTTTCTACATTGTGGTAACTATAAATAAAACTATACAAAACATACCCATAGTTTTTAAAAAGTGATAACTAGCACCTCATAGTTCAATTACTAATATTTTGGATTGAGATGATATACACTTTTTTAACCCTAAAAAACTAGATAAAGAAATCAAGGGTTAAAGGAAATAGAGGTATCCTATAGTACAAGGTTGATAAACTATCTCTATAATAGACCAATTAAATGTTAAAATTAGATACAATACATACTGAATTCATTAAATCAAAATAGGATAAAATAATAAGTACAACTATGCTAGATATTGAAATGAAAAACAAACCATATACTTAATTGGTTCTAATGATTACATAGTTCTAGATATGAAATAGGCAATAAGTAGACTAGGAGAAGACTAAGGAATAGTCACTACATTTTGGATTGTGCACCTATATAGTAGTAAAGACCAACATCAGCCTTGGAATGTTACATTGACACTACTGCATTTGGATGTAGGTGTCTTATATGGAATACCTAATGGAAAAAAAGTGACCACCTAGATGTTGTTAGTGTAGTATTGTATTTTCCTTTATTGGTTTATTCCTACATTCATGTTAGCTTTCTTAGATGTGAATTGGGAGTTAATCTTCTCCATCATCATGGTTAATGGTGTTTCTCTTCATTACTTTGTCATATGATTGAAATACCTATTCTATGACCTTTATGGATATTCTTAGAGGATTTACACATTATACTCTTTTATATATACATCTTTGATAAGTGGGTAATGCATGCAGTGTATTATATTGAAGCCATTTCATTGTTAATGCAATTATATCTATTATTTTCATAATTTGTAGTTTCATGTGCTTGCTTAGAATTGTCTTTGTGTAAATCCCATCTTGTATCTCTCATCAATACATCCTTTTATCTAGCTGATCTGTGGTATTCTCTGATATGGTATTAGAGTGTTAGGTTTCATAAATCAATATCTTATTTTATGTTTTTATCTTTAATTTAAAATCTTTAGTTTATTGTGTTTAAATTTATTTAGAAGCATTGGATCTCATTTTTGAAGTGAGGAATATTAATTTTAGTATGTCATTTAACCATTTTGGAGAGTCCAATCTTGTTAGGTTATTGCATAATTTTGCACAACGAGTTACATTTGTTAGGATTATGGTGATCAAAAAATTTAAATGTATAATATTATTTAGCCTATGTCAAATACATTTATTATACCCACTTAATTTTTTATTATGAGGGTAATATTTTATGAGTTTATTTTCCTTTATTTTGTTATTCCAACACTCATGTTATCTTGCTTAGTTGTGCATAGGGAGTTACTCTTCTCTATCATCATGGTTAGTGTGTGTTACTCTTCATTAATCTATAATAAGAGTGGCATTCCTATTTTATGCCCTTTATGGATATTATTGGAGGAGTTACATATTATAATCTTCTATATTTATATATTTGATAAGTGATTAATGCATGCAATGTATTTTGTTTAAGCCATTTCTACGTTATTGAAATTATCTCTCTTGTTTTCATAATTTATAGTTTAATGTGCTTGTTTAGATTTATCATCATTCAAATCACATTTTGTATCTCTCATTGGTGCATCCTTTGATCCAATTGATTTTTGGCATTATTCAATAGATTATTTTGTGTTTATCTCCACCTTTTCTCTAGTGCATTTACATATGGATCATGGACAATCACTCCTCATGAAATTTCAAAACCCTATTTCTTCATCTTTATAGTGGTCTTGGGAAAAAATTAATTAGTTAGAATATGGTGTCAATCTAACCCCAAATACCCCTCTGCCAATGATCATTGCCTACATAAAAATACTCTAAAGAGGGCCTAAGACTAGTGTGCTCTCCTATACATGTTGGTTTGTGTGTGAATAATACAACATGTGGAAATCAATTACAATAGTGACCTATCTTATAACTTGGAAAATCAAGCTCTTAGGATGCTCCGTCAATATTTCATACCTATAGAATTGTAGTCCCTATGACTGATATGGAAATGGAAATAAATAAGGAAGATTTTCTTAAGTACAATAGTGACCTAGATTATAACTTGTGAAATCAAGCTCTTAGGATGATCCCTCAATACTTTATACTTATAGATGTGTATTCTTTTGATTGATATGAAAATGGGAATAAATAGGGAAGTTTTTCTCAATTAAATTCTCTTTGTTATGAATTCTATGTGAGGAATGAATGAGTAGTGATTGTGAATATATATCACTCTTATTGGTAGAATATCTCACATTAAATAACTTAGGATGATCAGTAGGATATGTTTCATTTAAAAATTAGATGGCCTTAGGGTACTAGATAGATGCATCATCATAGAAAAGTAGCATTGATGTAGGAGTTTAAGACTGACACATGTATCATGGTAGTTAGAAAAAAGTATAGGATCAGAACTTGTAGGGGCATAAGCTAAGTATATATTAAGCATTTTTACCAAGATAAAAAGTTTGGATTATCAACATAAGACTCATTGAATTAAAATATACACTAAGGGGCATAAGATAAAGTAGATGTGAGACTTATTAAAGTGGGAAAGGTCCAGAACTAATAGGAATAACTAAGGTCTAAATTTTATAAGTGTATAAGATTGACATTCTATATAATACTTAAATATCATATACATCACCACTTAATATAGTAATGATTTTTTTGGTTTAAAAGAGAAGAAATGCATACCTAAGTGTGTATATCACACCTTGCCTTTGCTTGAGCCAAACTTGAGTGCTTTATTGGTGACTAAACTAAAACCAAGATGATGCTATAATACATAATCAATTCATATAATCTTAAATTTAAAGAATTTAAAATTATTAAAATTTAAATATCATGGTTTAGTAGTACACATGTGTTATAATGCAATTGTTATGCATATTAGAAAATTGACTTGAAAGATCTATCATTATAAATCTATAAAACTGATATTAGGACAAATATATAAATATAGAAAGTGTATGTATCTAAGGATTTATATATATAAATAGAGATTTGAAAACACATGCACCCAAACTTAGATAAAAGTGGAGTTTCCACTTAATAATTGATATTAGATCAACCATGCAACATAATCATACTTATAGCCTAGTAAGCATGAGCGAACAAGTCAACTCATAATATCAAACTAGTGAGGTTGGATGATATAATTAAGTCCAACCTAAAAACTTGGAAAGATTAAGTGATTTAATCACCTCAACCATACCAAAAGAGAACTAAATAATTTAGTAGATAAGACCAATACAACCCATAAAAGTCCATCTCTGTGGGTGATGAAAATTCATAAAAGAATGTTTGAAATTTGAAACTAATTTTGATTTTGAAATATTATGTACACATTGCATAGAATATACACATTAAATATATCTCATGTTTAAATGGTACCAATGTGTATAATTATACCACAACTATGAATTTGAATCACATAACTATGTTCTTTAGCCAATTAAAAAATTGTGTAAGTGTGGAGAACATGATTTCAAATCATGCACCTAATATATATGGAGAATATTAAAACTAAAATAAGTGACAATGTGGAGGTCATCTTTCTAAAATATTAAACCACTGAATCTAGGTGTACCAAATAATTATTAAGAGTGAAGAACATGATTTCAAATCATGCCCCCACTAAATCTAAAAACTATGTAAAATATGGAGAAGTGTGGAGAACATGGTTCAAAATCATTCCCATATTGATATGTCCCCCTTTTAGGTGAGGTAAGAATATAAAATAGTAGTTACCTCACCTCAAAATGATAAGACAAATACATATTATGTGAATGGAACCATGTGTCATATACAATAACATGTCTATGTAAATGTAACATTGAAACACATATAACAATGTGATCACATGAAGGCCTGAAATGCATGATAACAGTTATGGTAACATTGAGATAGTAATAATATAAGCTCAAGAAGTAAATAATCACACACATAAGAGAAATAAAAAGTAATTCAACATACAGGGGTCCTAGGGGACCACAAACAAGGGACATGTTCAAATATCAAATAATCAAAAGGACATGACTTAGTCAAATTCCAAAAAAAATAAGGATGACATATTTAAATGTCCATACAACAAACAATGACATGTTCAAATTTAAAATAAAGAACACATCGGTAGGAGGTCATAAATAAAGGAGAATATTCACATGCTTGAACAAGTAAGAAAATATCAAGGCAAGACACTCAAGGAAGTTCATAAAGGAAAGTATAAGCAAACATCATAAACATATCATAGAATACCATGAATCAAATGTGTTAGCAAAAAACATCTAGTGCATAGCATTTCAAGTAACATATAAAATATATAATCATGGATAAATGCACATCTAAGTACATATAATCTGAAACATGATAATGAAAAGTTATCTTCAAACCATATAACCTGTGTGTATCTAGATAAAATAAAGTAGATGTCCCAAATGTCCAGATGACATGAGTAGAGAGAAGGCCCAACATTTAAAATAGGAATAAATGATATATTTGTGTATGCCTTTATCACACTTAAGTATAAGCATAATACACATGTATGTAGAAGTAACCAATATTCCATCCACCAACATGGAGCTAACACATAGATGTTAATGAGACAATAGAGTATTTATGTGGTGGAAATGTTTTAGGAGTTTTGATTTTGATTTTTATTTTTTTGGTATATTTTAGAATATTTGAAGCTTTTCAACCTTAGTTTTGATCTTTAAAATTGTTTACATTAGGATCGGGTAATCTTAAGAGGTACATAACATAATCCTCATCACGCTTTACATGTGTATTCAAATAACTAATGCTATAATTTGGACTATGGATCAGTTTTCCTTCATAAGAAAAGGAAATACATTGCTGATTTGGATCAATTTTTGCTTCCATTTGGTATAAGCAAAGAGTTATTAGTGTAAATGCATATGGATATGTGGTAGGCATAACCCAAACCCATGGTTTAATTACTTTAGGACCACAAAAAATTGGTATTATTATGTTTCCCATGGAGTCTTTCCAACTAACCTTTTTTTCCAAGTATTATAGATCAAAACCAAACTATTAAAAATGCCTTATATAGAAAGTAGTTTTTTTATTTATTATTATTATTATTATTATTATTATTATTATTATTATTATTATTATTATTATTATTATTATTACTATTATTTTTGTGTGTGTGTGTAGGATCAATATGGTTATGACAAAAATAAGCATCACCCATGAACAAGGTGATTTTCAAATCTTATTTGTTAGGATGTTATTTAATTTGTTTACTCTGAATCTCCTAGTGTGTAGTGTGTGCCTATCGTAATTCTAATTTTGTTTTGAATGATTATGCAAAGAATTGCTAAATGTTTTATGATTATGTTGATCACCAGGTTTCAAACCTAATTCATTAGGAGGATCATCAAATGTAATCTTTTGGTAGTCAATAACGTCTTAGATCTTATGCTTCAAGGTAAATCAGTTATTCATATAATTCCCTAGTCCATAACAATAATCACAATAAGAATTTTAATCATATCTTTTGGGTAGAAGCTGACTCCTAAAAACCTATGTAGGATGAAGAAGAGATATAATTTGAAAATATATTAATAATATAATTAATAAATTTAAATACTCAAATAAACATGATAATTGTCTCTTCAATGCCTTATATAGAACAATTTTGTTAGGTTATTTTTACTATCCTTACACAATGTTTAAATGATTAGGATCCATTAGAGGCATGTAAATGAATCCATGATGACTATATTTTAAGCATGCATGAAATGTATAAGGAACTATTATAGGCTCAATATGCACCATTGGAGATATTTCTTCAGGTTCACTCCAATTGAGCTACACAATGAGAACAACCCCAAGTTATTGATCACCTATAATGGGGTTAAACTTTCAAAGAAGGCTGGCTTCCTCTTGATGCTCACCTAAACTATTGAAACTCTTTGGGAAAAGGGTTATAAATGGTTTAAGGACTCATAATAAGGATAAAATGTGATTTTCCAAAGTTATAATGGACACTCATTAATCTCAAACCAACATAGGATCAACATAAGACAACTAAAGCTCACACAACCTCATAATCTTACTAGCTACATAAATATTTCATAGACGAGGTTCCAAGTAAAACACTAATATAGACATGTAAGTTAGCTTTAAAACACCTTAAAAGAGGCAAGTATAAGGATAGTAAACTAGGAATATTTTCCCTCACAAATTCACCATACATAAGCATACTATACATTGATTCAAGATAAGAGGTAGGAAAAAAGATGATACTATTACTTTTAAAGGCAGTTCTTACAATATTTTGACAAGGTTTAACCATATCAAATAATCACACTTTTTTAATAGTCTCAGTGAATATATTTGTCTAATAAAATATTGAAAATTTATAAAAGTTTTTAACTCCCACAATGGGGAAGAGACTAGGATATATAGGATAAGGGAGATAGAGAAAGAATGTGGGGGAACATTATCAGAGAGGGAACACATTATCCTAGATCATTAATTGAAACTTGAGCTACCACATTTTTCTTGAATGCTCTACCACCCTTTTGATCAATCAGGATAATGTTTGTGGCCTATAAAGTTGAATGGGTTTTGAAAGGCTCCAAGAATACATTGAATGCTTCTAGCTACAAATCCTAACACTAGACCTTTTATTTGATCCTCCATACCATCTCTTACTTGAAGACATGACTTTATGCTTATGGAACTAACATGATCATGGATTTATGCATTTTAGGAAATTTTTTGTCAAAAATAAGACCATGTTAAAGGATGAGGACCCTATTCATGATCCCAGACACCTACCCTTAATCAAATTTGGACCAGATCTTTTCTACAGATAGAAAACCAATATCCTTTATTTGTTTTCCTATAACTACTAATATTGATGTAGACCTATAGACTATATAGAATTTTTGATCTCTAATAGGTATAAAAGATCTATTTCTACCTCTGAGTATCTATAAAAACTGAGGAATTTATCATAAATAGGTCTCCTTTAAATAATGGTGAACATAGTCATAGAATGAACCCTATATGCCAAAAATATTTAAACCAGAGATATATATTTACTTCCAATGGTGCCCTTTTATCATTGATTACCTTTATTACATAATTATGTCCTTTTAATGGCATTAAAACTAGCTTTAATGATAGTAGGATGATCTCTGTAAGACTTGTTTGCCCAGTTTGATCTTGGTCACATGATTGACCTCCCATCGAGGATACCTTAATCTTTTGATTTTGAACCTCGCTCATTGATTTAATCTATATGAGATACACATGGACCATTAATTTTATTAGGATTTTAATGAGATAATGATACTTAGAAATCAATTTTATGTCCTTGGGATACACTACCCTTATTGACCTCACTCACACTATTAGATCATTATGTACAAATAAATGTGAGCCCTTGATCTAGATCTTCTCACTTTTTGACTTTAATTTGCACTATTTGATCATAATGTATGAAGCAACATGAGCCCTTAATCTTATCAAGACATACTATTTGAAACCAAATGTCTATTTCATGAGATCAAATTTGATGTCCATGCTCCCATTATTTGATGCCCATGTGACCATATTTGACATCTGCATGATCATCAAATTTAGGCTTCAATAGTTTTCTTGCTATATCCCTTGATTTTATGTCCATGTGATTATCAAATACATCCACAAGGATGTCATTAACATTCATGTACCCATCACAATTTTAAATCCAATGTATTTTTTATTGAGTTTAAATTTGAAATATATGTGAACATCTCCCATTATTTGACAAAATTTGAAGGACCATAACTTGAAATGAGAAAATAATGAAGGCACCAAATTTGTAGGAGATGATATTGATACTAAAATTATTCTTCCCACTTGATCTGATTTATTTAGGAGCTTCTTAAGTGTGTTTAAAAAATGTTAAAGTAATTTGACCTATGCATTTTTACATGATGTCCATGTGTTTGTCATTGATCATTTGAATCTGAATGGATATTTGCCAAGGCTTGGATTTGACACTTGTGCAAACTTCTTGCTCTATGTGACCAACTTTAAGGACTTGGATCTTGAGATTACAAGCTCATCAAGACATGAAATTTGTAGAATATATTCTAGGCATGAATAAGTTTTATTTCATATATACCTTTGGTCACATGAGGTTTTCCAATCTTGTCTATAAAATTTACAAACAAGCTGACTAGTCTATTTTCTTCATGACCCCCTGATGAAGGTTGAACTATTCAAAGATTATTCATGAACTTTTTCTTAAATTTCTAAGGCTCAAATGAGCTCTTGAGGATTGTGCAAAACTTTATTTATGCTCCTAAATGTTATGACCAATATGGATACTTACTTCCTTGAACTAAGACAATCTACACTTTAAGTTAACTTAACGTGTTTTAGAAGCTTTACAGGCTATATGAGATCTTTTGGACCACTAATTAGATAATTTATTTAACATTAACTCTACTCAACTTTTTTGCTTCACAACAAGACACCTAGAATCTTTAATACAATGTCAAGTTATATATGTAGGCAAACATTGGCTAACATTTTTGGTGACATCTTGGGGTTGCATGCCTACTATGTAAGACTATCGGCCTTAAACTAATCCATTGGGAATATGGAGTCCCAAGTTTTCTTTCAACTAATCATAAAAATAGTCCAAATATACCCCTATCTGAAACCTCTATTGAAGTAATAAGAATAAAATAAAATAGAACAAAAAAGTTCCCAAAGCACTTAAGAAATCTAAACACACAATATAAAATAAAAATGTGCACAAGGCACTTAGAGGAAAGCATAAAAAACTACTCTAGTATGTATAATATGTTATAATAGATGCAGTGTTTTTAATAATAAGGATTCAAATGAATGCCATTTATTGGAATGGGTAATATCTCTCCATCTAGTTGGGTAAGCTAAAAATAATTATGTTATCTGCATCCATGAATCAAGTAAGACCACTTCATAAGCTATCAAACTTGGTATGGTTGCCTAGATTGGCATTATTTGATTCCCACTTGAGGACTAGGCTGCCTTCCCTAAAGATACTTATTTTATCTCTCTTGTCTAAGGCCTTTTTGACCTAAGTTTGATGTGACTCCAAATTCTTCATCGCAAGGTTCCTAGTTTCTTCGAGATCTATGAGTTCTATCATATTTACATTCATAGGATCACCTCCATCAAATCAAGCTGATAAACTAACTCCAATGTAGGTAGCTCAAGGGAGGTAGATAATTTATCTTCCATTACATACATAAAAACATATATATAATTAAAAATGGTAGATTTAATAATCACTCTATCAACCTATAAAGATTTCCTTAGCGTGGTGTGTCATGTTCTTTTATTCTCTTCCATGGTCCTCCTAATGATCCTTAGTAGGTTATTATTAGTAGACTTTGCCAATACAATTCCTTGAGCATATTAATTGGAAGAATTTTTGAGATAGATACCTAGTTTAAGATCCCATTAACTTATGCTCGTGCTAAGGAATGATAAGTCATTGTCTAAAATTATGGTGGCTAGGACACCAAACTTAGTCACAATGTTATCATATAAATCTAGAATTGTATCCTCATTAGCTTATTTCAAAGAAATGGCTTCTACCCAAGTGGTGAAGTAGTCATTTATAGTGAACACCCATTTATACTCTATAATTGATGGTGGATTGATCATCCCTATGAAGTTTAACCCCCATTACATGAATGGTTTCTCCTCCTAAATTGGATTGAGTGGACAAGTTACTAATTTCTATTTTCTGACAAAGGTAACACTCTTTTGGCATTTTATAACCCATAAATGAGAATCATTTAAAATATTGAGCCAATAATAACTAGACCTCATTACTTTTGTAGCTGTGTTTCTAGGTAAAAAATGGGTTCCTATAGGTCCATCATGAAACTACTCCAAGAGTTTGGTCACCTGGTCATCATTTATGTACCTAAGGAATAATCCATTTAGTTCCTTTATAAAAAGGACACCACCAACCAATGAATAAGGTATGGATTAAATATTGAAATACATTCTTTTGGATCTATCTAAACCTTGGGGGCATTCTCTTGTTACTAAGAAGTGTGCCATATCTTGGAGTCAACTCCATTGAAGTGGAGGTGCACCTACTTGTGAGTTATCTTAGGTCACCAAAATTGCTTCCTTGTCCTCTTGGAGATAATTCACCATTTTCTCACATAATCCATTACCTTTGACCAACTTGGTAACCTTGATTTCCACATCACATTGCATGACCTTGGTGATCCAGCCTGCTCTCTTTTCACTCAAATCATTGTTAAGGATAAAGCCCCTAACCCTAAGGTGAGACACCATAAGATGAATCTTGATATTGGAGAGCATTGGTATGAACTTATTAAGACTCCTAAAGGATATAATAACCTAATTTTAAATGAAATTATATCTCACCTCATATCCTTCCAGGCTTTAATTAAAAAAGGCAATTGGATGTTCCATTTTTTCACCATTATTTTGCATCAACATAGTTGATATATTGTCAATATTGATGAATGTGTATAATATGATTTCCTTGGAGAATTTAGTATTTATGAGAGAGGGTGATTTGGAAATGGCTTGTTTGATAGTCTCAAAAGTTACATTGCCTTTATCTAACGAAGAAAATACATGGATCTTCTTTAGCATGGCAGTGATAAGTTTGACTAGGTTTGCAAAACTAGGGATGAACCTTCTCAAAATTTTGATATTGCCAAGGAAGATTTGGATCCCCTTATTATTCTTTGGTAAGGATAAGGCTAAGATAACACTTAATTTATTAGGGTCAATGGATAATACTTGTTTTGAAATAATGTGACCCAATAGATTACCTTCATACACAAAGAACACATATTTATTAGGATTTAAAGAGATCCCATACTCTATGCATTTATGGAATATCAGCCTCAAATGGCCCATGTGATCACTATTTTTCTTGGAGAAGACTGTGATGTCATCTAAATAGACCAGTACCATTTGATTTAGTATCCCTTGGATGTCCATGTTCATTTCTATTTGAAAGGTTTCCATAGCATTGGATAATCCAAAAGGCATATTTTGGTAGGAAAATGTGCCCCACTTGGTGGTAAAGGTAGTATTTTATTGATACTTTTCTCTCACTAGCACTTGATTATAGCCTGAATCCCCATCTAACAAAGAGAAGCATTCTAAATTGGCAACTATTTTAAGAATTTACTCCATAGATGGTATAGGGTAATGATCCTTCAGAGAGACTCGATTTAGATCCTTCAAGTCCACACATATCCTAATCTATGTATTCTTCTTCTTAACATGTACTAAATTATCTACCCTTGAGGAGTGCTTAATTAGAAAGATGATCTTATATTTAATCAACTTGGTCAATCCCTTCATCATGATATCTTCACTTTTAGGGTTTATAGGCCTGTACTTTTGCCTAATAATCTTACCATTATCCTCTAGTTATATAGTGTGTTGGGCTAATTTAGGATCAAATCCATTTAGGAAACTATATTAAAAAGTAAAGATGTTTGCATATTCCTTAAAAATCTCTATAAAATAATGATTTTTGTCTTTAGTGCTTACCTTTCCAAGCTTGAGAATCTTGTATTCAAGGATAAGAACTCTCTCATAGCTATCTTCATTATTTAACATTGTTTCTTTATCTTTCCTTATATGGTCCCCTTCATAAAGAGACCATCTAGGGTGATGAACCCTTTAGGAAGATTATTAGACCTTAATTGATTAATTTGCTCCCCATAATGATGTTGTAATTTTCCCTAGTTGATGGAGGAGAACTCTACTTATTGTTTTAGGAAACATGTAATTTTTTATCAATATCAAACACATACTAATGAGCCTCATTATGTGGCATTGATGGTTTATTAACACTTTGACATGTTATTACACCCTGGCCCTTTTCAATATATTATGGATATCAAAATAAGCCCCCATAGATGTTAGTCTATTAGCATGTTGATTTGGGACCCCTAACACTAATTAGATGTTGAAGGCTTCAAAGTCCTCAATTAGGTCCCTCACTCTATGTTTGTAGGACTTCATTAAGGGGTTCTTAGTGACATTCTAGCCTCTAACTTAGTGTACAACTAATTCACTATCCGCATAAACTTGAAATTTCTTAATCCCTCTCATACTAGCCCATTAAAGGCCATGGATGAGATACTCATATTATTCTACATTACAAGAGTAATTTAATTGGAATATATATGAAGATAATTACTTATCATTTGAAGAGGAAACTAGAATAGCACTTGTACCTATTTGATGCTTGTTCCTTGGGACATCAAAAAAAATTTCCATAGACCACTAATATCTTCTTAAGGCATCATGAAGGATGGCATGGATTGGTTTTATTAATTTAAATATTAGACACCCAATTCATTTTCTTCAACACCTTCTAAGGGGTCCACCAAGTGCCTGTCATTCCATAGTTCATCCAAGAACATGTTTGGTATCTCTTATGGATGAGCTTTGAGATCCTACCACATTATACATTCATCATCATCAATGTTAGTATAATTGATGTTGATATTATCTATACCATAAGGCTTTATGTGGAATTATTCAATGGGCTCAGCTTTGATTGACACTTTGGTCCCATACCCTATTTTTAATTCCATTTATGACTAATTTGCTACAAGATAGCTTCCAATATGTTATCAATATGATTATAATTGATGTCAAAAGGGACACAATAGATGTCACTGATGTCAAAAGGATTAGGTAGGATTGATGGATAGAAGAGCATGTTTCATAGTTGTACTATGAAAATTTTTCATGCTTTTATGAAGATCATTTATGGATGTTTAAAGTCAAACAAATAGAAAATTTGTTATGGTTTTTTTAATCTAAATTCTAAAAATATGGTATATAGGTTCAAAGGAGAAGGAATGAGCTCATAATTGATATATTTTTACTCTTAGACTATGATAGATACCAAACTACAAATAGGGCTAAACTGAACTATTGACAATATAATTTCTCAAAAAAAATATCATCAGGATTCTTCTAAAATTTGGATAGTGTTTTAATACCTAGTTTGTGGCTTTCCAAACTAGGCTGAGCTCTTCCATCTTTTGGAGAAGAGAATGCCTACAACGATATATCCTTCACCATGATTAAAAGATCTATGCAACAAGTAAAAATCACTTTTTTGTACAGCTTCGGTCAGCATTATCCAACAAATTTGGCAGCTCTAACAATGGAAGTCTTCATCATGCTCATATCAGTAGTGATCCATTATGTGCGATCCTTCTCCTTTGAATGGCACATCCTCGGCCCTTCAATCCTTTGGCAACTATGGTTCTATTTTGTAGATGAGGATGTCCTTATTTAGGACTATGTGAAGAAGATAATTGGCTACATCCACCTCTATTTGAGGCATCCCATCACCTTCCAGATCATGTTTTCTATAGCTAAAATCTGCGTACTCTTCCATGGCTGAAGGCCATCAATAGAGGAAAACCTGCCCTTTACCGCCACAGCCTATAGAATGGTATCTCCTGACCTAAATTTCACTCAACCTTAGCACAGAAAGACTCGACCTTCATGACATAGCTTAGCGATCAATTATTCTAGCTCTACCCTCAAATTTAGTCTCTAACGCTACTCAGTTCTCAACATAGGTTGAGCCCTTGCCTGCTCACTGCATCTTTGGGCTATGTCTGCATACAATCACCCTGGATTGTATGTTCAAGCTCCAATAGATCGTCTACAATGAAAAAGCCTCCTCCATACAAAAATAAATGAATCCTTTTCAAAGACTCAAATCTATAGAAAATATAGTCATGCCATCAGTATAATCATCTCGCTCCCTCAAGGCTCAGCTTTCTATCACCATGGTCAAAACAAGATAATACAGGCCGAATGGCCTTCATGGCTCTTCCTCTCCTTAAAAGATATCCTCCCTCTCTCTACATCTTCCTCTTCATCCCTCTATCCTCTTTAATTAATTTTCCAAGCTATACTTGTCTTAATTATGCTTAGAGAAATCTTCCTAGAGTTTCTCAACAGCGTCAACAACCTCCTAAAGTGACTCAACAATATCCTTCAACTGAAGAATCCAACTAATACACACTAATTATGTTTTGAATTGCCTTATTTCATATGGTGATAAGGTGTCATGGCTTATTTTGCCCAAAATATCATTTTTAACTCTTTACAACAATATTAACCTCCTCTAACACAAATTACAATTTGAAAGTTTGAATTACAACTTTTTGTAGGAAAACTCATTCAATATACTTGAGACAAAATGAAATATATTATGCACCTGTAGATGCTCTTGCATTAGACTAGATAGGGTTTCTAAGTAAAACCCTAAGGGTTTAGTCATGGTGTCAATAACAAAAGTTTAATTTTAATGTTTACATGGTATAACTAGGATCCAGTAGCTTAAGTTATAACTTAAACCTTTTTCTTCATTAGTAAACTAGCCCCTCAACCTTTTAATTACTATCTCCAAGTAATGATTAAAGGAATTTATATTTTCCTAAGTCTAATACTTAATATTTGTCCCAGGTTGATCAATGGCTTGTGCTTAATTAAACATTGAATATCTAACAAAACATGATGAAGTCAAAGTGTCAAAGGTTCCTCTGAGTGAGCAAAATAATGCCAAGTGTCACAACCACATGAGTATAATAGACAAAGGACCCATGTAAGGATGTTAAATGTCTCAATAGTGAGAATTTATAATTTTGTATATAAGGCATGCACTTACACCAAGTGTCATATCTTCAAGGGTTAGACAAGTATAAAGATTGAGCTTTTAAGAAGATCTATTAGTTCATGGGTGATCATGTAAAAGAGATCCAATTGAGTGAATAGACTCAAATTCTATAAAGTGATTGATGTTCATTAACATAATGGCAAGTTAAAGATTGATTAGGTTTGAGTAGATTGATAGATCAAAAACAATCTAAAGATATAAAAATCTTTAATATAAGGTCAAAGTGTCAAATTTTAAATACCAAGTCAAATTAAAAGTTGTGCATCTTCAAATATTGAATGGCACATGAAATTTTGGATGAGAAATATCCAATATATCAAGTGGAATCAGATGAAATAAAGAGCTCAATGTTTAACATCTTGATAGAGCTAAAGTTTGAAAGCATACAAAGATCTAATGGATAACATGAGCTTATAAAAAGGTTTTTGAATGGATGCACTTTAAATTTGAGATAATTGAATAAAGATAATTATATTATGGTTCCAAAGACAAGATCAATGATCAACATTTAAATTCATGTCTAGAAAAATGGTTAGTTATAGGAACGTGCAAGAACTTGTGTATAAACCATGAATCTTGATATAGATAATGAGATTGATCAATCTAACTGATTAAATTTACATTAAATATCCTTTACATTAAAATTTGAGTCTAATATATGTAATATTTAGTAAAGATACCTAAAATTATGATGTGATGCATGTAATATATTACAAGGTCTAATGGTTAGCTCTATCCATCGTATAAGGCACTAACAAGTTGATCTTTTAGTGTAATAACTATTGATCCAATGAAATCAAGACATGAGAACTTACAGTTCAATTCATAATGAACTAAATTCCAAAATTGGCATGATGTGTTATATTCTAAGTGATAACATAGAGAGAAGAAACAAACCCTACATCATTTATTTATAATATATGATATCTAAGACAAAGAAAAGTTGTTGAAAGATTGTATTTGCTATTGAGCCAAATTGAATATAGAGTAGAGTGGTTGGTGAAGGAAATGAAGTGTGTCAAATAAATAAACATATAAACATTGGTCCATAAAGGTATAAAGAGGATAAGATTGGAATAAAGGCATAAAGAGAATGTGTATAGTATGATTAGTTGTAGATTAGACCTGTAACAAAGAATAGAGATCTAGAGTAATGTATAGCTACATAAAAGAGTCTAATAGGTTGGTTCCATTATAAAATATGAGTGGGTGATCATATTATGGAGTGGTTTCTTCCTTATAGTTGGTTCTCTTAAATTATGGGATTGATGTCCCCTTAGGTTGGGTTTGCTAGTGAGGCTTTTAACTATGAGGTTGGACTAGAATAGTAGCTTCTAGCAGCTATTCTCACTATGGTTTTTTCCTTTTAGGTTTTCCACATATAAATATTATGTTATGTAAATTTTTTCTTATATATGATCTCTACATTTATATTTTAATATGTATTTGCTTTTGAATTTTCTTTTAAACGATTAAAAGACTAGTTTTAGTTAATATATTGATTCACCCCCTCTCAGTATCTAATTGTAATCCAATAATTTGTATCTGAGCCATAGGTTACTTGAAATAAGATTAATTATTTTATGTAGATCTTGGAATAAATAACACAATGGCTATTCAAGAAGGATCTTCATCAAATAAGGCACCTCTCTTTGATGGATATAACTATGTATTTTGGAGCATAAGAATAGAAGCATATCTATTTTCATTAGGGTTTGATGTATGTATGTTTTTGGTAAATAGATATATATCCCTTGATACAACTCCTACTAATCAAGCTACCAAGAAGGCATATGAGATCAATGCTAAGGAAAAGAATGCTATTCTTTGTGGAATGTCAAACTTAGAGTTTGTCAAAGTGATGCAGTGGAAAAATGCTCAATAAATTTGGAACAAATTAAAGAGAATCTATGAAGGAGATGATAAGGTAAAGTAAACCAAGCTAAAAACTTACAAAGTCAAGTTTGAGAGTCTTAAGATGAGTGAAGAAGAAAATATTGTAGACTACCTTCTTAGGGTAGATGAAATAGATAATGTAATTAGAAGCTATAGAAAATAAATGAAATATTCAATCATTTTCAAGAAGTTTTTAGCATCTTTTCCATCAAGATATGATTCTAAAATCTATGCAATAGAAGAATCAAGAGATCTAGATAAACTCATTGTTGATGAGTTACATGGGACCTTCACATCTTATGAGTTAAAAATGGGAGAGATAGACACCTTAAAGAGAGAATCTACAGTCAAAGTAGCCAAGGAAGTAAAGGAAGAAATATCTACATCTAAATATGAGGATACTGATGAAGAATAAGATAACTTTGTCAATAGATTAAAGAAGGGATCTAGAAAGTATAGAGGTAAGTTACCCTTCAAATGATTTAACTATGGTAAAGTAGGACATTTTGTAGTTAAATGCCCTCATAATAAAAATGATATATCATAACAAGTAGAGAGTAGCAAAAAGGTAAAATCCTACTATCCCAAGAAGAAGAACTTATTCAAGAACAAGAAATGTCTATACACAAAATAAGATAGTGACTCAATGGAAGATAATGATATTTCAAATGATGATCATAATTGTGGTTTTGTGGATAAGCAAAATGAATCCATGTTCATGATAGTAGGATCAGATTCTATAAATCTAGATCAAGATGAAGTTGAAGACTCAAATGAAGAACAAGAAAAAGGATAAGTGGTCCTTGAGTATGAAATCATTTGTGCTCTAGATGAGATTGATAAGTAGAGAAAATAGAACTCAAGGTAGAAGAAACTTGGACAAAAGGAAATTAATTTTTTTTTTAAAAGTCTTTATAAATTTGATCAAATGTTAATTATCCTAAAGACACAAGTTAAAGAGGCTAAAAGAATAGAATATGTAGTCAAAATGGAACTATAATCTAAATCTGATGAATGTATGAAGCTTGAGGTAGAAACGGTGTCTTTGAGAAAAGAACTTGAAAAAACCAAAGGTCAACTAAATAAAAGTCTAAATTTGATAAGAGGATAAGACATTCTTTATGAATTGATCAACTCTCAAAATCCCTCAAAAGAGATATTAGGTATCGGTTATGAGAAGGGAAAATTTTCCTCAACTAGTACATCTTCTAACCTATATGAAAACTTCAAAGTAGGAGGAGAATAAGGAGAAAAGAAGGAGAAAGCTAGTAAGGACACAAATAATGATTAAAATATAGCTAATATTAAGAGGGTTGAACCTAAAAATAAGCTTGAAGATAAAAATAAGATAAAGGTAGCTAATGTTGATGAATACACCAAAATGAAAAACTTTGAGAAGCCATAGCTTAGAAGAATTCATCATGTTACACTAAAAAATGCTATGACTAGGTATTCCTCATATTTCTATGGTTATTTTTATAGTTTTAATCATCTTGGTCATAAGGCTAGCGATTGTAGAATTTTAACTACAAGGAGAATCGATTTTGTAAGTAAAAATTCATTTGCACCCTTGGTAGATATAAATGTAATGCACTACAATTGTAATAACTTTGGTCATAGCTAAACATTGTAGAACTAGCTTTTTAAGATAAAAAATACATAATGTAAATAAATACATGCCTCCTAGTGTGAACAAAGGTGAAAAAGTTTCTGAAAATAAGCTAAAAAAGAAACCTTGGGATGTGTGGAGAATAAAAAATCAATCCATGATTGCTCAGACTTCACTCCATGTTAAGGAGCAAATTTGTGGGTGATAAATAGTGGATGCTCAAAGCATATGACTGGTGACAAGAGAAAATTCATCAAATTGAGCAAATTCAAGGAAGGATATATTAGCTTGGGAGATAACATAAAATTAAATATCAAAGGTAAAGGAACCTTGAACATAGATGGTAAACTACCTACACATGATTTCCTTTATGTTGAAGGATTAAAGCATAATCTGCTAAGTGTCAAGAAAATGTGTGATAATGGATATAAGGTCATATTTGATGTAGAATCCTACAAGATAAAGAGATATATCAAAATAGTTATAAAAGGGAAAAGTAATGAGAGCAATATCTACAATCTTGTTGAAGTGAATGGTAATAGTTGCTTTATGGTAAATATTGATGAGATTGGTTATGGCATAGGAGAATGGGTCATGTCAAATTTGATAATCTAGTCAAAATGAGTTTAAATAAGTGTGTAAAACACATGCCCAAGATAACCAAACTTGCAGATACTACTTTTAAGGAATATCAACTAGGCAAGCAAACAAGGGTCAGATTCTAAACAAAGGAGTATGCAACTACAAAGCATTTATAATTAGTTAATATTAATATTTGTGGTCTTGCCAAGATAAGAGGATAAAGAGGAGAGAGTTAATTCATGTTATTTGTATATGAATACTCAAGAATGACATGGGAAATATTTTTGAAGGACAACTCTCAAGCCTTTGAGAGATTCAAGATCTTTAGAGTCATGGTTGAATATGAGATTGGAAGAAAAATTAAATGCTTAAGATCAGATAAAGGTGGAGAATTCACCTCAAATGAATTTATAGAGTATTGTGAGAAGCATGGGATCAAAAAGGCACTACTCTATAGCAAGGACTCCATAGCAAAATGGAGTTGTTGAGAGAAAGAATAGAACAGTCAAGGAAATGGCTAGAATAATGCTAAAAAAGGTCAAGTTACCTAATGGATATTGTATAAAAGTAGTCCAAACAATAATATACATTTAGGTTAGAGTCCAACTAAGGGTAAATAGTGATAAAAATCCTTATGAGATATGGTATGGAAATCTTTCCTCTATTAAGTACTTCAAAGTGTTTGAAAGTAAATTCTACATCATAAGAAAATAAGACAAACTAGGAAGCTTTGAATCAAGATGTGATGAAAGAATATTTCTAGGTTATTCCACTCAAAGGAAAGCCTATGTATGTTACAATAAGATGCTACACAAGATGGTGGAGATCATAAATGTCAAGGTTGAAGAAGGTATAAGACATGTTGAACCTAACAAGGAAAGTAGTAATGAAGAGTAACATATTGAAGAAGAATCAGATAGTGAAGCAGTTGAGGAAAAGAATGAAAAATCACCTCTAAGATTTGTTCAAAAGGATCATCTTAAAGAGCAGATAATTGGTAATAAGAATGAAGCAGTTAAAATAAGGAGAAGAGTTGAAATGAACAAGGAGAAAGTAAGTTGTTCTCTAATGTCTAAAATTGAGCTTAAATTTTATGTTTTGGCAAACAAGGATGAGAATTGGCTAAAATCCATGGAAGAAGAACTGAGCCAAATAGAAAAAAATAAAACTTGGCAATTAGTTCCAGGACCCTTAAACAAGAGTGTGATAGGAACAAAATGGGTCCATAGAAACAAGATTAATGAGGATGGAGTTGTTATAAGAAATAAAGTGAGACTAGTGTGTAAGGGATATTCACAAGTAGAAGGCAATACTTTGAAGGAACATTTTCTCTAGTTACTAGATTGGAAGCTATAATAATGTTTCTAGCATTATCATTTTACAATAAGTTCAAAATCTACAAAATGGATGTAAAGTCTAATTTCTTGAATGGTAAGCTAAAAGAGGAAGTATATATTAAACAACTAGAAGGTTTTTAGTTGTCAAATGAAGAAGGTTATGTGTGAAGACTAAAAAAATCACTATATGATCTAAAATAGGCACCTAGAGCCTGGTATCCAAGATTGGACCAATACCTGCAACAACAAGGTTTTAATAAAGGATGTGTAGATTATAATCTATACTTTAAATCATAAGGTAAGCATATGTTTATTGTTTTTGTTTATGTATATGACATCATCTTTGGTGGTATCAATAACAAAATGTGCAAATAATTTGATACATAAATGCAAAGTGAATTTGAGATGTCTATGCTAGGAGAAATTTCTTTCTTCCTTGGTTTATAAATAGCACAATCTAATGAAGGCATATTCATATCCAAAACTAATTATGTAAAGGATATGATCAATAAATTTAGAATGAGAGATAATAAACTAGTTAGTACCCCCATGATAATTGGATGCAAGTTCAGCAAAAAGGATGATTCACTTGATGCAAATCAAACTAAGTATGGATCAATGGTAGGTAGCTTGCTATACCTAACTACATCAAGACTAGATATCATGTAAGTAGTGTGCATGATTTCTATATTTCAAGCCACTCCTAAAGAGTCACATGTCAATGTAGTGAAATAAATCTTTAAATACATCAAAATCACAATTGACTATGGCCTATGGTGCTCTACAAGTGAAGATTTCAATTTGACAACAGATATAAATGATGATTGGGTAGGAAGTGTAGATGACACAAGAAGTACTAGTGGTGTTGATTTTTTCCTTGGAAATAGACTTGTTTCATGGCTAAGCAAAAAGTAAGAATTAGTTACTCTTTCTATAGTAGAAGTAGATTATCTAGCAATGGTGGCATGTTTCAATCAATTCCTATAGATAAAGCAAACACTCAATGACGTCAATGTTTAGTACATGTCACCTATTTCTATTATTTGTGACAATTAAAGTGAAATAAAAATATCAAATAATCTAGTGATGCATTCAATAACCAAGCACATATCAATCAAGTATCTCTTCTTAAGAGAGAGGGTTGCATATTAAGAGGTCATAATGGAATATGTGCTAACTAAGGACCATATTGTAGACATATTCACCAAACCTCTTACCAAGGAATAATTTGAATATCTGAGATAGAATTTAGGAGTAGTGGCTCGTACACCACATCACTAAATCACTAGTGATAGGGAATGAGTCCAGGGGGAGTCTCATAAAAGCTTTACTAATCCCTAGAAGAAGAGAGAAAATTCAACTCAAGTATGTATACTTATAAAAATTTATAATTAGTTTAAAGTTGCATATTCTTGGATAAACTCCCTTATCTGATAAAAGGAGAGAAAACTTTGGAGAAACAGTGAGGATTCCCTTTTCCATTGATGTCAAAGGGGGGGGGGGGAAGGGCAAATTCTCTTTGTAAAAGTTTGGAGAAAAAGTGCAAATGTTCTCTATAAAAGTTTGGAAGAGTAGAGAAAGTGTCCAAATTGAGTACTAGGCAAATGTCCCATTACCTAAGGGGGAGAAAGTATGGTATGAATAGCTGCAGTTTATATTCATCAGAAGCCAATGCAAACAATGCCAAAAAAGGATCAAATTATTAGAATATCAAAACATTAAGTTGGCATTAGAGCATTTAGTTTTCCATCAATTCCAAAGGGGGAGATTATTGGTAATATGATTTTCATTGATGTCAAAATGGATACTATGGATGCCATTTATGTTAAAAGGAGCAAGTAGGATTGATGGAGAGAAGAACATGTTTCATAATTGCACTGTGTAAAGTTGTCATGACTTTATAGAGACCATTTATGGATGTTTAAAGTCAAATAGATAGAAGATCTATTATGGGTTTTTAATGTACATTCCATAAATATGCTCTATAGGTTCAACAAAGAAGGAATGAGCTTAGAATTGATTTATCTTTGCTTTTATACTAGATAGAGTTTCTCAATAAAACCCTAAGGGTGTAGCCATGGTGTAAACAAGAGAAGGTTTATCTTAATGTTGATTAAGTATAGTTTGGATCTAATAGCTTAAGTTATAACTTAAGCTTTTTTCATCATTAATAAACTAACCCCTCAACCTTGCAATTGTTGGCTCTAAGCAATGATCAAGGAACTTTATATTTTCCTAAGTTTAAGACTTAATATTTATCCTAGCTTGATCAATAGATCATGCTTAATCAGAGATTAAAGATCTAATAGAGTGTGATAAAGTCAAAGTGTCAAAGCTCCCTCTTAGTGAACATGTTAATTTCAAGTGTCACAAGCACATGATTCTACCAGATAGAGGACCAATGTGAGGATTCCAAATGTCTCAATAGTGGGAACTAATAGCTATGTATAGAAATCACGTACTTAAACCAAGTGTCATATCTTTGAGGGTTAGATAGGTATAAATATTGAGCTTGTTAGAAGATATGATGGTGTGAAGGTGATCATGCAAAGGAGATCCAATAGAGTGAATAGACTCAAATGCTATAAAGTTATCAATGTTTTATCTAGATAGTGGTAAGTTAAAGATCGATCAGGTTTGAGTAAATCGATGTAGTGGAAGCGATATAAAGATATAGGAAGCTATGAGATGAGGTCAAAGTGTTAAAGTTCAATGACCAAGTCAAAATAAAGGTTGTAAATATTCAAAGATAAAATGGAATATGGAATATTGGATGAGAAATATCCAATAGAGCAAGTAGACTCAGATGACACAAAGATCTTGATGTTTAAAATCTTGATAGAGCTAAAGTTTAGAAGCATACCAAGATCTAACAGATAGTGTGAGCCTAACAGAAGGTGATAAAATAGATGCATTTTAAAGTTGATTTAATTGAATAAAGACCATTGGATTATGGTGACAAAGGGAATATCAATGACCAATATTTATAGTCATGTCCAGAAAAATGGTTAGTTACAAGAACATGCAATAACTTACGTATAAGCTATGAATCTTGACACAAATAATGATATTGATCAAATCTACATTATAGATCCTATGAATCAAAACTTGAGTCTTAAAAATGTTATAGGTATTAAAGAGACCTAAAATTATATTATGATGCATGAAATCTATTTCAAGGTGTCATGGTTATCTCCGAACATTATATAAGTCATTAATAGGTTGATCCTTTGGTATAATGGCAACTGATGGGCCAACAAAATTGATAAGTGAGAACTTATAGTTTAAGTCATAATAAAATAAAGTCCAAAATTAGCATGATGTGTTAGATTCCAAGAGAGAAAACAAAGAGAAGAAGCAAACCCCATATCAAGTTTTTATAATATATTGCATCTAGGACAAATAAATGCTATTGAATAATTGCATTCTCTATTAAGCAAAATTGAATATAGAGCAGAGTGGTTAGTGAAGTTAATGAAGTGTGTCAACTAAAGAAATATCTATACACATGTCCATAGTGTTATAGAGAGGAGTAGAGAGGAACAAAGCCACAAAGATAATTGTAGAGTATGATTAGTTGTATATTAGACTTGTAACAAAGAAAAAATATCTTGATTATGTATGAATTTAATTTTTAAATTTGAGTTATAGCTCCATAGAAGAGTTTGATAAGTTGGTGACATCAAAGAAGCTAAGTGGGTGCTCAAATTAGGGAGTGGGTGCTTATTTAGATTTGGTGCTCTTAAATTAGGGGATTGGTGTCTCCTTAGGATGGGTGAATTTAAATATAACCAGTGAGGTTTGCTAGTGAGGCTTTAAACTGTGAGGCTAGATTAGAACATTAGCTTCTAGCAACTATTCTCATCATAATTTTTTACTTTTTCTTTTTCCACATATAAATATTGTGTCTTGTGTATTTATTCTTGTATTTTATCATATTTTAATCTACATGTGATTTTTAATTTGCTTTAAAAGGATTGAAAGACTAGTTTTAGTTAATATATTGATTTACCCCCCTCTCAGTATCTAGTTGTGTTCTAACACAATATTCACTATGAATTCTCTATATAAAAATAGTATAAAATGAAGAGGCACATCCAAAATCAACAATTATTGGACCACTAAGACACTCAGATAAGCATGCAAGGTCAAGTTGAGGTCTCTAATTATGTCAGATGGCTTGGTAGAAGAATCATCAAGTTACAACTCTCTTTTTGATTGGGGCTAATATTTTAGGCCAAGATAACCATCTATGAACTTTGGAATTACTAAGGTACTAGTCCTAATATCCACTAAGAATTGTGAAACAAAAAATAATCAATGATCACTAAAATATAAAAAGGGGAGGCTTGATTAATTTATCTTATTGCCCTTTATTTAGTCCCATAGCTGCATTGGTGAGAACCACGTTATCCTTGCTTGGTGTCTTGCTTGTAACATTAATCTTTGATATTACTTATTGAAGGATGTATAACTAGATAGGCATGGAGAGCATGTCCCACATTGGCACACTCACATTGGACCTTTTCTTTTGTTCCACAATGTTGATGGGTGAACCATAAACCTTTGGTTGTGATTTACGGGACACAACTATACCTAGAGATTTTGAGTTTTAAGGGACAATAAAATTTCCCTAACTATGACTGCTTAGAACTATTGGGACCTTTGGAATAGTAGCAAGTCTAACTATCTTAGGTGTTTAAGGAGTAATGGTAGGAGGCTCCTTGCCTAGTTCCTGGTTACCCATCCATGTTTCTTCTTTTGAATCTTGTATTTTTAGCCATTGGAAAGTATCCCTAGATGGAGCTAGCCTATTAATTAAGTGCATAAAACTCCTCTTCTTTGTAGTTCACCATTGTGGTACCTAATTTGCCTAGTACTTGATTAAGGTTTTAACCTTTTTGAGGCTTTTCTAGGTTGGTCATCATAAGTACCTCTATATTTTGGCCCATGAGAACTTGGTTGTACCCAAAATTAGTAGCCTAATACCAATGATAATCAAATTCTTGAGTGAAGTCAGTAGTTGAAACAATGTATTTCTCAAAAGACTAATTCTAAGGCATGGTTCCATCAGCTTCTTGAGCCATTTTATTTTTAATTGGCACAAGGTGTTGGAAGTGCTTACAATATTAGGATTGTAGTTAATATACCTATTGTAACCATGTTTCCCTTGTCCTTGGTTTTGCCCTTGGACTTAGCCTTGGATATTCTCTTTTATGGTGTCCAATTTACTTGAAAAGCTTTTTGTTGAGGTTGATATGAACCTTGATAAGGCCTATTGAAAGCTTGTTACATCTTAACATTTACTAGCTCATTTCCCAAAGATTAAAACATTTTAAGCTCTTGAAAATTTTGCTCTTAGGAAATAGTGGATCCACTAGTAGAAGATTTCTCTGGTTTTGGTGTAGTTAATGCATCAATTATTGGCATTGGAGGAAAGACATCAAGTGGGGGAATAACAATAGGAGGTATTTTAATTTTAGGAAATAACAAAATTTGTGGTCTAGGTGTAAGATTTCCATATTTAACTAGATAATTTTTTTCTTTGATGGATACCTCATAAGCATCTAAAAGTATATTCTCTCCCATAGATTAGATCATTATTTTTATGTCACTATTTAAATCCTTAACATAGTAGAGGAAGGAAAAGTTAGGGGTTGGTCTAATTAAGACTGGGATTCTATCCCAAGTTTTTTATAACCTTGTGTTGAAGTCTTGCATGAATTCATGAGGATATCTCTTAATGGTATTTAGTTTCTCTACAAGTGAAAAATGGTCACTTTTATCCTCAAATATTTTTCATAAAGCATCACCTAATTGGTCCCATGTTTGAATGGAATTAACAACAAAGCCTCTATAAAAATATAGGGCCTTTCTTTTGAAATAAGTAGCTAATAACCTAATATTTTTTTTTTCCTTAGTGACATTATAGATATGGAAAATTTTGACTATGTCCATGAGGCGCTCAAAAGGTGTTGTAGTTTGGTCTCTAGTATAATAAGGAACACTTCTGAGAGCTAAAACTGGGATAGGATCATATTGGGTAAGGTGTAGAGGGATTTGGCCATTAAAATCCACAAAGATAAATGGTATATGGGATTACATGGATATAAAAGGATTTAACAAGGATCTCCTTGTAGGGGTAGGCCTTGAAAATGACTTAAGACCAAATGGTGAACAATTGGGCCCTGCACAGTTCCATAAATCACAGTCCCTTCCAAGTATGCATAGAGAATAAAATTGAATTAAAACTACCACACTTAATAAAAAATATTGATGAAATGGGTACCATTTCTTCTCAAGGAGGGAGGAATGATCCAGGCAACAATTCAGATGACAATTCGGGTGATGGGTCCACCCCAATTGATGATGGAACTTCTGGGAGCCATAACTTTTGCACTGTAGCTCCAATTGACTCACCATTTGAACTGTTGGAAAGATAATAATGAGGTGAAACTTGTGAGATGGCACATAGATTTTATAAATGAATTTTTAACCCCAAAAACCCAACATAAGTTCCCCAAATTTCAATTTTAGTAGTGCAGTCTAAAAATAGTAATTCCTCAAATTTTGTATTATTGTAAATCATAAAAGTCAAACCACTTAATCTACCTCGATATTGATGACCTTACACATCCTACTCACACCTTAAAAACATGTATAAATGAATATGTAACCTAAAATGGAAATCAGACATCTCTTCTCAGAGATAGGCATATGTTTGGGTTTGTAAATTTATTCAATAAAACATCTCTTCTCAGAGATAGCATTATTTGAATTGTGTTGTTATTATTTTTTTAATTATCTTTCAACCAAAGCTTTTCAAGTTTTTTATAACTATTTAAATCCTTAACATAGTAGAGAAAGGAAAAGTTAGGGGTTGGTCTAATTAAGACTGGGATTCTATCCCAAGTTTTTTATAGCCTTGTGTTGAAGTCTTACATGACTTCATGAGGATCTCTCTTAATGGTAGTTAGTTTCTTTGAAGTTGAAAAATTGTCTTTTTTATCCTCAAATATTTTTCAAAAAGCATCACCTAATTGGTACCAAGTTTGAATGGAATTAACAATAAGGCCTCTATACCAATATAAGGCCTTTATTTTGAAAGAAGTAGCTAATAACCTAATATTTATATTTTCCTTAGTGAAATTATAGATATGGAAAATTTTGACTATGTCAATGAGGTGCTCAAAAGGTGTTGTAGTTTAGTCTCTAGTATAATAAGGAACACTTTTGAGAGCTAAAACTGGGATAGGATCATATTGGGTGAGGTGTAGCGGGCTTTAGACATTAAAATCCACAAAGAGAAAAGGTCTAGGGGATGCCATGGATATAAAAGGATTTAACAAGGATCTCCTTATAGGGGTAGGCCTTGAAAATTACTTAAGATCAAAGGTTTCCATATATGGATGTGTACTAGAAAACCTTAATCTTTTTGCTAAATTTAAATGAAATTCAACAAATTCAAAGGAAAAACCTCTTGAAGTTGACCTTGTTGTCACCTTTAGCATGGATGAAGTTAATGCTCTGCTATTAGAATGTTGAATATTTATTTTGGAGTCTCCATATGTTTTTTCTTTAGAGCTTAACTACTACAAATTTGATCAATCCAACATCAAATTTGATCAATCTTCCTTGAAATTTAGTCCCATTGGGCATGCCACAAACTATTGTAGGCTCAATCTGCACCCTTGGAGAGAATTATGTAGGCTAACTCCAAATGAGATACATAATGGGAACTACCCTAGGTTTTGGGTGTATACACATAATATTTTCAATTTTTATCAAATAATGATGCTTTATATCTTGTAAAAACCCATCGATATTCAATCTCTCTGAGTTCATGCCTTAAGAGGTGCACTAAGAAAGGGGTGGGTATAACTTTGATGCTTCATAGGATTTTTTTCCATTATTTCCACATTATTACCAATCTATCCAACTCATAAAACCATTACCTAAGTTATTACTCCTCCCTTGCACACTCTTCAAGTCATTTTCCTCTCTTTATCCCTCTTTTCATCACCTTGATCCCCTTTCACCAGTTGATTGTCCTAGGTCAACTAGGGTGAAATTTTATAGTTTTTAGCCTTTGATTACTATATAAGGTCAACTAGGTTGACCCTATACTATTTAGGGTATTTTTCACTTTGAGTTTCATTATCCCTTCAGCTAACCTAGCTCAAGACTTAGTGATTTATCTCCCAAAAACATATAGGGTTAGTTGGGTCAACCCTGTATAGCTGACATATTCAACATGATTTAGGGTGAGATCCACCTATAAATACAACATTATTTTGTCATTATTTCATATATGTATTCAATAATTATTATTTTCTCATGCTTTTTTATAATCTACTCTTCCACCATTCTTCTTGAGGAGTCTTAACTTAAGGTTTCTACTTGGAGAATCTAGTCTTGTGGATAAGTCTTAGATGTTTTATCCTTTTTTAGTTATCCTTAGAAACCACAATAGCCTCTTATGAAGCCCCATTGGCTAATGGATAGATTTATTCTCATTGGGTTCACATTCAGGTAAGTATATTCTAACTTTGTTCTCCTGTCTTTAGTAGATAGAAGTAACATATGTGTTGGCTCAAATAATACTACTCTTCATATTCCATGTATTAAGGTCTTACTTATACTTAGCTTAATTGATATTTTGATACACATATTTTTATTGCTTTACTAACCCCTCATGTTGTGACACAAGCTTTGATGTTCACTAGATTACATTTACTTTCTTGTTTATTAGATTAGAGTGAACATTAAAGATCAGACTCTTTTAGGGTTATTACATGATTGTGTTAGATTGTAGGCTTTAGAACACTTTATATCATGGTGTATTATGACAATTTATCCCCCCATTGAGTCTATTATATCCCCATATTTGTCATTCCCTTGATTGAAAAATGTATTACCAATAGGATGTGTAGGTATGCTTTATCTTCTCTAAGATAAGATCTATTTATAGACATGATACATTTTTGATTACATACATTCTAGTGAACACAATGTGAACTAACCCTTATAGAATTTTTTCATATTATTTCATTTATTTCATTATTATTTTTATCATATATTTCCCATACTAGATCGACTCTATTGACCTAATATCTAACTTATGTGCACATATTTTTAGGTACAGGTTATTAGATCAACCCTATCGACCTAGTACCAGTTTTTAGATTTATAGACATCTAGTCTAGACTACTATGTTGACCTAGTTGACCCTATGCTTTTTTATACATCAAGTTCAATATACTAGGTTGACCTAGTAGACCATGTACATTTTAGACACCCAGTAGACAATTTTTATAAATCTTGATCGACCTAGTCGACCCAATCAGTAGAATTTTCAATCATATATCAAGGTTATTAAATAGTAATCTTAATTTTATACATCTCTAATCCACCAAGGTTCATTTATATCTCTCTATCTCTTTACTTATATTCTTTCATTTTATAGTTTTAAGTCTTCAAAACTACCCTTGCACAATCAATTAGATCAACCATCTCAACCCAGTTCTGTGTTCTATGTGTTGTCTAGATAATTGGGTCAACTCAATTGACCTTGTTCATTTTTAGAGCTTGATTTTGTAGTGTATTTTTGACCCTATTCTATATTTTATACATACATTATTGACTATATCAACATTTTACCTTTTTTCAAAGTTAGAATTAACCTTATATGTTAGTAATTAGCTCACACTTTTTTTTCTTATTGCCTACATGCTTATAATAGCTCATATAGATTAATAAGGTGGTTTTTAATTAATCATTCAATTTCACTATTTTATATTTTATGCACACATAGCCAAATCACAAAATATAAACAAGCATTTTAACACTTGTCTACCCAAAGCCAACCTACTTTGATTGCATCACCAAGGGGAAAGCTTACTTGATACTCTAGTCAAGTATAAAATGTGGTTAATGGTATAGTTTGGATAAACACCTAACACCCTTATCACTATAGTGTGCGAATTTAAGGGGTAGTCCCTAATACCAAGCCTATACCATTACCACTATAGTCCCTTTCTACCCAAACTACCTGAAACCATCCTTAGATTACCATTCTAGTTCCTTGTTCATAGCCAGCTTCTCATCACATTTAAAATAATAGATTAATTTCCTAATAAACATTTAGGTTGACCATTTAGTTATCTCTTTAATTTCTAAGTGGATTGCTTGATAATTACTCAATTGTATTTTGTATTGTAAAAATTGGTATTAGCCAACATTGGTGTAAGGTTTAATGATGTGTCCCTTAATTGGATTAGCCAACATTAATCCATTTGATTATTTATTTCCTTTCTATCATTTATTTTCTAAATTGCTTGAAAAAGTTATCTTGCTTCATTTCAAAACCTATTATAGGATTCTTAAATTTCCCTATCTAATGTATTGGGCCAACCCAATCGACCCTATATCATTTCCAACCTTTGTTCACTATACTAGATCGACCTAGTCAACCTTATACTATTTTTAGACCTTGTTTTTTATGCTAGGTCAACCCAGTCAACCCTATACTACTCTTACCTTCCATGTTTATTAATCTAGTTCCCTATTTCTCCTTTGCATTATGCTCATCTCTCTTTAGTCATAATGAAGTATCCTATCATAATCTTATTAGATATCTTGAATCCATTAAGCTACTATATGGGATGTTCATTTCTCCCTCTCTTTTATTCCCAAAAGCACCATCACTCTTTGGGAACCTCTTCCCCTCCATCTATGACCTACAATATGGTGCAAATAACACCTCAAGATGAAGTTGATGGATCTAACCCTTTCCTTACTTCCCATCTTCAAAATATTCAAACTAATGTTGGAGTAATTGATATAAGTTTACTTAAAAATTGCACTAATAATACTTCCTCTATTAATCCTCCCCCTAACACGAAATTGGGGAGTGTTCCTACCAACATTAACCCACCTCTTGATACAACTCAAATTTTAGCCCAAGTTATCTGAAAAATGACCATAATGCAAAATTATAATACCAACCAAATGATGTAACTTCAAAAACATATAATCAATGTGGATAATCAACCTCCAACTATGCATCCTCAAGATAATCTCAATTTCATTCCTCCACCTCTTCAGGATGCTTAAAGTAATGTTATTCCTCAACCCATAATAAATAACAAGATGATTAAAACTATTCAAATTGAGTCTTTAGCTCATTTCATTATATCCATTGATATTGGTAACATATCTCCAACTATCAAGTATGATGGGACTAAAATCCCTGCCTCATTTCTCAAAGACTTTGGAAACCTTTACAAAGAGTGGATCTAAACTAATACCTTCACCACAACTAAACTATTAGTAAAAACAGTCACTAGCGATGTATTAAAATTATATAATCAACTTCCCAAACATTTTATTTTTTAACTTGAATATTTGGTTCATGATTTGGTTAAAGATTTTCAACACAATGATCTTCCCAAAAATTATCTTATACACTTCATCAATGCTAATCAATCTCCCACTAAATCAGCTCATGACTTTATCAAAAGATGGAAATCATTGGCCCATAAATCTAACCATAACATAATTGATGATAACTTATTGTAACTCTTTATCATAGCTTTGAATAATAATATTCAATATAAGGTTCAAACCTTTGCTCCCCAAACACTTAGTGAAGTTGTTGATCAAGATAAATGTCAAGACTTTCTTATGATAAATTTGAACCTAATCCTAAAATTCTTAAAGGATATTTGAAAACATCTAATGCTATCACTAGTAATACTCTGTAAACCAAACTAGGAGTTGCCAAAACTGATGTTCCTTCACCTTCTCATATACCTCTTTCAGTTCAACAAATGAAACAATTTTTACTGCCCTCAAAACCTTTCATCTATCCTAATGATCCTCCTAAATGGTATGATCCCAATCTATTTTTTTGGTTCCATGCTGACATTGGGCATCTCATGAATCTTGTAAATGGATCACTAATTTTTTTGTCTCTATATGCTTGGTGATTCATTCAATCATGAATCTATGATTAATCTTCATCATCAAGAATACACCACTGCTTTTCAAAAATGACAAACTTCTAAAGCTTCTACTTCAAATAACCAAAAATATTCTTCCAATAATCAATCAAATACTAAACATGTTTATGTTGTTAACACAAATTAAGACCAGTATTTTAAATATTCTCAATATGTCAATACTACTAAGGTCAATTATCATCGTAAACTAGCTCACAAAGATCTCATTACCTAGCCTAAGAAGCCATATTTAGAGGAACAAATTATTAAAGGTACTACCACTACTAATCTTACTTCATAAGCCCAAGAGGAACCATCTCCTCCTTCCAATCCTCCAACCACATCTATTATTCCAAAATCTAAATTACCTCCTAAACCTCATGTTGGTTCTTTTAAGTCTCATTGTAAATTTATTTAAGAACTCAAATCTATTCCTTGTAATATTTCACTTATGTATTTTGTTTGTAATTCTCCCTATCATCATAAATTCCTTATGTAGAAACTTCAAGAAATTAAAGATCCATCCTCCATAGCTGAAGAACCACCTTCTATTGAATCTCAACCTACCAACATAAATACCATTGAAACTATGTCTCCTTATTCCAAGACCTCTATTGAATTCTTTAAAGAGGACATGATCAATGATGAAATTATATTTTGTGTTGATGATCCACCACTTTTCATCAAATTATCCATTAATACCACTCTTATTTACAAAGTTCTAGTTGATGAGGTTTTTGGTATTAATGTGACATCTTTATGGCTCATTCAAAAACTTAGTTATAACAAGGATCATCTCAAGTAAACTCATCTTACTTTTTATGGTTTTGATAAGACTAATCAAAATCCACTTGGTTATATTTGTCTTCCATTAACCATTGGGCCTAAGACTATTCAAACCAAGATTATGGTTCTTGATCTTCCTTTATCTTATAACATAATCCTTGGTTGTCCATGAATGCATCAAATGAGGGCCATTTATTCTTTTGGTAGTCAATGCATTGAATTCTTACATAATGGATAATGGTATAAGCATGAAGCTAATCCCAACCCATGGAGTATTTAGCTTCCTAATCCTAAATCATAATATCATATTCCTACCATTCCTAAGATCATAGTTCTCCTTTACCTGAGTTCATCAACATGAATCCTAATTTACAAGTTACTCTTGCATATGTTGATGATGTTGAGCCTAATTATTTGTAACATACTTGCAATACTACTAAGTTACCTCCCTACATCTCATTATGGCTTCCTCCTTCTTTATTACCCAGGGATCATATTATTCCTCTTATTGATGAGATTACTGACTTTCAACTCCATGCAATGCTCAAGATCCTTCTTTACCTAAAGATTCCTTTACTTGTAATGATTTTAGAGTGGCCAAATTATTTCAAGATCCTCTCATCATGTCTCTTCTTATAATCAATAATATCAATATTTCACCCTTTGAAACTCCCCCTAATTCTCAAGCATTTAAAATTTATCCAACATATGATGATAAATATATAATAAGCCAAGCTCAATCCAAAGACTTGGATTTCCAACAGTATCATAAAACCTTAGCCCAAATACATGATTTTAATCAGGATGTTCATACTATTTCTATAGATCTTACCTTAGGTATTAAAGGTCATGTGCCTCCTACCATTTCCCCTCTTATTAATACTCCTTGGGTGGTAGAGCAAATTATACCTTCTGAAGCTCCAAAAACTTCTACATCTCCTTTACCACCTATCAATCCAATCATTACATCTGATCCTTCTATCATCATTGAACCCAATGATAGTCTAACCTCTCCTGATCCATCTACTTATTATACTCTTGAAATTACACTAGATGCCAAGGTAATTGATGTTCATCAGATACATTCTAAGTATGATCACCATGGCAATCAAATTCTAGATTTTGAAGTAGATGTCAAGTATCATGGTCCTCTTCCTACCTTTCCTAATGAAAAAGCTATTCATAAGCTACTTTATGCCTGATAACCTAAAATTCATCAATAGAATCATAAACTTAGAAATTTAAATACTAAAACTTCTTTCTTCAATAACTTCATTGCTATAATTGATCCTAAAACTAATCAAATTTGAGCCTTACTGAATGCACCATATAATTTTCAAGATGGCAATACCATGCTTATTGAAGAAACCACTCAAATATAATATGATACACCATCTTATTCATGATGAATTATTATATCTTATGAGATTTCTCCTACTGAACATGACAATTTTATATTATTCTTTGATAAATATCATGAGACTTTTCCTTGGTCTAATGAGGACATGATTGACATTGACCCTAGCATTGTGGTGCATAACATCATTAATTATCTTGATGCCAAGCCTGTTCATAAAAAATAAAGAAAATTTCCTCCTAAAATTTTGACTTTATGTCATAAGGAAATCATCAAATTACTTGATAAATTTATAAAGCTAGTGGATTATTCTGAATGGGTTTCCAACATTATTCCCATTCATAATAAATTCACTATGGTCATTCACATTTGTATTGATAATATTAATCTTAGCTATATCAAGGATAACTTACCCTTACCTTCAATATATGTCATTGTTGATTCTATGGTTGGTTACAAAATGTTATCTCTTATGGATAGCTTCTTGGGATACAATCAGATTCATATCGCTCCTGAGGACCAACACAACACTACTTTTACCATGTAATGGGGCACCTATTGCTATGTCAAAATTATCTTTAGCCTCAAAAATTCCAAATCCACTTACTAATGAGAAATGGCTCGCATCTTTCATGATCTCAATCGAAAAATTATTGAAACTTATGTGGATGATATCATTGCTAAATCTAAACATTGTAAGAATCATCTTTCTAACATTGCTATCATCTTTTACCATATACTTAAATATAAAGCTAGACATAATCCTTAAAAATGTGTCTTTGGAGTCACATCTAGAAAATTATTGGTTTTCTTAGTCTCTCTTCATAAAATCAATGTTGGACCTACCAAAATTAGTGTTATCATCAATATGCCTATTCCTCATTCTATTCCCAAATTTTGTACTTAAGGATAGCTTATTTGAGTTTTTTAGTCTTTAATAGCCTTGGCTGGTTACCTATTTTACTCTTATTATTTGACTTGGTCATTTGGTCTAACATAGCACTTGTCACCCCAGCTTGCCAAATTTCCCAAGTACATCCCATCCTCATAGTATCATTTATCTTGGCAATTCTTGTGTTTATTTGTTTTTGATCTTTAAGTTTTGTATTCTTAGATTTGTCAAAAGTAATCTCTACACCCTACACAATCAAAACTAATAACAAAGTAGAGAACCATCTAGTGATAAATGTAAGTTAAGGTACACATAACATTTAATTTTCATTTATTTTCCCTTTTTCAATAATTTACTTCTAGTTATTTCTATTTTAAAATATTGTAACTATTTTTTAGCATCAACATTGTGTGTTACTATGTTCTTTCTTGAAGCATCATCCCTTTTTTCACCTTAGTGACATGTGATGAGATTTGAGTGGGGCATATGTCTACACATAATATTTTCAAATTTTATCAAATACTAATGATTTACATATTGAAAGAACCCATCGAGACTCAATCTCTCTGAGTTCATGCCTTAAGGGGTGTACCAAGAAAGAGGTGGGTAGAAATTTGGTGCTTCATAAGATTATTATCCCTTATTTCCACATTATTACCAATCCAACTAGTTCCTAAAACCATATCCTTAGTTATTAATCTTCTCTTACATACTCCTCCAGTATTTTTCCTCGTTCTATCCATCTTTTCATCAACTTTAGTTAACTGTACTAAGTGGACTAGGTCAACTATATATAGTTTTCAGCCTCTAATTACTATACAAGGTTGATTGGGTCAACCCTATACTATTTAGGGTATTTTTCACTTTGAGTTTAATTATCCCTTCAACTGACCTAGCTTGGGACCTAGTGATTTATCTCCTAAAAACATACAAGGTTAACTAGGTCGACCCCGTATAACCAACATATTCAAAAGGATTTAGGGTGACATCCACCAATAAATAAAAGATAATTTCATCATTATTTCATATATGTAATCAATATTTATTATTCACTCACACTTCTTTATAATCTACTCTTCCACCATTCTATTTGAGGAGTCTTAGCTTAGCATTTATACCTGGAGAACCTGGTCTTGTGGGTAAGTCTTAGATGCTTTAGCTTTTTATAGTTATTATTACAAACCACAACAAGCTCTTACAAAGCCCCATTATCTAAGGGAGATATTGTGTCTCAATGGGTTCACATTCAGGTAGGTATATTCTAACTTTGTTATCCTCTCTTTAGTAGATAGAAGTATCATAAGTATTGGATCGAATAATATTACTCTTTATATTCCATGTATTAGGGTCTTACTCATACTTATCTTAATTGATATTCTCCTATACATTTTTGCATGATTATGTTAGACTGTACACTTTAGAACCATTCCTAGTATTGTGTGTTGTGGCAAGTAATCCCATAATCAAGTCTAGTGGATCCCCATATTGGTCATACCCCTTCTTAATAAATGTATTCCCAATCATAAGTGTGGGTATGCTCTATATTCTTTGAGTTAGGATTGATTTATAGACATTATGCATTTTTGATTACATATAGTAAGTCACCTATAATGGGATTGAACCTATGGAGATGGAAAAATTCCTCTTGATGTTAACCTAAATTAATGCAACTCACTAGGAAAAGGGTTAGAAATGGTTTAAGGGATCCTAATAAGTCTAAAAGGTGATGCACTAAATTTATAATAGACACTAAAATAAATTTGAACACATGCTAGATCAATATAAGACAACTATAGCTCACATAACCTCATAATATCACTATTTGTATAAATATTTCATATAAAAGGTTATAATTAGAACACTAATATAGACCTACAATTAAGATTAAAAAACATTCAAAGAGGCAATCATAAGGACAATAAACTAAGAACACTCTTCCTCACAAATTCACCATACACAATCACACTAAGAATTGATTGAAGACAAGAGGTAGGAAAAGAGTTGATCCCATTACTTTAAAAGGTAGTTCTTACAATCATTTGATAGGTTTTAACCATATCAAATGAGCACACTTTTGTAAGAGTATCAATTAATATCCTTGTCTTAGAAAATAATGAAAAACTCTAAGAGATGAGAATCCCCACATTGGGGAAGAGACTAGGATATATAGGAGAAGGGAGAGAGAGAAATAATGTGGAAGCATGTCATCAAATAGGGAACACACCATCTTGGATCATTAATTAAAACCTGAGTTTCCACCTTTTACTTGAATGCTCCACTACACCTTTTGATCAATTAGAACACTATTTGTGGCCTACCATGTTGAAAAGGTTATGTAAGGCTCTAGGAATGTATTGAATGCTCCTAGATACAACTCACAATACTAAACCTTTTCTTTGATCCTCCATGCCATCTCTCACTTGAAGACACAACTTCATGCTTATGGATTTGATAGAATCATGGATTTGTACATTTTAGGTGGTTGTTTGTCAAAAATAAGACCATTCTGAAAGATGAGGACCCTCTTCATGATCACATACACCTACCCTTGATCAAATCTAGACCAGATCTTTTATATAGATACAAAACCAATCTCCCTTATTGGTTTTCTTGTAGATATTGATATTGATGTAGACATAATGACTACATAGATTTTTTAAATCTAAAATAGGTCTAAAAGACCTAACTTTACCTCTGAGTATCTATAGAAAGTGAGGAATTTATCATATATAGGTCTCCTTTAAGGAATGACAAACAAAACCACAGAATGAACCCTATATGCCATAAATTGTTGAACCATAGATCTATATTTAGCTTCAATGGTGCCCTTTTATCATTGATTACCTTGACTACATCACTTTTCCCCCTTAATGGTGTTTGAATGAGCTTTAACAGTGGTGGGATGATCTATAAAATACCTATTTTCCTTGGTTTGATCTTGGTCACATGTTCAACATCCTATCAAAGATCCCTTAATCTTTTGACTTTGAACCTCACTCATTGATTTAATTTATACGAGATGCACACAAACCATTTATTTTCTAAGGAGCATAATGAGCTAATGACACTTGGAAATCACTCACATATCCTTGGGATATACCGAACCTATTAAACTCACTCATACTATTAGATAATTATGTATGAATGAACATGAGCCCTTAATCTAGATCTTCTAAGTTTTTGACTTTAACTCGTACCATTAGATCATAATGTAGGAAGCAATGAAAGCCTTTGACCTTACCAAGGCCTATTATTTGAAACCAAATGGCTATTTTATACATCTTCACTCCCATCATTTTATGCCTACATGACCGTATTTGAAATCTACATGACCATAAAATTAGGATTTAATGGTTTTCTTGCTATGTCACATGATTTGAAGTCTATGTAACCATAAACGACATCCATGAGGATGTCATTGACATTCATGTACCTATTATAATTTAAACTCTAATGGATTTTTTCTCGAGCTTAAAGTTGACATTTGTGTGAATGTCTTGCATTATTTAACCAACTTTGAAAGATCATAACTTGAACTGAGAAAATAATGAAGGGACTAAATTATAGGAGATGATATTGATACAAAAAGGATTATGACCACTTGATCAACTAGATTCAAGAGCTTCCTAAGTGTGTTTACAAAATGTTCAAGTAATTTGGCCTATGTGTTTTTGTATGATTTTTATAGGACTATCATATATCATTTGAATCTAAATGGATATTTTTCCTAGGCTTGCATTTGATGCTTGTGTGAATGTCTTTCTTTTCATGACCAACTTTGAGGACTTAGATCTTTAGATAACAAGCTCATCAAGTCATGAAACTTGAGAATATGTTCAAGGAATAGACAAATTTAATCACATGTGTTCCTTTGGTCATGTGAGGTTTTTCAAGCTCATGTATAAAATATATAAACAAGTTGACTAGTCCATTTTCTTTGTGATGTCCTAATGATGGTCTGAGTATTCAAAGATTATTCCTAAACTTTTGCATGAATTTTTAAGGATCAAATGAGATCTTGAGGCTTGTGAAAAACCTTTTTTATGCTCTTATTGTTCCCAAAATTAGCTATGCTTGTTTTGTGGACAACCCCTAACAAAACTTGTCTATTTCATAATCTATACTCTAAGTTTGTCATTCGAGACAAGATTCTCTTGATCTCAAGCAAGGTTGACTAACATCCTAGGAAAGGTTACAACACTCCCTCGTCATGATTTCTCAAAAATCATGAAACCCATTGTAATCTTTATCTGATCAAAATGTCAATTTTGATCATTTTTAAGGTGTTAGAAAATTTCTTTTTCTCCATGCATAGGTGGCATTTTTTGCCGCTCTTGCATATTTTTATTTTTTTCCATGCATAGTCAACATTTTTTGCTGATCATGCATGTTTTTCATTTTTCCATGCATAGGAGGAAAAAATCACCACTCTTACATTTACCTTTTCTCCATGCTCATGTATCACTTTTTATTTCCCTTGCATGTTTTTCATTTTTCATGCATTGGCAGCACTTTTTGCTACCATTGCATGGCTTACCCCTGTCATATAAAAGGGTGGTGATTTTTGTCACCCGAGCAGAGATTTTCCAAAATCTCAATTTTTTCATGACATTTATGGACACATGTGCTAGGTTATTAAAACTCATTTTGGGGATTTTTAATGCCATTTTATTTCTATTTCCTTCATTTTAATTTTCCTAGACTCTGCCTTGCAACCATTCGAACGTGCAAGTGAGTAAGATCTAAAATTCACCAACTACCAAGCTTAGGACATTGAGATTACCAGGTAAGTCTTTTTACTTCTAGGTTTTTATTTTTGTTTAGTTTTATTTTCCTTTAGGTTGGGATTTTCTTTTTATTTGGTTTTGTTTTTAGTATTTCTCCCTCATTTTTTTTTCGTTTTATCCTAGTGGGCCTTAGTGGCTAATTCCACCAAACCTTCATATGTGCCCTAGGTTATCTTGCATATCAGTTAGTGTATTGACTTGAATTAGGTTTACCCCTACCAAGTCTTAATCAAAAATCACCTTAAACATCCCGCTGAATCCAACCATTTGCATTGTCAGCATTTTTTTCCACTTACAAGTTATAGAAAACATTTTTTTAAACAATTGTAAAGGCAGTAAATTTTACCTTTGAAGCATTCCTCCCATTTCTTGTAGGAACAGTTAATTATGCTACTTTGACATCATAACTTGAAAATTCATGCTTTATGCCTTAGCAACATTTTTTGCCTCTCTTACATGAAGAACATATGAAATGGTGGTTATTTTCGCCATCTCTACATAAAAAAATGTTTCTTCTACCCATAGTGTCAACATTTTTTTCCACTTCCACATACAAATGACATGAAAGGGTGGTAAATTTCACCACCTTTACATAAATATGAAAATATCCCCCCATATGCAAGGGCAAAATTTTTTGCCACCTATTCAAGCTTCCTTTTGAATTTTTTAACTTTAGGATATTTTTAAATTTTGCTTTTTTGAGCCTGCTTTCCTCTAGTTTTTTGGATTGCTCACACTTTAGTCCTTTCAAGTGCATCCCCATGGTCAAAATCATTGACATGTAGTTTTCCTAGATTGTTAGTATTTCCCTTAATTACATGATAATGACTTTTGTTACAGTTTCTTTTGTTGATCCTTCTTCATCGACATCCTTTTGGTAAAAGCCCTTTTAGATGACTAAGTTTTCTCTGAAGAGGTCAAAGGCAATGACGTATAAATATCAAGGTGTTTTTCCAATTACCTCGGTTACTTATAATGTTGATGACATTAGAGATATAGAGATTTTTCATGTGGACATGGTTGTGTTTGTGGAAAGAACTAAGTCAAGTAGTCCTAGCTATGAGATGAAGAAGATAATTGATAGCAATATTCATTTAGTATCTTCTTTCCCTATAGTAGCTCACAACATAGAATTTATTCTCCAATGTGTTCAGTTCTACAATAAGGATACTAGAACTATGTTGGACACTAGTGGAAATATGATAATTAGACGGGATCTTGAGTTCATTGATAAAGTGTTCATGTGCCCCTCCTACTACAGAAGTGATAAAGCTTGATTTTTTTGAAGCGAAAATAGAATATGATAAAGATCCTAAAAAAGTGAAGAAGGTAATCAACAATAAATGGCTCAAAACTCCAAGGGAAAATTTGTCAAGGTGGCCATGAATTTTTCCAAGAAGTGACTTTATTGAAGAAGTTGGTGATCTCATAACTCTTCTCAGCAGGGTAAGAGGTTTGCCCTCATCCTCATAGTTTCATGAATGGATGTATCCCTTCCTTAAGATAGTACTCTAAGGCAAACAAATCATCTTTTAAGGAGAACAAGTCAGCAACACTTTACATGTGAAATTGATGAAGTTATCCACTACCTTTAAATTCTACATGACCTCTTATCTAGTGTATATTACAACTTTAATGAGAATCTTTCCAAGTTTAATGTCAAAAGGATATAGGAGAGTAACCCTAGTATATCAATAATGCTCTTATTTAACATTGAAGGGTTTTATTCATCATTTTAGGAGAGTAAATGATGCCTTCTTTGAAGTATTTTTATGTCTTTTTGAACCTCAATTAGAACAAAGCAGAGTGTCAAATGAGGCCTAGATAGTTGTGAATGATTTTGGATGCATGTTCTTACAATTTATTTATTTCTCATACTTGAGGGTTGGATTTTTCCAAGGTCATCCTTATATGCTTTCGAGATTCCCCTTAGATAATTTGATCTTAATAGAACTATGCATATAAATGATCATCATGCATAATAAATAGATGGAACTCAAGAAGCCCAGTTTCAGGTTCCCAGTTGAAATTAGTAGGTTTTCAATGTTAACCATTGGAAAGGTTAGAGCCATATAAATTAAAATGCAAATCATAACCTTGAAGCAATTCAAAAGAAGAATAAATTTTGATTATAGGTGCATGATGGACATAATCAAGAGGAAAATGCAATTTCATGAACCTATGATTGAGGATGTTTGGGTAGATTTGAGAATAGCGGAAGATATCAAGAAAATGGACTATAATAAGTTATCTATTGAGTGGATTAAATATCTGGGACTTGTTGATATACCTAATAATTTAGTGGATGATAGATATTTGATTAATGATAAATACAATATTAAAAAAATTGCTAATGACTCTCTTCCTCCAATCCAATGGTCAAAAAAAGAGCTGACTTCCTTGAGGAAAAGATTTGAACCTATATTGGTAAACACCAATAATTGGTTAGCAAATAAAGGAATTACTTTGAAAGAATTCATCATAGGTTTTGAAGCTAAATTTCAAGAGGAAATAAGAAGAAAAGTAGAAAATAGGATGAAGAACAAAAATTATCTTCCTTATTCTTCCAAACCACATAAGCTTAAGATCATTTTTGTGACAAAAAAGTCAAAACTTATGGAAAAAGAGTCAGAAATAAAAGATGTGGAAATTGAGAAACAAAGCATTGAAGAACCAACAATGGAATAGATGGAGACTGATGATAGGCCTACAAATTAATAAAGAGAGGAAAATTTGTCTCCATAAGAGAATGTGCAGTTAGAAAAAGAAATTTCTTCTTCCCCACCTGACACACTTGTTCTAACTCCTTCACCTATTTCTCTGATTAGTGTTCCCTCTTCTGGATCGCCCTCTCCTTCCAAAATAATTTTTGACAACACTCAAAGCACTTTTGAAGATATTCTTTGTTCCTCAAGGTTAATTCCTAGTTTGTCATCCCATATTTTGATATTGAAGATAGTTCTACTTTTGATCACTCAATAAAAGATATAGTTTTTATTGATACTCTACCTAGTGTTTCTACTAACTGTGCAAGTGTCGCTCTAGTGATGCCAACAGCAGAGATATATCATAATGTAAGTACTTTTGTGCTCCCACCATGGTTATCAGCTTATACACCTAAAAGAAATAATTAAGCCATCTCTCTAGATGACTTTGATTTCAACAAATTGGTGCCAATAAAAGCCAAGGCCCCAAAGAAGCCAAAGATTCTCTCAAAAATGATTAGGGATAAGAGACACAAAATTTTGGAAATTTCAAGACCTCCACAAGATGCAACTATTGAAAATTTTGATATGAATGATTACTCTATATCTAGAGTTGAATTAGGTAAGATAACTCATGAAAGTGACAAGAGTGATATGTAGTTATCCATGGACATCCTGATTCAGAAATTTGACAGAGAGAAAGAAATAAAAGATCACTACAAAGCAATGGTGGAATAATTGACTGCAGTGGTAAGGAAAATTACTTTCACATCAAAAATAGTAACTCTTGAGACCATTTCCATAGAAGACCCCATTTTTTAGAAATAAAAAAAGACCTATCTCAAATGAAAAGTACTTGAAGAGTACTTGGACAAGATGCATGCACAAGGAATTTATTTACTCAAAGAGTTATCTGAGAAGACAGATAAAATGAGAAAAATAAGAGCAAAACTTGATGACCTCATTAATATTATTTCTCAAGATATTGAAAGCATAGAAAAGTATCTTGATAAATGGTCAGATATGAGGAAACTAAAAATAAGCACTCTAATATCAATTGGTGTCATTCATTACTGATAGAGACTCTTACACAGAAACTAAAGAGGCATTGACATATAGGAGTTAAGTGCTTAAAGAGTTGAACAGTGACCTTGAATATTCAAGGAAATTCAGTGAATAAAATGATTTTAGTCTTTTGCTTAAATTGGAGGAGCTACCTTAAAAAATTACATCACAAGATAACCAATTATTTTTAGTAGAAGAAATGATTCAGGAATTTGAAGGTATGTTCTAGAAAGAATTTGAAGATAAGGAATTTTCAATAGCCTCTGTGGACAATATTCTAGATAATCAATTAACTCTGGATAATCTAAAAATTAGGTTAACTAGTCATGCAAAATCAATCACAATAGTAAGAGATGCCATAGTCAGAGCTAAGATGATTTTAAAGAACATTATTAGTCTAGATAGTATCAAGATGTAAGCAGCTTTCACTATGTATAATGCTCACATGAAGAAAAATGGGGATACAAATTGAAACTATTTTTCCCTTGGTTTAAATTTCCACTTTTTAGATGTACTTTTGCAACCACTTTAGACATTTTTACATGTAATTTTTTCATATGTAATTACATATAAAAATATAGGAGGTCCTAAGTCAAAAAGGATGCCTATCTTTGACTAGGTCAAAATAATTAGGGTTTTCATAAATATTTCTCAAGGTCTCTCCCTATAAATAAAGAGGGCCTCTTTTGTTGTGGGGGAGGATCTTTTGAGTTATTTGAAGCAAAAATCTACCAAAATTGAAAGGCATTTTGTGACTTTGAGCTCAAATTGTAAATCAAATTTTATAAAGTGAATGAGAAATCAAGTGGCATTTCAAACTTTGTATTGGAATATCTTGTGTTGTGTAGGAAATGGTTCTTTTGTCCTTTTCCTAATACAATCTTATCTATTTTATTAAATAAGTAGAGTAAGTGAAAATAATCTGGGATATGTTCTGAAGTTGATTATGGAGACTTTATGCTACTATAATTGTCTTTAGTTTGTGTTTTAATGTCTTAGAATAAATGATATTGGAAAGGCTTTGAACTAATTTTATCTTTTGTGATCATATACTTCGTTGTAGTTTTTAGTGAAGACTTTGGGTTGCAACTCATTCTACTATTATCCAAGTTATAAATCAACAAAAGAAGCAACAATAGACTTTGTGATCTCATGGATTTCTTGGTTTTTTAGTTAATATCAAGGAAGTTTTCCTTTACTTTGTAAACATCATTTTTGATAAAAGAGAAATGGATGATATGATCTCACCCCTGAGTTAATTCTTAGTTTAAATTAAATTTATGATAGTTTATAGGTAACCTCCCCTTGTTGAGAGGAGAGATTTATCCCATTACACTATGGCTAATATAACCATTTTGTCTTCAGTTAATTGATGACAAAATAATCACCCAATAGTTTTTTGGCGACTTCAATGGGGATCAAATTCACAATTTGAAGCCTCATGCTTTGAGTTGAAGCATTTCTAGTTCTTTTCCATTCTACATTCTAGTAGATTCATGGTATATGCAAAGACAGAGAGGTATTATTGATCCTATATTTGAATTGATACAACAAAATAATTTTGATCTCTTGCCTCTATGATCTCACCTTTAGCAAACCAAGAGTTTTCCTCCTACCAATGCCAGATCTTCAATACTAGGTGAAGCTTCTAGTCCTAGTACTAGCAGAGTTTTATCTATTCATACTCCACAAAGGTTTTTTATTCCTCTTTTTAATCATCATATCATAACAGCCCAAGGCCCTTGGAGTAACACTTTTAGCCCTCTAAATCTAACCCCACTTTTGCATGAACTACCTCGTAGTTTGAGAAAGAATTTTCCCATTTTCTATGGTGATGGGAAAGTTCACCCTAATGAGTATATTGTAGCTTTCTACATAACTTGTGGTGTGATAGGTGTTGAACATGAAGAGATATAAATAAGAATTTTTGTAGAAATGTTGTAAGGTGTTGCTCCAGATTGATTTATCATCTTCAAGCTGAGACTATAATTGATTGAAACACTCTTAAGACCAGGTTTGAGGCTAGATTCAAACCCATAGAAGATGCACATGCCTTATTGGCTGAGCTTACACAAATGAAGAAAGAGCCTCATGAGCCTATGAGAGAATTTGTCACTAAATTTAATAATCCAAGAAATAAAATCCCTATAATTACTCAACCAACACCAAAAAAATTTAAGTGCTTCTTTATCAATTCTCAACTTCCCAAAGTGAGTTTTCTGTTAAGGTGGGCTAGCCCTATAGATATTTCTATAGCTCAAATTTTGGCTACCAAATTTGAAGATGATATTATCCTTATAGGTAAGATAAGAAAAGATTCTAATAAAAATAGATTCTCCTCTTCTGCTAAAAATTCTTCCACAAACACCACTGATCCTATGGTGCAAAAGTTAACAAATGAATTGCTAGCTCTAAAAGGACAAATGTCCCAAGGTATGCCTACTCCTTATTCTTATTGTAATATACTAAGGAATTCATTTCCTAATAATTTATATTAAGGAAATGCTACCAAAAATCAAGGGAAACCTAATCATCTTCCTCCCACATAAGGGAAGCTTGCCATTGAAGCATCACTAGTTAACTCAGTATTTGGTTATTATGAGCATAAACATGATCATTATTTCCAACCTGAGTTAGACCAAGAAAATGATTCTAATCTATTTGTAGAAGCAAAAGAATAATTAGCTGGTGACTCCACTATTGGTTTTCTAATTTACCAAGATGAAGTTAAAAAAGGAGAGGTGTATGATGGAGCATATGCTATTTTTACTAGGTCTCAAAACTAGTCAACTTAACAAGTTGGTAAGGGAAAAGTAGGAGAAGGACCTTAGCTAGTGATCTTAATTGCTAAACAAGGAACTTCACTACCTTTCAAATCAAAAGACCCGATGGCCAATAAGCAAGTAAGTACCTTAAACAATCTTGTGCCTTCTACTTTTATTCCTCAGACCAGTACCACATCAAATAAAAATTAGAATGATGGACTTCCTTCCTCTATTTCTAGTTCATTCTAGTTATTCAACATAATTGATCATGCTAAGAAGACCAAGATCCAGATTTTTGAAGTTGAGTACTTACAAGCTAATCTTGAATAGTTTGATAGATTGGCTGAATACATCAAAATCAAAACCATCCCTATATGACAAGATTTCCCAAAATAGACTCATGATCCCTCAAAGAACAAATCCACCTAAAATAATCTTGTCACTACTCCTCTTATTTTCCCTGGAAAAATAGAACCTTTCTATGTTTCTCTATTGATAAATGGTCATAAGTTGAGCAATTGTATAATAGACTCTAGAGCCTCTGATAATGTTATACCAGCCAAGGTAGTAGATTCTCTCAGTCTCACCTTAACTAAGATTTTGGGAGATATTTATCCATGGAAAATAAGCAAGTATCACTTTTGGGTCAAATCAAAGATTCCTAATTTACATTTGTGACTTTTCCAGATAAGAGGATTAAGATGACAGTCTTAGTGGCTAATGTTCCATCTTCTTATGACATTCTCCTCAGACATAACTTTTGTAAAGATGTAGGTGGAGAGTTGAACATGGATCTATTTGAAGTAAGGATACCTGTTAAAGGTATCATGCAAAAGTTTATTCCTAAAAGGGAGTTAAAATATATTGTTACTAAAACGTCAAACCCCGAAGCTCATTTTTTTTTGAATCCTCAGGAATGGGTAATTATTTTCTATCCACTAAAGATATTTTTAATTCATTAGATGAAAGTTCATTAGCTGATAATTTAGATAATTTAGATAAAAAATTAGAAGAATTTTTAGAGAAAAGTTTAGGTAAAAAGGAATCTTCCCTCACTAATGAAAAAAAATATTTAAAAAGATCAAATTCTAATGAGATTTGGATTTTAGAATTTGATGGCAACTTCTCCTCTACTAACTCTAGAGCTATAATTATTTTAATAGCTCTACAAGGAGATATTTTTCCTTGCTCATATAAGTTGAAATTCAATAATACCAACAACACCACTAAATATGAATCATTGTTGCTTGCATTGAAAGTTGCCCATGTTAGAGGTGTTAAGATTTTTCATGCCCGAGGAGATACTGAATTAGTAGTTTGTCAAATAAGAAATCTGTATCAAACCAAAAATGAAAGATTGCAACATTATTATAGAGTAAAAATTTACTCTACATTTCTTTATATTTTGTTCAATCGTGCACTGCAAAGTTTGGTTCCTGCACATTTTGGTTCGAGATGGTGAAGTTTTGAAATAGAACAGAGGCTCTATTTTCCTTTTGATTCATTTTTGTCTAAGTGTCGGCGTAAAGCGGAAGCTGACAAGTGTCATCCTCTGAGGCATCCTTTCTCAAATAGAAATGCCAAGTGCCATGATCTAAGGCACATTTCATATTTTATATGAGTTGGTTGAAATGTGCCACGTATCTCATAGTGACTCAGCGGAATGTGCCAAGTGTCAGTGTTTACAGTTTCATATCGGCACTCACATTCATCTCTTTTTAGTGAAAGGTTTAACAAGCTAAGTATTAGAATCAAGTGGAAAGTGCCAAGTGGCAGTCACAAAAGGTCTCAAGTTTGCTTTTCTAAAAGTGATAGAAGATGCCACGTATTACAACAGAAGAGAGTGGAAGCCACCACGTGTCATGATCTGAATTATCTTCATTTTGCTTCACTTATATAATAAAGACTGTGGTGGGTCCCAAGTTTTGTTTCTTAAGTAAGCAGAGGCTACCAGGTGTCACTATCTATGAAAATGTGAAATGAGACCTAATTGTTTCTATGGTATAAATAGAGTAAAGTGGAAACTGCCATGTGTCATATTTTGTAGGTTTCTAAAAAGGTAGCTAAGTAAAGCAAAGACTGCCATGTAACCCCAAATAAGTAAAGCAAAGATTGCCATGTGTCCTTTAATAAAAGCAATAGAGATTGACACCTATCCCTGTGTCCCTTTTAAAGTTACTCAGGTAAGAAATGTTGTGGGTATTATTTTCTTTTAAGCTGTTGAAGTTTTGAGGAAGCAGATAGTGACAAGTGTCAAAGGCAAAACATTCCTGGGCAAAGATACAAAAGAGTATAAGTTATGTAGAAAGTACCACATGTCTTCAATAGGTGCTGCAGAACATGCCAAGTGTCATTTTTTGATGTCTTTTAAAGTAATAAGAAGGTTTTCAAGAAAATGGCTAAGTGTTACTTAGAATTTAAGAGAAGGGAACGTCTTGCAATCTATTTCAGCCAATGAAATACCAAAAGACAAAACATTTCAGAATCTATAAAATATGTTCTGTTAGACACTACCAATTTGGTTAGATTTCAATTGGGCCGTTAGATTGGGAACAAGCAGACCATCTGGAGTGAATCCAAAGCTATAAATAAGGGTACATAGATCACCAAAAAAGGGGGAATCATCATCAAATATTAGAGAGAATTTTTTGAGAGAGAATTATTGTAAAGAGTCTAGACTTTCTAGAGCTGTGACTAAGTAATATCATTTGATTTTGTCTCATTTTCTTGAGTTGAAAGGTTTATATAACTGTACGTGTTTCTACGCTTCTTATATGACTGGAAAATTCAAATAAGAAGATTGAACCCTATGCCTTTGTTGATATTTTTTGTGTCATTTGTGTAAGTAGTCTAGGCTATAGGCTTTCTAGAACTATGATTAGGAATGTCATTTTTTTTGTCTCATTTTCTTGAGTTGAAAGGTTTATATAACTGTACATGTTTTTACGCCTCTTATATGACTGGAAAATTTAAATAAGAAGATTGAACCCTATGCCTTTGTTGACATTTTCTATATCACAACAAAAGTAGTCTATGCTATGAGCCTCTATTTCTATTGTTTCCATCTTTTGCATTGATCATACACTTGTTTGATCTTAAATGTAAATGAATCCTACATATAGTCTCATTGTGCTCAAGATTAAGGTTGAATTACATTCAGGTGCAACACCATAGATTAGATTTTATTTCTTGCATTTGTGTTTCTGATTTAAATTCCTATCCCTTTACCCAATATCTACTTAATATAAAGAAGAACTAGCTTCTCAAAAATTTGTAGGTTGTTTCAAGACACAAGTTCCATATCTTGAAACTTCCCATTGTTGTTGATTATAATCAAGCACAATTTTAAATCATCAATAGTTTTTGGCATGCCTGGTGGGATGAATCTTTCAAGGAGTTGAAGAATTTTTGGTGTGTTCTTCAACCAACTAGCCTTTAGAGGTTTTTATTTTATCAACACCAATGGTGACTCTGAGTTGAATCAGCTAGTTAAGCAGTCTTGGTATCATCAAGAAATCACCGTTCGGTATGTAGAATTATGTTACTCAAAGCTATGGGTCTTATGCCCCTTCATATATTTTTAATCAAGATTAGGTTGCTTGTGTAATCACATCAAGCAACAAGGATGCATATGGTTATAAGTTTTGCCCTTCATAGGTCTGATATAACTAGCCTTAGCCTTGTCATGAGCCATATCAGTTTTATGCCCAATCTCCCCAATATGTTACATCCCATGCTCAACCTAATATCATTTCCACCTTCAAAAAAGCATTACTGGGATATAAAAAGTATGTATTAGAGCTTGAAAATAGAAGGGGATGTGGCCAAAAATTCCAAATTATGTCATCCATCAAGTAAGAAATGCAGTAAATCTAATTAAAAGTGAATGGGCTCCCATTGAAAGAGCAAATTGGCAAAGGCTTACATATGAGATGTTGGATGTGTGTGGCTTGATTGAATTTTTAAAAAAGAAGCTAAGTATTCATGAGAGATAGCCTTATCAAGTCTATCAACCTGCATATCCATTGCCACAAGTTTCATTTCAGACATATGCAGCCCCTGCTCATGAGCCAAGTCAAACCTGTCAAGGTCATTTCTCCAATAATGTCAAGTCTATGTTGGCAACAAGGGAAGTTTAATCTAAACCCTCACTTCTCCCTCAAATCCCCCCCACCCTTCCTCAAGAAGCTCCTTGTTTTTCATCATAGCCTTCATGCACTCCCCACTTCTATGATGATTCCTATGAGCTCTAAGAAAGACTCTTTAAAAAAAATCTAGCTAAGCAAGTTGAGGAATTAGAGGCAAAGATGAGATTGCTTAGAGAAAGAGAGATAGATATTTTAGAACTTAGAGAGGAGCCTATGCAAAAAAATACCTCTTCTACCAATCCTCAGATATCTCAACATGATGTCCAAATTCTGAGTTGGAAGAGGGAAAATCATGAACCAGCTGAAAACTTTGAAGAAGATAAAATTGTTGACTCTTTCCAAGAGAAAAGTTCTGGTCACAAGGTCACGATTTGGAAACAAACAATGGAATCATGGGGCAGAAGGGAAGAAGAGAAAAGTTTTACTCAAAACTTTGAAGAAGTTGAGGTTGCTCTCATTCATGATGATGATCAAGTAGAAGATCCTACATTTGAACACACCTCATCTACATTCCTCCAAAAGAGATACAAGCTACATCTAATATAGATGAAGTGATGGAAAAATGGAAAGAAGAGAATCATTCGATTCTAGCTCATGAATTATCTTCTCTTCTGCATATGTATAACCATCAATCTTCTTTATCCCTTTTCAAAGAGGAATATATTTTGAAGGAAGCAAATAAGTATGTAAAAGAGTACACTCAGTTCATAGATAGTCAAGAAGATTTCATGAGTGCAGATGAGGAGGAAATCACCATAGGTACACCCTTTGATGAACTAGAGGACAAGTCACAAGATTTTACCTCTATCTCTGATGAAAAAGAGATAATTTTTGATCATTTTTTGAATGGCTTAGTTGAAGTCATTGGGGCAGGTTACACTATTCTTCAAGAAGGCTGTGAACTGGCCAAATGTGTAGAAGACAACATTGAGGATAAAATAAGTATGCAAAGGGGATGCAAGCTTTTAGACTTATCCTTTCAAGAGGTTGAAGTCATCAAGGAGGATGATCATGAAATGGAACCCGAGCATGAGGTAGAAGGAGATAAGCCAAAAAATGATGTATATCAAAAGACATAGAGTGGAGAACCAACATACATTGATTTATTGATGAGATATGATAGCATAAAGAATCAACATTCAATAAGTTTTAAAGAACAAAAAGAGTATGTATATGTTGGGGATATGTTTGACTTTGATTCACTCAGATGTAGGCAAATCAAGGTGGCAAATAGGATGAGCAAGTCACCAGAGTTCCATCCCATTCAGCCATTTATCTAGCATCATAAGTCTTCTCACCATGAAGGAAACTTCAAAAAAATTCCTTTTGATCCAGGAGGGAGGCAAATATACCTAGTTAGCTATATATAGTAGTTTGCTTTCAATTTTGTTTCTTTATTTTCCCATTTTTTTCTTTCTTGCTCTCTCTTTTAAATAAGTGTTCTTTGAACACATGGCCATGGCTCAGAATATTTTCACAATTTTCAAGATTCTTGACACATTAAGTCTCTCTCAAATCTACATAATTCCCTAGATGTGTCTAATTTATTAGTGCTAGAAGTGGAAGCTATTTTGATTCAGCCTAAATTCTAATTGAAGGTTGCAGTTCATATTTTGTAGAGTTTTCATACAAGGACATCATTAACCTTGATTTATCTTTTCAAGAGTTGTAAAATAAGTAGGGGATATTTGATTTTGAATGGTCTATTTATCAAATGACCTTATTAAATTTGTGATTGTTTCCACAATTTTGATCTAGCAGGAGTTGTGGTTTCTTTTTGAGTAGGCTCAAAAGTCCTTGAGGTCGCCAGTAACTGTAGAGTAAAAATTTACTCTAAGTTTCACTCTATTTTGTTTAGTCACACATTGAAAAGTTTAGTTCCCACATATTTTGGTTTGAGATGGTGAAGTTTTGAAATAGAACACATGCTCTATTTTCCTTTTGATTCATTTTTGTCTAAGTGTCGGGGTAAAGCAGAAGCTGACAAGTGTCATCCTCCATGGCATCCTTTCTCAAATAGAAATGCCAAGTGTCATGATCTAAGGCACATTTCATATTTTCTATGAGTTGGTTGGAATGTTCCATGTATCTCATAGTGACTCAGTGGAACGTGCCAAGTGTCAGCGTCTGCAGTTTCATATCAGCACCTGCGTTCATCTCTTTTCAGTGAAAGGTTTAACAAGATAAGTATCACAATCAAGTGGAAAGTGCCAAGTGGTAGTCACCAAAGGTCTCAAGTTTGCTTTTCTAAAAGCAATAGAAGATGCCATGTATCCCAACAAAAGAGAGTGGAAGCCACCATGTGTTGTGATCTGAATTATCTTCATTTTGCTTCACTGATATAACAAAGACTGTGGTGGGTCCCAAGTTTTGTTTCTTAAGTAAGTGGAAGTTTCCAAGTGTCACTGTCCATGAAAATGTGAAATGAGACCCAATTGTTTCTATGGTATAAATATAGTAAAGTGGAGACCGCCATGTTTCATCTTCTGTAGGTTTCTAAAAAGGTAGTTATGTAAAGTGGAGACTGCCACATAACCCTAGATAAGTAAAGCAGAGATTGCCATGTGTCCTTTAATAAAAGTAGTGGAGATTAACACCTATCCCTATGTCCCTTTTAAATTTACTCAGGTAAGAAATGCTATGGGTCTTATTTTCTTTTAAGCTGTTGAAGTTTTGAGGAAGCAGATAGTGATAAGTGTCAAAGGCAGAACATTCTTGGGCAAAGACACAAAAGAGTATAAGTCATGCAGAAAGTGTCGCGTGTCTTCAATAGGTGCTGCAGAACATGCCAAGTGTCATTTTCCGATGTCTCCTAAAGTAATAAGAAGGTTTTCAAGAAAATGGCTAAGTGTTACTTAGCATTTAAGAGAAGGGAACATCTTACAATCTATTTCAGCCAATGAACTGCCATAAGACAAAACGTTTCAGAATCTATAAAATATCTTCTGTTAGGCACTACCAGTTTAGGTAGATTTTAGTTGGGCCATTAGATTTGGAACAAGAAAACCATCTAGAGTGAATCCAAGGCTATAAATAAGGGTGCAGAGATCACCAGAAAAGGGGGAATCATCATCAAATATCAGATACTTTTTTTTAGAGAGAATTATTGTAAAGAGTCTAAACTTTCTAGAGTTGTGACTAAGTAATATCATTTGCTTTTGTCTCATTTTCTTGAGTTGAAAGGTTTATATAACTATACATGTTTCTGTGCCTCTTATATGACTAGAAAATTCAAATAAGAATATTTAACCCTATGCCTTTGTTGATATTTTCTGTGTCATTTGTGAAAGTAGTCTAGGCTGTAGACTTTCTAGAACTATGATTAGGAATGTCATTTGCTTTTGTCTCATTTTCTTGAGTTGAAAGTTTTATATAACTGTACATGTTTTTGTGCCTCTTATATGATTGGAAAATTCAAATAAGAAGATTGAACCCTATGCCTTTGTTGACATTTTTTGTATCACAATAAAAGTGGTCTATGTTATGAGCCTCTGTTTCTATTGTTTCCATCTTTTACATTGATCATGCACTTGTTTGCTCTTAAATGTAAATGAATCCTACATATAGTCTCATTGTGCTCAGGATTAAGGTTAAATTACATTCAGGTGCATCACCATAGATAAGATTTTATTTCTTGCATTTGTGTTTCTAATTTAAATTCCTATCCCTTTTCCTAGTATCTACTTGATATAAAGAAGAACTAGCTTCTCAAAAATCTGGAGGTTATTTGGAGACGCAATTCCCATATCTTGAAACTTCCCATTATTGTTGATTAGAATCAACCACAATTTTAAATCATAAACAATTATCACAATAGTGTATGGAATTTCATTAAAAATTTTAATGCTTTCAACATTTTTATGGTGCTAAGAGAGTTTAATGATCATGCAAATTTATCAGCTATTTCTGCAACCCTCATAGTTCCTCATAAAGATTTTAAAGGGAACAAGTACACTATTGAGCTAGTATTTCAACCAAGTATACCTGATAATGTCAAACATTGGTAGGTGTTTAATGGTGATAATCAAATTATTGCTTTTCTCAATAATATGGATAGCTTTGAGGAGCTCTATTTTGAAGGTAGTGAATCTCTACCATAGGAATCAGTTCCCAAAATAGATTCACAAAATGGTGATGAGTTTATTCAAGTAAAAGGGAATAAAATTCTAAAAGTTTTGGTTTCTCTTGAAAAGCTATTTGATAAGCATGATAGGGATATCAATCAGCAGAAATAAATGGATTCAAGTTTTGCTATGGACTTTGATCAAGTGAATTTGAGTTTGCAAACAAATCTCAAAATGGTTAACATTGGGGAATGTTACACTACTCATGAAAATTTCAAATTCATTACTCTTCTTCATCATTACATTGATGTTTTGGCATATTCTTATGATGATTTAAAATCCTTTAGGTCTAAATAAATTCACCATAAAATACTTCTTAAAACTAGGTCATTGCCTCAAAAATAGAAACAAAGGTAATACAATCCTAAAGGATCAAGTACTATCCTTTTTGATATCTAGAAGATGTTGAATACAAATATAATTTTTATAATTCATCATTCCACCTCGATCATGAACATAGTTCCTATAAAAAAAGAATGAAAAAAATTGTATTTGTGTTGATTTCAGGAATCTCAATCAATCTTCTCTAAAGGATAACTACCCCCTACCTATTATGGATCAAGTATTGAAAATAGTAACTGGCTTGGAAATGTTATCTACATTAGATGTTTTTCTAGGTATAATCAAGTGGAATTTAATTAAGCATATCAATATAAAACCATTTTCACTACACCTTGGGGCATATTTGCATATCACAAAATGCCTTTTGGTCTAATCAATGCTGCTGCCATCTTCTAGAGAGCAATGGAATTTGCCTTGAAAAATGAAATAGGGAAGTTTATCATGGTGTATCTTGATTACTTGACCATTTTCTCTAGACATCACCTGATCATGTACATTATTTACAATAAGTGCTGGAATGTTGTCAGCAAAATGGTATTTCTCTCAATCCTAAGAAGTCAATTTTTGGGGTTACAAAAAGTAAACTACTCGATCATATTGTATCCTGAGAAGGGACAAAAATTGACTCAAAAAGAATCAAATATATTTGAAATCTTACTGTACCTGCTAGTAAGACTACAATTCATTCCTTTTTTGGAAAGGTGAATTTTTTGTGAAGATTCATTCCTAAATTTGTAAAGAAAACTTGCCACATTGTTGATATGATGAAGGGTAAAGCTACTTTTTGTTAGACTACAAAAGGAAAAGCAACATTTGGAGATATCAAGAATGCTATTTCTCATACTCCAATCTTAGTTTGTCTAAATTATACCAAAGATTTCATAGTATACAGCTATGCTTCTGAACATACACTTTTAGCCATTTTGGTTTAGCAATATGAAGAAGGTGTCGAATCTCCCATATAATTTATGAGTTGTCCTCTCAAAGCTCATGAATTTAACTATTCAAACATGGTGAAGCATACTTATGGCATTTTTAAGGTGGTAAAACATTTTTTATTCTATATCTTGAATTCACATACTATTATTCTAGTGCCTGATATAATAGTAAAGTCTATTTTAACTCAATAGGAGTTTGGTACTAAAAAGAGTAATTGGATTGCTAAAACTCAAGATTTTTATCTTGATATCAAACCTAATAAGCTTGTATGGGGAAGAGGTCTCTGTTAATTTATTTCTAATAATGTACCAAAAGAAATAGAACATGAAGAAGTAGAAGTTGAAGACATGTCAATAGTTCCTTTTATCACTACTAATGATGAGTGGTATTCAAATATTGCTCATTTTATTACCTATGGTGAGTATCCTATCCATTTTTATTGTAAGGAAAAAAGAACTGTTAAGTTGAAAGCTACTAACTACATCCTATGAGATAATAGTTTGTATAAAAGAAGCCTTGATGGAGTATTTCTTCATTGCATGGATAAAGCACAACAAAATAAACTTTTGGAGTCTTTCCATAACTTGGATTGTAGAGGACATTTTTATACAACCATGATGGCTCACAAGATTCTATGAGCTAGATACTATTGTCCTACACTATTTTAGGATGCATACAGTTGGGTACATAGGTGTGAGTTATGTCAACAATTCGTTGGGAAACCTAAGTTGTCTGCATTACCTCTCAAGCTGGTAGTGATTGAAGAACCTTTTCAACAATGGGGTATCAACTTCATTGGTGATATGAATCAATCCTTAAGTTTTAAACATGACTATGTTCTCACTGCAATAGACTATTTTACCAAGTGGGTGGAAGTCATTCCAGTTAAGCATGCTAATTCATAAATGGTATGTAATTTCCTTAAGGAAAATATTATTTCCCGATTTGGAGTTCCAAACAAGATTAAATTAGATGATGCTAATTGTTTTTCTTCTCATGAGATTAAGGACTTTTGATACAATCATGGGATTATTCTCTCCCACTCCTCAAACTATTATCCACAAGGAAATGGTCAAGAAGAATCAAGAAATTGGTAGATGACAAGTAGAGAACTTGGCATAAAATGTTATTTGATGCTTTATTGGAAAATAGGATTATGCCTAAGAGGGCAATAGGTATGTCTCCATTTTAACTTCTATATGATCTAAATGCAGAGATACCAATTACCTTAGAAATACCAGCACTGAAGTTGGCAAAGGTAGTAAAAGACCAAACTTTTGAAAATTATATTGACAAGAGGATCATGTACCTAACTGAACTAGAAGATCAATGAACTATGGTAGTGGACATTTTTTTGAACATCAAAATTGGGTAAAGAAACTCTTTGACAAGAAAGTGAGGATTCATGAGTTTCAGATTGGAGATCAAGTCTTGTTGTGGGACAAGAGGTGAGAACCAAAAGGAATACATGGAAAATTTGATTCTTTGTGGAGAGGTTCATTCACCATTCATCAATTATGTGGGGAAAATAGTTTCTTTTTGTAATATCAAGATTAAACACCATTTTCACTACCTCATAGTGGTTAACATCTGAAACACTTCAATCCTTGAAATATCAGATAAGTTCTTTTGTACATTTGTATAGTTTTATGTTTTTATTTAGTTTTTTGTGTCTTTTTATTTTTGGTAGCTTGACTCCATGGCCCAATGGCATGGATGAAGGCACTTAGATACTTGATTCTACTCCCTTCGATCATTTTAAAGTTCAATCGATAGAAGTTCCCTAGTTGGAGCTATCTATTATTCTCAAAATTAGCTATGCTTGTTTTATGGACAACCCCTAATGAAACTTGTCCATTTCATAATCTATACTCTAAGTTAATAATTCAAGACAAGATTCTCTTGATCTCAAGTGAGGTTGACTGATATCTTGGAAAATGTTACAACACTCCCTCGTCATGATTTCTCAAAAATCATGAAACTTGCTATAAACTTTATCTGATCAAAATGTCAATTTTGATCATTTTAAAGGTGTTAGAATTTTTTTTCTCCATGCATAGGCAGCATTTTTTTCTGTTCTTATATGTTTTTCTTTTTTTCCATGCATAGGCAACATTTTTGCTGATGTTGCATATTTTTCATTTTTCCATGCATAGGAGGCAAAAATCATCGCTCTTGTATTTTCCTTTTCTCCATGCTCAGGCAACACTTTTTACCACCTTTGCATGTTTTTCATTTCTCATGCATTGGTAGCACTTTTTGACACCAATGCATGGCTTACCCCTATCATATGCAAGGGCAACAATTTTTGTCACTCAAGTAGAGATTTTCCCAAATCTCGATTTTCATGCAACATTTATATCCATGCGTGGCGAGTTGTTAAAACTTGTTTTGGAGATTTTTAATGCCATTTGATTTCCATTTATTTTATTTTAAGTTTCCTAGACTCTACCCTATAACCATTCAAATGTGCAAGGTTTTAAATGAACCACCTACTGAGCTTAGGATCTTGAGATTGCCAGGTAAGTCTTTTTGCTTCTAGTTTTTTTTTAGTTTTCTTTTCCTTTAGGTTGGGATTTTATTTTTATTTGGTTTTATTGTTAGTAGTTATCCCTCATTTTGTTTTTGATTTACCCTAGTGGGCCTTACTGGCTAATTCCACCAAACCCTCATGCATGCCCTAGAGTATCTTTCATATCAAGTCAGTGTCTTGACCTGATTTAGGTTTACCCCCACCAAGTCTTGATTTAAAATCACCTTAAACATCCTACCGAATCCAACCATTTGCATTGTCAACATTTTTTGCTGCTTACAAGTTATAGAAAACATTTTTTTTAACAATTGCAAAGATGACAAAGTTTACCTTTGAAGCATTTCTCCCATTTCTTGCAGGAATGGTTAATTATGCTGCTTTGACATCATAACTTGAAAATTTGTGCTTTATGCCTTAGAAACATTTTTTGCCACTCCTACATGAAGAACATATGCAATGGCAGTTATTTTTGCCACTTCTACATAAAACAAAGTTTCTTCTACCCACAGTGTCAGCATTTTTTGCCACTTCCACATAAAAATGACATGTGAGGGTGGTAAATTTCACCACCTCCACATAAACATGAAAATATCCCCCCATATGCAAGGGTGGTGATTTTTACTACATATTCAAGCTTCCTTTCAAATTTCTTAACTCTAGGATATTTTTAAATTTTGATTTTCTGAGCCCACTTTCCTTTAGGTTTTTAGCTTGCTCACACTTTAGTCCTTTTAGGCACATCAACATGCAGTTTTTCTAGATTTCTAGTATTTCTCTTAATTGCATGATCATGACTTTTGTTGTAGTTTCTTCTATGGATGCTTCTTCATCGATATCTTTTTGGTAAAATCCCTTTCAGATGACTGAGTTTTCTCCAAAGAGGTTGAAGGCAATGACTATAAATATCAAAGTGTTTTTCCAATCACCTTGGTTACTTCTAATGTTAATAACATTAGAAATACATAGATTGGTCATATGGACATGGCTGAGTTTGTGGAAAGAATTAAGTCAAAAAATCCTAGCTACGAGATGAGGAAGATAATTGACACCAATATTCATTTGGTATCTTCTTTCCCTATAGCAGCTCACAACATAAAGTTTGTTTTCTAATGTGCTCAGTTATACAATAAGGATAACAGAGCTATTTTGGATGCTAGTTGCAATATGATAATTAGACTAGATCCTAAGTTTATTGATAAAGTATGCATATGCCCTCCTTCTATAGAAGTGATAAAGGTTGATTTTGTTGAAGCACAAAGAGAATATGATAAAGATCCTAAAAAAGTGAAGAAGGTAATCAACAATAAATGGCTCAAGACTCCAAGGGCAAATTTGTCAAGGTGGCCATGGAGTTTTCTAAGAAGTGACTTTATAGAAGAAGTTGGTGATCTAATAACTCTTCTCAGCAGGGTAAGAGATTTACCCTCTTCTCATAGTTTCATGAATGGATGTATCCCTTCATCAAGATAATACTCCAAGGCAAACAAATCATCTTCTGGGTAAAATTAATGAGCAACACTTTGTATGAGAAATTGAAAAAGGTATCCACTACCTTAAAATTCTACATGAACTCTTATTTGGTGTATATTGTAGCTTCAATGAGAATCTTTCCAGGTTTAACATCAGAAGTAGATAGGAGAGTAACCCTAGTATATCAATACTACTCTCAGTTAACATTGAAGGGTTTTATTCATCATTTTAGGAGAGTAAATGATGATTTATTTGTAGTATTTTAATGTCTTTTTTATCCTCAATTAGAACAAAGAAGAGTGTCAGATGAGGCCTGGATAGTTGTGAATGATTTTGGATGCATGTTCTTACAATTTCCTTCTTTCTCATACTTGAGGGTTGGATTTTTCCAAGGTCATTCTTATATGATTTCAAGATTCCCCTTAGATAAATTGGTTTTAATGGAGCTATGTAGACAAATGATCATTGTGCATAATAAAAACATGGAACTCAGGAATCCCAGTTTTAGGTTCCTAGTTGAAATTGGCAAGTTTTTAGTGTTAACTATAGGAAAGGCTCAAGCCATGGAAACTCAAATACAAATTTTAACCTTGAAGCAATTCAAAAGAAGATAAAATTTTGATTATAGGGGTGTGAAAGACATAATCAAGAGGAAAACCCAATTTCATGAACCTATGATTGAGGATGTTTGGGTAGATTTGAGAACAATAAAAGATATCAATAAAATGGACTATAATAGGTTATCTCTTGAGCAGATTGAATATCTGGGACTTGTTGATATCCCTAAGAATTTAGTGGATGATAGAGACCTAATTAATGATAGATACAATACTAAAAAAATTCTAATGCCCCTCTTCCTCCAATCTAATGGTCACAAAAAGAGATGACTTCCTTGAGGAAAAGATTTGAACCTATATTGGCAAACACCAATAATTGGTTAGAAAATAAAGGAATTACTTTGAAATAATTCATCACAAGTTCCAAAGCTAAATTTATAGAGGAAATAAGAAGAAAAATAGAAAATAAGATGAACAAAAGTGATGTTCCTTATTATTCAAAGCCACATAAGCCTAAGATCATATTTGTGATGAAGAAGTCAAAAGTTATGGAGAAAGAGTTAGAAATAGAAGATGTATAAGTTGAGAAACAAAGCATTGAAGAACCAATAATGCAATAGATGCAGACTGATGATAGGCCTACAAATCAATAAAGAGAGGAAACTTTGTCTCCATAAAAGAATGTGTAGCAAGAAATAGGATTTTCTTTTTCCCCACATGAAACACTTATTGTAACTCCTTCACCTATTTATCTGATTATTGTTCCCTCTTCTAGATCACCCTCTCCTTACAAAATAATTTTTGACAACCCTCAAAGCATTTTTTAAGATATTCTTCCTTCCTTAAGGTAAATTCCTAGTTTTTCATCCCCATCTTTTGATATTGAAGATAGTTCTACTTTTGATCACTCAGTAAAAGGTGTAGTTTTTACTGATACTCCACCTATTATTTCCACTACCTATGCAAGTGCATCTCTAGTGTGCTAATAATGGAGATAGATCCTAATGTAAGTACTTATGTGCTCCCACCATGGTTATCAGCTTATACACCCAAAAAGAAGAAACAAGCCATCTCTCTAGCTAACATTGATTTCAATAAACTAGTGCCAGTAAAAGCCAATGCCCCAAAGAAGCCAAGGATTCTTTCAAAAATGATTAGAGATAAGGGACAAATTTTTTTGGAAATTACAAGACCTCCATAGAATGCAACTATTGAAAATTTTGATATGAATGATTACTCTATATCTAGAGATTAATTATGCAAGATAACTCATGAAAGTGTTAAGAGTGATATGCAGTTAACCATGGACATCTTGATTTAGAAATTTGACAAAGAGAAAGAAATGAAAGATCACTACAAAGTAATGGTGGAACAATTAATTGCAGTGGTAAGAAGAATTAACTTCACTCCAGAAATAGTAACTCTTGAGGCCATTTCCATAGAAGACCCCATTATTTAGAAAGTGGAAAATACCTATCTCAAAGGAAAAACACTTGAAGATTACTTAGATAAGACGCATGCATAATGAATTTTCCTTACTCATAGAGTTAACTGAGAAGATAGATAAAGTGAGAAAAATAAGAGCAAAACTTGATGACCTTATTAATTTTATTTATCAAGATATTGAAATCATAGAAAAATATCTTGATAAATGGGTGGATATGAGGAAACTAAAATAAGCACTCTAATATCAATTGGTGTCATTAATGATAGAAAATCTTACACTGAAACTAAAGAGGCATTGACATATAGGAGTCAGGTGCTTAAAGATTTGACTAGGGACCTCAAATCTTCAAAGAAACTCAGTGAACAAAATGATGTCAATCTTTTTCATAAATTGGAGGAGCTACCTTACAAACTTACATCATAAGATAAACAATTCCTTTCAGCAGAGGAAATGATTCAGGAATTTGAATGTATGTTCTAAAAATAATTTGGAGATAAGGCATTTTCAATAACCTTTATGGACAATATTCTAGATAATCAGTTAACTATGAATAATCTAAAAACTAGGTTAACTAGTAATGCAAAATTAGTCACAGTAGTAAGAGATGCCATAGTCAGAGCTAAGATGATTTTAAAGAACACTGTTAGTCTAGAGAGTATCAGGATGCAAGCAGCTTTCACTATGGATGATGCTCACATGAAGAAATATGGGGATACAAATTGAAACTATTTTTCCCTTGGTTTAAATTTCCACTTTTCAGATGTACTTTTGCAACGACTTTGGACATTTTTACATGTACGTTTTTCATATGTAATTACATGTAAAAATATAGGAGGTCCTAAGTCGAAAAGGACTCCTATCTTTGACTAGGTCAAAGTAATTAGGTTTTTCCTAAAAATTCCTCAAGGTCTCTCCCTATAAATAAAGAGGGCCTCTTTTGTTTTGGGGGGGATCTTTTGAGTTATTTGAAGCAAAACTCTGCCAAAATTGAAAGGCATTGTGAGACTTTGAGCTCAAATTGTAAATCAAATTTTATCAAGTGAATGAGAAAGTAAGTGACATTTCAAACTTTGTATTGCAATAACTTGTGTTGTGTAGGAAATTGTTTATATGTCCTTTTCCTAATACAATATTATCTATTTGATTAAATAAGTAGAGTGACTAAAAATAATCTGGGAGATGTTCTGAAGTTGATTATGGAGACTTTGTACTAATATAATTGTCTTTAGTTTGTGTTTTAATGTCTTAGAACAAAGGATATTGGAAAGTATTTGAACCACTTTTATCTTTTATGATCATATACTTTGTTTTAGTTTTCAGTGAAAACATTGGGCTGCACCTCATTCCACTGTGATCCAAGTTATAAATCAATAAAAGAAATAATGATAGACTTTGTGCTCTAACGGGTTTCTTGGTTTTTCAATTAATATCAAGGAAGTTTTCCTTTACTTTGTAAATATCATTTCTAAAAAAAGAGAAATGGATGATATGATCTCACCGCTGAGTTATTTTTTATTTTAAATTAAGTTTATGATAGTTTATAGGTAACCTCCCCTTGATGAGAGGAGAGATTTATCTCATTACACTGTGGCTGATATAACTATTTTGTCTTGAGTTAGTTGATGACAAAATAATCACCCAACAACTCCTCAATGTTATGACATCCATGGAGACTTACTTTATTGAATTTAGACAAGCTACACTTTAAGTTAACTTAAAGTTTTTCAAAATATTTATAGGCTATATGAGATCTTTTGAACCACTCATTAGATCCTTTGTTCAACATGAACTCTGCTCAACTTCGTGCTTCACAATAAGACCCCTCTAATCTTTACTGCAATGTCAATATCCACATGTGTACCAAAATTGGCCAATAGGAATTGCACACATCTCATGTATCCAAGGCCATCTCAATAAAATATTATAGTTCTAGTAATTTTGAATAATTTGGCATAAAGTGGGTAATGTACGAGGATCGATAATAATATTAAATGTTAATTGTCCCAATTCACATCATAAAATATTATCAAATACCCTAATGCTCATATTATATGGTTCCAAATCTAAATGTCCAATGCCAATTAAGGAGAGGAATGATATGTTACAAATGTTGAGCCCTGAATTATTGTCTACAAGAATTCATTTTACTATTTTAGTATAAATACATACCTGGATGTAGAGTAGAAATCATGTATTTATTATAGGTTGGGATGGTGGATCCTCTTTTTAAAATGATATATTATGTTTAGTGTATTTTATGGAAGATATCATGAGGTCCACATGTGGTGTCTCTACATTCTAAGGCTAAGTTATAATTTGTAATGTTCTAAAAAAAATAACCTTATACAATGGTGACTTGTCTAAAAAGACTAATAGTGAAATAACATCATTATATGTATTTAAAATTGATGAATTTATTGTAATATTATCAATGATGTCTTTTTTTTGTTATGGAGTTGTCTTATTGAGTGGATGAAGTGATTTAAAAGCCTAAGAGACAACGACAAAGTGTACACTATGCTTGTTCTAGTATGCTTGAAGGAGGATTGGTTGATCCTTAGTGTTGACATGACTAGAGATGTTAAAGGATGAGTATGGAGTATTGATCATGTGCAAGGGGTATGATAAGAGGTTTTATATGCTTTGATTACTTATGTGCAAGAGTAGATTTTATCTGGTTGATCATAGTTCTCATTTAGATACTTTTGGTCCAGTGGTAGAAAATCTAAGTAGGTAGTTTAATGACATCACCATTTACATGTGGGAATGAATCATGGGGATTTGTTCATATGGTTGTGATCACATTAGTCCCTAGTTATTATGCACCAGATCTCAATTCATGCATAAAATCATGGTCAAATATATGGGGGTGTAAATTTGGCTTCTCAATCAGAATTCATTATTTCCCATATTTAGCTAAATTTGCATGTGGCTAGAAAGAGCCAAGTAAGCACGTTGATAAGGTTAACATTCACACACATAGAGGTGTCAGGATAAAATGATCATATGGGTTTGTTCATTTTTGTGCCTAGTTTATTTGTACTAATTTAAGATCATGTGATGAAGTACGTCAAAGGATATGCTTATGTAAAGTAGGGCTCCTAGATAACTTGACTATATTTTTCCATACTTAACCAAATTTGCATGTGACAAGAAACGTTGAGTAGGCATTTTGATAATGTTATATATTGCATGTGTGAAGGTGTCAAGATAAAATTATTATATGGGTTTTTTTTATTTTGATTCTAGTTGATTTTTGTTAAAATTCAAATCTTTTGATGAAGCATGTCAAAATATATGCTTGTTCAAATTTGGAATCCCATGTAGGTTTTTGACATAGTTGTCTCTATGACAAAAGATTTTGAAAAGGCATTTTAATGGTGATATATCTCACACATATGAAGGATTTAGGAGTAGTTTGTCACATGGTTGGATTATCCTATGTAAAGATATCATATGTTACAAATTTTAGATCATGCATCTAAGCATAGAGGAATTTATTATAGTTTAAAAATGGCTACTCAAGAATATGAGCAAGGTTCCCATACTTAATCATTTCTACACAAGTTAAATTTATGAGTAGGATCGATGGTGCACACTACTCCAAGCAGTTAGGAAGTAACAAGGTGAGGAAAGGTATATAATGTTTGATGAATAATAAAAGTTAAATGATAAGGATCCAATGATGAGTGGGTTTTCATATAGATTTATTGAATGGTGAGCATTGATAGTTAAATATTTGGATGATCCATAGAGATCGATAGAGCACATGAGGTCAAAGCTACCAAATTGCATGAGATGAGGTCGAAGTCACTGAGGTTTAAAATTTAAAATTTGGATCCTATGCATTAAAGCTCATATAATATTGATGGTGTGAGATTGATCTAAAGTTGATAGGACATGATATGTGAGGAAAGTGGTAGAAGTTTAACTATGAACGTTGTCATTCAAATATTTGAATTTAACATAAGGAAAACTAGAGCTCTATATTTTATCCATATCTTTGGATATAAGTCAAATTTTCTATTTATATAAAATTAAAAGATTAAGAGGAATCCATGACACATTTAATAAACCTAATTTAAAGATCTGAAAGTGAGTATAGTCCAAGATATTGAGCTTAATAATTGACTGTGTTTTTATGGTTATTTTACAAGTGACCTGAGAAGGATAATTGAGCTTATATAGATAATATTTTTATGTATCTTGATTAATTGGATATTGGAGAGTGTTATATAATCCATGAAGATGCTCTGTGTTGATTTTGGAGGTGTGATCAAACTATCTTGATTATGAACAATGATTAAGAAGTTGGCTATGTATTCATTCATGATGTTCCTATGCACCAAGTCAGTGTTTGAGTTGTTTGAGCATATATAGAGGTGATCTAAGATGATTTTGATCATTTTATGATGTCAAAAGGGATGTAATGAGTGGACCCATGTATTTATAAGTGGTTATGTGTTCTTATTTTGATTGATGATGTGTTAAATGGGTAAATCGGTCTTCATAAGACCAATAAGACCTACAAGGGCCTTATTAAAAGGTGTAGCTACTTAAGGTTGACCCATAAATGATTTGGCTGACTTATGAAGATTTTCTTAAGATATGTATTCACATGATAGATGTATTAAGGGTTAATACATGCCTAATGTTTGACTAAGATGTTGTTAATCATGAATGTTCTATATATAGTGAAACCAAATTTGATGGTTTCTAGACTCGTAAGACTTGGATGTGGTGTGAGGGTTAAAACAAAGAAGTGAGGAGGCCATGTGTGCCTAATGGATGGACTAAGAAGAAGAGTAGATTAAGCACTATGTGTATGACCTGTAGGTTATGTTTTTGGGGTTAGAATAGTGTTCTTGTAGGTTGAAAATGAGAAAAGAGGTCTAGAGTGATCCAAAATGATGTTTTGGATGTCTTGAGAATTAAAAAAGAATTGTTGATGTCTATGTGAGCTTGGTGGTTGATCTGAGAGGCAGGTTAGAGTGTGGAATATATGTATGACCATATGGTCATGTTTTTGTTATGATATAGTAGTTATAGGTGTGTTAAAGTAAATATGAGTGAAGGGTTGTAGAGTGGGGATAAATGGGATATGAATGTGTCATATTTTATCTTCATGTGTTAATTCAAGTATGTAATGTGATTTTATCAATAAGGAGTGTTGTGGTGATAGAGTTTTTGTTGATAAGTGTAGACTGATCTAAAAGGTGGATTTAGATGCATTGAGTGTGTAAATTTGAATAAATATGATACACTTTGTATCTCTATCAGATTGGTAGGTAATCAATGTTGAGGAGATATGTTCATAGGTGTTGTTATGGGTGCTCAACATATAATGGAGTTGTTTCCTCCTTACAAGGTGAAACATTCTAAAGGTCTAGTTGTTGTAGGTGCTTAGCAAGATAGGTGTATTATCTCTTTGTGGGATTATTATCTCACTAAAATTAGGAATGGTAATTCCTTGATCAGTTGTTTATTAGTCTAATTTAGATCTTGTTATTATAAGATAGTAGTTCAATTACATGTTCTAGTGGGTTTTATTCCCCAAAAGGGTTTCCCATATATGCCATGCATTATGTTATTTATCTTGAATTGTGTTTATTATTCATTTATATGAATGATGTGTATGCCTAATGAATGTATTTATTGAATGATTAAGAGTTTGGAAGGATTAGAACTAAAGTTGAAAAATTTGGGTCACTAAGTCACCCCCCCTCTTAGTGATTATACCTGTAATGATTGGTATCAGATTAGATCCTTTGGAGAAATCATAATAACTTGAGGGTGATCCTAAGTAGGTATAAATATGGATAAACAGTTGAAGAAAGAAAATAAATAATGGAATGATGTGATCATGGTGCTTGAAGAATAGATATGTTCTTTTAAGAAAGATGCTAAGGAAGATGAGAATATTATCAATGATCTCAAGGTTCATCTAGTATATACCAAGACAAGTTTGAGTTTCAAAGAGGAAAGTTGTTCAAAATAAAAGGACACAGTGTTTAATAAAGCAGCTTGTCATAATAGTAGAGAAGATGACAATGAGGAAGAAGTAGTTGATCTAGAATTTGAGCTCATGAGTGCACTTGGTGAACTAAAGGAGTAGAAGAAGAAAAATCACAAGATGAGGTGTGTGATTAAAGGTATTAAAACATAAGTCAATTCTCTTGAGGGAATTTTGATAGATAAAGCATGTAGAATAAATGATGATATGGATAAAGAAGATAAGAGTGATAAGGAGACTATCCAAGTTCTCGAAGGTTAGGTAATGCATATAATTTCAAGTATTAGATCTAAAGAGGATACGAGAATTCAATTGGAAAACATGCTGGGTTCATTGATGGATGAGCATGAGAAATTTGTTATTAAGATAAACAAGCTTGAATAAGATCGAAATAAGCTATATCAAGTCAAGAGAAATGAAAGAAGGTCTATTAGACAACCAAATGCTTAAAGGTATGCTAGTTTATTTCATGGTCATTATTATATATGTAAGAAGTATGGTCATAGATCTAAGGACTATAAAATGAATTCAGTCAGGTATGGACATTCATAGAGCTATAATAGGAGTTTATGGCCAAAGATTGATCATAATTCAAATCTATCAAAAGGTACAAATTATGTTATTTGTTTATTTGTCATAAGAGTGGACATATTGACGTATTCTATCAAAATAGTGTTAAGAGGTCCTCAAGGTATGTCAAAGGATATATATCTCCTAAAAGGTTTAAGAAAGGACAAACTCAGGTATGGATACCAAAGGAAATAATTGTCAATTCTTCTAGTTATAAGGTTGATAAGAAAATTGCTCTAAAAGGCTATGTTTTAAAACAGGATAATATCAAGGATCAAGTAAGTAAGATGGTTGTACAAGACAAGAGGAGTCAAACTATGGTATGGAGACTTAAGGTAGTAAAGACTACAGAGAATAATCTTGTTATGTCCAAGATTCTTGATGGATTGGTTTCTAATGTGGAAAATGGATCAGAAGTAAAGGAAAGTAAAGATTTTTTATTGTCATCATTTGTTGACAAGTCTAAAGTATAAAATATCTCAACTATATATATATATATATATATATATATATATATATATATATATATATATATAAGGAAACTTAAAAGTCAGTTCAAGTCAAGCTCAAGGAGAAAGCCAAGGTGTTGGTTGAATCTAGTCCTAAGGTATGTATGGATCCAAACAACCATCCTAATATTGTTTATAAATATTTATGTAAAGAACATCAATTATCTATACCTAGTGATGAGGTTCCAAGATATAAGGAATATTTTATAGATGAAAAGGTATGTCATGAATCTATGTTATCTCCATGTATTGTCAATCCAATCATAGAAGAAAAGGAGAATATTTTAGTAGTTGAGGAAGTTATTTCTCTTAAGCCTAAGAAGAATAATAAGAACTATAATTATTTGATGACCAAGGAGGAGAAGGAATATGAGTTGTGGGCAACTCTTAGTTTCACACCATGGTTGTGCATTATTGTATAGAGGAAGTCTCTATATATACTTATTAAGAGACTCTTTTAAGTGAAAAAACAAGTTTATGTGCTCAAGATCATGACACAATTTGAATATAGGCTTTTGTTGATCTCATAAGGTCTTTAGTTAAGTGGGAGAAACAACTTCATGAGTTTGTTCCATTAGTTTGTGAAGGAGCTATAGTATAGAGATAGAATGGGTGGTTTTAGTTGGCATAATGAGATTGATACAAATGTTAAAAAGAGGTTGATGATTAGAAAGGTATGTGCACTTATTTTTGATGTGATTCAAGTTATTTTATGGTTTTAAGGTATGTTTATGATAAATCAAATGTTTTTGAGTGCTCTCAATTTTCTTATTTTTTGGCTTCAAGGCACATAGGCCTAAAATGGGTTATAGGAAGTTAAGGATCCCAAAGGTGGAAGGATCAATTTTTGGCCCAAAAGTGTGTAATGTGTGTCTCCAAGTCTGTAACAAGTTTTAAAAGTATGTGTTGACTATAAGGAGGTTTGTTGACTTTGTTTATTTTGAGATTCTAGGGTTTTGGGCTATACTAGAATAGTGGTCTACCTTGTGAATTGGGGTCTGAGGCTTCTTAATATCTTAAATGGGCCAAATGGGTGGTCAAATGAATCTTCATAGATAATTGAAGGTTTGAGGTTCTCAAATTATTTATGTTTTTATCAATATGGAGGGCTAATTGGCTAGTAGGTTTGTGAAGGAAGTATGTTGCAAAGGATGATCTTAGGGATGAAAATTGGTGTACTTGGTAAAGTATATGATAGTGCTACAAATATGAAGTTGTAGGTCTAAATATGTGTCTACTAAAAATGTTAGGTTCTTTAAGTTCTAAGTAGGGCTACAAGGAGGCTAGATAAGCCTAATTTGAAGAAGAGTGCTTTTTGCTCAATTACTCCAAAAGAGAAAAGTATGTGTGTTTCAAGGTGAGTTTTAAAGTTTTTTAGTAAATGTTTCCATTTTGGTGACTGGCATGAAGTTTTTTTAGTGGTCCTTATGGTAGCTTGAGATAGAAGGCTAGTAAGCATATGTGGTGATTCTTCATGGTGTGTGGAGATTTGAAGATGCTTAGAAGGTAAAATTGCTCAGAGTTATTAGGGGGCATCTGTATCATATGTTTCTTGATGTGTTCCATTAGATTATTATGGTTTTGTGTGTTCTTTCTTCATTGGTTGTAGTGTTTGGTTTGTTGTCTTCAAAATCAGCTATGCTTATTTTGGTGGACAACCCTTATGATACTTGTTTGTTTTATGAACATAGTTTAACTTCATCATTCGAGACAAGTTTCTCTTGATATCGAGCATAGTTGACTAGTATCCTTGAAAATTACACAACAATCTCTCATCATTATTTCTCAAAAAATGTGAAACTCATTAAAATCTTGATGCGATTAAAATGTCAGACTTTGATAAATTTCAAAGAGCTAATTTTGTTTCTTACATGCAAGGTCGGCAAAAATTTCTGCTATTACATGTTGCTTTTTTTTGTTTTATGTAAAGGTAGTGATTTTTGCTGCCCTTACACCCTTTGTCTTTTTATTCTCAATGGAAGAGTGGAAAAAATTACCACCCTTGAATTTTTTGGCCCTTTTATGAAAGAGATGTGATTTTTTCCAACCTTGCATATTTTCCACCTCCACATGCATGGATGGCAAAAATTACCACCCTTGCATGACCTTAGTTTTCATGCGTAACATTTATGACCACACGTACTGAGTGGTTGGCTTTGATTTTGAGGCATTTAAATGATGATTTGTGTCTCATTTTGATTATTTTGAGTTGTCTACTCCCCCTCCCTATAACCATTCAATTGCGCAAACAACTGGGATTATGATTTCACTGACTCCAAGCATAGGATTTTGAATTACTAGGTAGGTTTTACTTTCTTCTCTCTTTATTTATAGATTTTCATTGTTTGTTCTCTTTTCCTTAAAATTTCTATTTACCCTTTTTCCTTCTTTTTATGTTTTATTTTTCCCTTCTCCACCTCTTCTTCCTCAAAGAGATGTACTAGGCGTAAAACCTAAAAATCCAAAATAATCAGTAGAGTTTCTCCATGTAAAGGTAGCAAAAATTTCCACCCTTACACCATACCTTGGCATCCATACAAAGGTGGTAATTTTTACCACTGGTACCCCTCCCATATATAAGGGTGGCAATTTTTTCCATCCCTACATACTTTTTCTTAGATTTCCCAACTCTAGGAAATTTTGAATTTTCACTTTTTTGAGCTCACTTTCCTTTTGATTTTTGGCCTACTCACACTTTAGCCCTTTCAAGCTCATTCTTATGGTTGTGATCATCAACATGTGATTTCCCAGATTACCAGTATTTCCCTTAATCACATGATCATAAATTTTGTTGTAGTTTCTCTTGTAGGTCCTTCTTCATCGACATCCTTTTGACAAAATCTCTTTTAGATGACTGAGGTTTATCCAAAGAAGTTAAAGACAATGAATTACAAGTATCAAGGTCTTTTTATAATCACCTTGGTTACTTCTAATGTTGATGACCTTAGAGATACAAAGATCAGTCACATAGATATGGCTGAGTTCATGGAAATAACTAAATCAAGTAATCCCAGTCATGATATGAAGAAGATAATCAAAAGTGATATTTATCTGGTATCTTCTTTCCCTATAACAACTCACAACATAGAGTTTGTTCTCCAGTGTGCTTAGTTCTATAATAAAGATATTAGAGCTATGTCAGATGCTAATGGTAATGTGGTGATTAGACTAGACCCTGAGTTCATCGAGAAAATGTTCATGTGTCCTCCTATCGAAGTATTAAAGCTTGATTTTGTCGAAGCACAAAGAGAATATGATAAATATCTTGAAAAAGCAAAGAAAGTAATCAATAATAAATGGCTCAAGACTCTAAGGGAAAATTTATCAAGATGGCCATGGAGCTTTCCAAGAAGTGACTTTATAGAAGTCAGTGACATAATCACTCTTCTCAGCAGGGTAAGAGGCTTACCTACTTTCTCACAATTTCATGAATGGATGTACCCCTTCATTAAGATAATCCTCCAAGGCAAACAAGTCATTCTCTAGAGAGAAAAAATCAATAATTCTCTACATGAGCAATTGACAAAGGTATCCACTACCTCCAAATTTTACATGTCTTCATACCTAGTGTATATTGTAGCTTTGATGAGAACCTTTCCAGGTTTGACATCAGAAGGAGATAGGAGAGTAATCCCAGTGTATCAATATTACTCTCAGTTGACATTGAAGGGCTATATTAATCATTTCATGAGAGTGAATGATGCTTTATTTGTGGTATTTTTGTGTCTATTTGATCCTCAATTAGAACAAAAAAGAGTGTTAGATGAAGCCTGGATAGTTGTGAATGAATTTGGATGTATGTTCTTGCAATTTCCTTCTTTTTCTTACCTGTGGGTTGGATTTTTTCAAGGTCATCCTTATATGCTTCCAAGAATCCCTTTAGAAAAATTAGTCTTGATGGAGCTATGCAGATAAATAATTATTGTACATAATAAATAGATGGAACTCAAGAAACCTAGTTTCAAGTTCCAAATTGAAATTGGTAGGTTTTCAGTGTTAACCAATGGAAAAGTTAGAGTTATGGAAACTGAAATGCAGCTCATAACCATGAAGAATTTCAAAAGGAGACCAAATTTTGATTATAGGGGTGTAAAGGATATGATCAAGAAGAAAACCTAGTTTCATGAGCCTATGATTAAATATGTTTAGGTAGATCTGAGGACTATAGAAGACATCAAGAAAATAGACTACAGTAGATTATCTCTTGAGCAAATAAAATATCTGAGACTTACTAATATCCTTGAGAATCTAGTGTATGATGGAGATTTGATAAATAATAGATACCATGCTAAATAGGTCACCAATGCCCCTCTTCCCCTAATCTAATGGTCACAAAAAGTGTTGACTTCCTTAAGAAAAATATTTGAACCAATATTAGAAAACACCAATGATTGGTTAGCAAATAAGGTAATCACTTTAAAAGAGTTCATCATAGGATCAAAAGCTGAATTTGAAGAGGAAATAAGAAGAAGAGTAGAAAATAAGATGAATAATAAAGGTGATGTTCATTCTTCTTCTAGGCCACATAAGCCTAAAATCATATTTGTGACAAAGAAGTTGAAAGTTATGGAAAAAGAACCAAAAACAACAGATATAGAAGTTGAGAAGTAAAACATTGAAGAACCATTAATAAAATAGATGGAGACTAATGATAGGCCCATAAATCAATGAGAGAAGGAAAATTTGCCTCCTCAAGAGAATGTGTAGCAAGAAATAGGAATTTCTTCTTCTCTACTGGGCACACCTATTACAACTCCTTCACCTATTTCTCCAATTAGTGTTCCCTCTTCTAGATCACCCTCTCCTTCCAAAGTAATTTTTGACAACCCTCAAGGCTCCTTTGGAGATATTATTTGTTCCTCAGGATCAATTCCCAATTTTTCATCCCCATATTTTGATATCCAAGATAGTTTACTCTCGATCACTCAGTAAAAGGTGCAATTTTTACTGATACTCCACCTATTGTTTCCACTACCGGTGTGAGTGCAACTCTAGTAACACCAACAATGGAGATTGATACTAATGTAAGTACTTCTAAAATCCCACCTTCGTTGTCATCTTATACACCCAAAAGGAAAAAAACAAGCCATCTCTCTAGATGACTTTGATTTCAATAAAATGGTGTCAGTAAAAGTCAAGACTCCTAAGAAGACAAACATTCTTTCAAAGATGATTGGGGATAAGGGACATAAATTTTTGGAAGTTGCAAGACCTCCACAGGATGCAACTATTGAAAATTTTTATGTATGTGACTACTCTATCTCTCGAGTTGAGTTAGGTAAGATAACTCATGAAAGTGCTAAAAGTGATATGCAGTCAACTATGGACATCTTGGTTTAGAATTTTGATAGAGAGAAAGAGATGAAGGATCATTATAAAGAAATGGTGGAATAGTTAACTTTAGTGGTAAGAAGGATCATTTTCACTCTAGAAATAGTAACTCCAGAAGCCATTTCCATAGAATATCTCATCATTCAGAAAGTGGAAAAGACCTATCTCAAGGGAAAAGTGCTTGGACAAGATGCATACACAAGGAATTTCCTTGCTCACAGAGTTATTTGAGAAAATGGATGAAATGAGAAAAATAAGAGCAGAACTAGATGATCTTATTAATATTATTTCTTAGGATATTAAAATCATAAGAAAGTATCTTGATAAATGGATGGATATGAAGAAGTTAAAAATGAGCACTCTAATATTAATTGGCATCATTGCTGATAGGGACTCTTACATTGAAACTAAAAAAGCATTAATATATAGGAGTCAAGTACTTAAATAATTGATCAGTGACCTCGAATCATCAAAGGACCTCAATGAAAAAAGTGACATTAGTCTTTTGCATAAATTGGAGGAGCTGCCTTGCAAGCTTACATCACAAGACAACCAATTCCTTTCAGTAGAAAAAATGATTCAAGAATTTGAAGGTATATTCCAAAAGGAATTTGAAGATAAGGCATTCTTAGTAGCCTCTATGGACAATATTATGGATAATAAATTAAATCTAGATAATCTGAAAACCATGTTAACTAGTCATGCAAAATTAGTCATAGTAGTGAGAGATGTTATAGTCAGGGTGAAGGTGATTTTCAAGAATAATGTTACTCCAAATAGTTTAAGGATACAAGCATCTATCACCATGTATGATGCTCACATGAAGAAAGATGGGGCTACAAATTAAATAAATTTTCTTTTGATATAATTTCCATTTTTTTAAAAGCACTTTTGTAACCACTTTGGACATCTTCACATGTACTTTTATCATGTGTAATTGCATGTAAATATATGGAAAGTCCAAAGTCAACAAGGACTCCTATCTTTTACTAGGTCAAAGTATTTAAGGTCTTTCTCTAAATCCCCAAGGCCCCTCTTTATAAATAAGGAGAGCCTTTTTTATAATTAGGGAGACATATAGATATCTTTTAGTAATTGGAAGCAAAAATCTGACCAAATTGAGATGTCTTTTGAGACTTTGAGCTCGGATTGTAAATCATATTTTATTAAATGAATAAGAAAATAAGTGACTTTTAAAACTTTGCATTGGAATAACTTATGTTGTTTATGAAATAGTTCTTATGTCCTTTTCCTAATACAATCTTATCTATTTGATTAAATAAGCAGAGTGAGTGAAGATAATCTAGAAGATGTTTTGAATTTAATTATGGAGACTTTGTGCTACTATAATTGTCTTTAGTTTGTGATTTTGTGTTTTAGTACAAAGGATAATAGAAAGGATTTAAACTAATTTTATCCTTTGTGATCATATACTCTGTTGTATTTTTTAGTGGAGACTTTGGGCTGCACTTCATTCTACTATTATATAAGTTATAAATCAGTAAGAGAAGTAACGATAGGCTTAGTACTCTCGTGGGTTTCTAGTGGTTTCATTTAAATATCAAGGAAGATTTCCTTCACTTTGTAAACATCATTTATAAAAAAATGAGAAATAGATGATATGCTCTCACCCCTGAGTTAATTTTTAGTTTATATTAGTTTGTAATAGTTTATAGGGAACCTCCCCTTGCTGAGAGGAGAGATTTATCTTATTACACTATGGATGATATACCCATTTTGTCTTCAGTTAGTTGACAATAAAATATTCACCTAACATATTTTTGGTGACTCCGTTGGGGAAACGAATGTGTACTTTGAAGACTCAAGCTTTAAATTGAAGCATTTCCAGTTCTTTTCCATCCTACACTCTGGCAAATCTATGGTATATGTGAAGCCAAAGAGATCAAGGTATTATTGATCCTATATTTGAGTTGGTGCAACAAAATAATTTTGATCTTTTTTCTCTACAATCTCACCTTTAGCGAACCATAAATTTTCCTCTTACCAACGTCAAATCTACAATACTAGGTGAAGCTTCTAGTTTTAACACTAGCAGAGTTTTTTCCATACATACCCCATAAAGGTTTTTTATCCCTCATTTTAATCATCACATCATGACAACCCATGGTCCTTGGGGTAAAATTTTTGGCCCTCTTAATCTAACCCCACCTTTACATGAACTACCTTGTATTTCAAGAAATAATTTTCCTAAGTTTTATGGTGATAGGAAGGTTCATCTTGATGAGCATATTGCAGATTTTTGCATATCATGTGGTATGATAGGTATTGAATATGAGGATATAGCAGTAAGACTATTTTTAGAAACATTGCAAGGTACTACCATGGATTGGTTTTACCATCTTCAAGCTCAAACTATAACTAATTAGAATACTTTCAAGGCCAAGTTTGAGCCTAGGTTCAAACCCATAGAAGATGTTCATGCCTTATTGGCTTAGATTACAAAAATGAATAAATAGCCTCATGAGCCTATGTGAGACTTCATTACTAAATTTAATAAGCTGAGGAATAGGATCCCTATAATTACTCAACCAACACCATAAAATCTTAAGTGCTTCTTCATCAATTCTCAACTTCTTGAAGTGATTTTTTTGTTGAGGCAGGCTAGCCCTATAGATCTTTTTGTAGTTCAAATTTTGGATACTGAGGTCGAAGATGATCTTATCCTGGCAGGTAAAATAAGAAAATATTCTAATAAAAACAATTTTTTTCCATCTATTGAAAGTCTTTCTACAAGCACTACTAATCCTATGGTGTAAAAGTTAGCAAACAAATTGCTAGCTCTAAAAAGGTAAATGGCCAAAGGTATGTATGCTCCTTCTTATCAAGATATACCAAGGAATACATTTCTCAACCATTTGTATCAAGGAAATGCTACTAAAAATCAAGGGTAATCCAATCGTCTTCCTCCCACATAGGGGAAGCTTACCATTGAAGTAGCACCGACCAACTCAGAAGTTGGTTATCATGAAGCTGAACATGATCTCTCTTTCCAACCTGAGTTGGACCAAGAAGATGATGCCAATATATTTTCAGAAGGAGAAGAAGAATTATTTGGTGACTCCAAAATTAGTTTTTTGAATTACCAAGATAAAGCTAGGAAAAAGGGAGAAGTATTTGATGGATCATATGTTATTTTTACTAGGTCCCAAAACTAGTCAACTCAACAAGTTGATAAGGGAAAAGTAGGAGGAGAACCTTATCTGATAATCTCAATTGCTAAAAAAGGGACTTCACTACCTTTCCAATCAAAGGACCCAGTGACCAATAAGAAAGTAAGTACCCCAAATAATCCTATACCTTCTACTTCAGTTTCGCAGACTAGTACCATATCAAATAAAAACTAGAAGGATGGACTTCTTTCTTCTATTTCTAGTTCATTTAAGTGATTCAATATAATTGATCATGCTAGGAAGACCAAGATCCAAATGTCTGAGATTGAGTACTTACAAGCTAACCTTGAATAGTTTGATAGGTTGGTTGAATACATAAAAAACAAAACCATCCCTATAGGACAATATTTTTTAAAAGTGACTCATGATCCCCCAAAGAATAAATCCATCCAAAATAATCTTTTCGCTACTCCTCTTATTTCCCCCCAAAAAATAGAACCTTTTTATGTTTCTCTATTGATCAATGGTCATAAGTTGAGCCATTATATAATAGAATCTGGAGCTTCTGATAATGTTATGTCTACCAAGGTAGTAGATTCTCTTGATCTTACCTTAACTAAGACTTTTGGGAGATGTGTCTTCATGAAAAACAAGCAAGTACCACTTTTAGGTCAAATCAAAGATGCTCCATTTATGTTTGTGGCTTTTCCAGATAAGAAAATTAAAATGACAGTCGTAGTGGTCGATGTTCTAGCCTCTTATGGCATTCTACTCAGATGTAATTTTTGTAAAGATGTAGGTAGAGAATTGAATATGGATGTATCTAAAGAAAGGATACCTATTAAAGGCATCATGTAAAAGTTTCTTCCTAAGAAAGAGTCAACATATATTATCACCCAAACATCAGACCCTAAAGCTCAAATTTTGTTTGAAGCATCAAGAATGGGTAATTATTTTGTGACCACTGAAGATGTTTTTAGCTCATTAGATGAAAGTTCATTAGGTGACAATTCAGAAAATTAAGATAAAAAATTAGAAGAATTTTTACAGAAAAGTTCAAAATTTTCCCCCACCAATGAAGAGAAATATTTAAGGAGATCAAATTCTAATGATGTTTGGATTTTAGAATTTGATGGTAGCTACTCTTCTACCAATTTTAGATCTAGAATTGTTTTGATATCCCCTCAAGGAAAAAGTTTCTCTTATTCATATAAGTTGCAGTTCAGTAATACCAACACCACCACCGAGTATAAATCTTTGTTTCTTGGATTGAAAGCTATTCACGTTAGATGTGTCAAGATTTTTCATGCCCGAGGAGATGCTAAATTAGTGGTTTGTTAGGTAAAGAATCTGTATCAAACCAAAAATAAAAAATTGTGACATTATCACAATATTTTATGAGATTACATTGAAACTTTTGATGCTTTCAATATTTTTGCAGTGCCAAGAGAGTTTAATGATCATGCAAATTCATTGGCTGTCTCTACAACCCTCATGGTTCCTCATAAAGATTTCAAAGGGAAAAGGTACACTATTGAGCTGATCTTTTGACCAAGTGTACTTGATAATGCCAACCATTAGTAGTTGTTTAATGGTTATAATCAAATCATCACTTTTTTTGGAAAAGATGGATGGATTTGAGGAACTTTATTTTAAAGGTAGTGAATCTCCACCATGAGAATTAGCTCCTGAATTAGATTCAAAAACTGGTAAAAAGTTTCTTTAACTCAAAGGGAATAAAATTACAAAAGGTTTGGTTTCTCTTGAGAAGTTATTTGATAAGAATGATAGGTATATCAAGCAGTGAAAAATGGATTCAATTTCCTCCAAGAAATTTGATCAAATAAATTTGAGTATGAAAGAAAATCCCAAAAAAGTCAACATTGGCAATTGTTGCACTTCTAATGAAAAGCTCAAATTCATTACTCTTATTTGTCATTACATTAGTGTTTTGGCGTATTCTTATGATGATTTGAGATCTCTCAGCCCTAAAGAAATTTGGCATGATATTCTTCTTAAGGTTGGGTCATTGCCTCACAAGTAGAAACAAAGGCAATACAACCCTAAAATATTAGGTACTATCCTTTCTAAGATTCAGAAGATGTTAAATTCTAGAATAATTTTTTCAATCCATCATTCCACTTGGATCACTAACATAAGTCCTGTAAGGAAAAAGAATGAAGAAATTCATATCTCTGTTGATTTTAGAAACCTAAATCAATCTTCTCTAAAGGATAACTACCCCTTACCCATCATGGATAAAGTATTTCAAACAATGACTGGCTCAAAAAATTTATCAATATTAGATGGTTTTTTTGGGTATCATCAAGTGGAAGTCAATGAATTATATCAATATAAAATCACTTTCACTACACCTTGGGGCACATTCGTATATCGCAAAATACCTTTTGCTCTAATCAATGCTAGTGCCACCTTCTAGAGAGCAATGGATCTTGCCTTCAGAGATGAAATGGGGAAGTTTATTGTGGTATATATTGATGACTTGACCATTTTTTCCAAACATCATCTTGATCATGGACATCATTTATGACAAGTGTTAGAATGTTTTCAGTAAAATGGTATTTTTCTCAATCCTAAGAAGTCAATTTTGGGGTTACAAAAGGTAAACTTATTGATCACATTGTATCTCGAGAAGGCAGAAAATTTGATGTAGAAAGAGTTAAATCTATCTAAAATCTTACTCTTATTGCTAGTAAGACTACAGTTCATTCTTTCTTCGCAAAGGTGAATTTTCTACAAAGGTTCATTCTTGAATTCATAGAGAAAACTTGCCACATTTTTGACATGATGAAGGTTAAGGCCACTTTTCATTGGACTATGGAAGGAAAAGTATCATTTGAAGAAATCAAGAAAGCTATCACCCATACACTGATCCTAGTTTGTCCTAATTATACTAAAGACTTCATAGTATACAGCTATGCTTCTGAACATATACTTTCAACTATTTTGGTTCAACAAAATAAAAAAGGTGTGGAATCTCCCATATCATTTATGAGTTATCCTCTCAAAACTCATGAATTGAAATATTCAAACATGGAAAAACATGCTTATGTTATGGTTAAGGTGGTAAAACATTTCCATTTCTATATCATGAATTCACATACTATTGTTCTAGTGCCTGATACAAAAGTAAAGTCTATTTTAACTCAACAAGAGTTTAGTAATAAAAAGGAAAATTGGATTGATAAAATTAAAGAGTTTGATCTTGATATCAAACCTACTAAGCTTGTGCAGTGAAGAGGTCTCTACCAATTAATTGCTAATAACATACCAAAATAAATAGGACATGAAGAAACAGAGGTTGAAGACATGCTTATAGTTCTCTTTGTCACTACTACTGATGAGTGGTATTCTAATATCACTCATTTTATTATCTATGATGAGTGTTCTACCCATATGTCTTATAAATAAAAAGGTAATATTAAGTTGAAAGCTACTAACTATATCTTGTGGGATAATGGTTTGTACAAAAGAAGCCTTGATAGGGTATTTCTTCATTGCGTGGATAAGGTGCAACAAAATAAACTTTTGGAGTCCTTCCATAATTTGGCTTGTAGAGGACATTTTTTTTCACCTGTGATGGCTCACAAGATTCTATGAGCTAGATACTATTGGCCTACACTATTTCGAGATGTGTACACTTGGGTACGTAGGTGTGAGTTGTGTCCATAGTTTATTGGGAAACCCAAGTTGGCCGCATTACCTCTCAAGCTGATGGTGATTGAAGAACCTTTTTAGCAATGGGGTATTGATTTGATTGGCACCATGAACCCATCCTCAAGTTCTAGACACAATTATGTTCTCACCATAATAGACTATTTCACCAAGTGGGTGGAAGCCGTTCCAATTAAGCATGCTACTTCAAAAGTAGTATATAATTTCCTTAAAGAAAATGTTGTTTCAAAAATTGGAGTTCCAAATAAGATTATAGCAGATAATTCCTCTTGTTTTTCTTCTCATGAGATCACTAACTTTTGATACAATCATGGGATTATTAATTCCCACTCCTCGGACTACTACCACAAGGAAATGGTCAGGCAGAATCAAGTAACAAGAATTTGGTTACTATTATTAGGAAACTAGTATATGACAATCAAAGAACTTGGCATAAAGCATTGTTTGATGCTTTATGGGTAGACAAGATTACACCCAAAAGGGCAATAGGTATGTCACCATTTAAACTTTTGTATGGTTGGAATATGGAGATACCAATCACCCTAGAACTACCATCACTGAAGTTGGCAAAGGTAGTCAAAGATCAAAATTTCAAAAATTATATTGATAAGAGGATCATGTGCTTAACTAAACTATAAGAGAAATGAACTATGGTAGTGGACCATATTACTACACTTCAAAATCAAGTAAATAAACTCTTTGACAAGAGATCAAGGATTCATGATTTTTAGATTGGAGATCAAGTCTTGTTGTGGGACAAGAGGAGAGAACCAAAAGGAATGCATGCAAAATGTGATTCCTTGTGGAGAGGTCCATTCACCATTCATCAATTCTATGGTAAAAATAGTTTCTTGCTAGAATATCAAGATGTAACACCATTCTCACTACCTCACATTGGGCAACATCTAAAACACTTCAATCCTTAAAGTATAAGATGAGTTCATTTGTACATTTGTATAGTCTTATGTTTATTTTATTTTTTTAGTTTTACATGTCTTTTTCTTTTTGATAGCTTGACTCCATGGCCTAATGGCATGGATAAAGGAACTTAGAGACTAATTTCTACTCCCTTTGATCCTTTCAAAGTTCAATCGATGGAAGTTTACCAATTGGAGCCAGCTGTTATTCCCAAAATCAGCTATGCTTATTTTGGTGGACAACCACTACGAAACTTGTCCATTTCGTGAACATACTCTAAGTTCATCATTCAAGAAAATTTTCTCTTGATATCAAACATAGTTGACTAGCATCCTTGAAAAGTTCACAACATTCCCTCATCATTATTTCTTGAAAAATGTGAAACTCATTGCAGTCTTGATGTGATCAAAACATTAGAATTCAATAAATTTCAAGGAGTTAATTTTGTTTCTTACATGCAAGGTCGATAAAAATTGCCACTATTGCATGTTATTTTTTTTGTTTTATGTAAAGGCAGTAATTTTTGCTACCCTTACACCCTTTATCTTTTTATTCTCAATGCAAGAGTGGTAAAAATTGCTGCCCTTACATTTTTTGGCCCTTTTATGCAAGAACGGTGATTTTTACCATCCTTGCATATTTTCCAATTCCAGATGCATGGACAGCAAAAATTGCTACCCTTACATGACCTCAATTTTTACATATGGCATTTATGACCACACATGATGAGTGGTTGGATTTGGTCTTGAGGTGTTTAAATGCTGATTTGTGTTTCATTTTGAGTTATTTACTCCCCCTCCCTATAACTATTCGATCGCATAGACAACTAGGATTATGATTTCACCGACTCCAAGCATAGGATTTTGAATTACTAGGTAGGTTTTACTTTCTTCTCTCTTTGTTTCTAGATTTTTTTTATTTGTTATCTTTTCCTTAAAAGTTTAGTTTTCCCGTTTTCCTTCATTTTATGTATTATTTTTCCCTTCTCCACCTCCCTTTCTTCCTTGAAGAGACATACTAGGCGTAAAACCTTAAAAACCAAAACCATCAACTGAGTTTCTCTATGTAAAGGTGGCAAAAATCACTGCCCTTACACCATACCTTGGCATCCATGCAAAGGTAGTAATTTTTGCCACCCTTACCTATGTTTTTGACCCCATATGCAAGGGTGAAAAAAATTGCCACCCCTACATAATCCCCACATACAAAGGCAGAAAAGTTTTCTGCCCCTGCATAAGGATCGGATTTCCATAGAAACATGCAAAGGTAGTGATTTTTTCCACCTGTGCATGCTGGCACTTCAACATGCTATGTCGGTGATGTTTACTGTTGGTACCCCCTCAAATGCAAGGATGACAATTTTTTCCACCCTTGCATACTTTTTCTCAAATTTCCCAACTCTAAGAAATTTTGAATTTTCACTTTTTTGAGCCCACTTTTCTTTCGTTGTTTAGTCTGTTCACACTTTAGCCATTTCAAGCACATTTCCATGGTCATGATCATCAACATTTAGTTTTCTCAGATTGCCAATATTTTCTTTGATCACATGATCATGACTTTTATTGTAATTTCTCTTGTGGGTCCTTCTTCATCGACATCCTTTCAATAAAATCTCTTCCAGATGATTGAAGTTTCTCCAAATAAGTTGAAGACAATGAAGTACAAGTATCAAGGTGTTTTTCCAATCACCTTGGTTACTTATAATGTTGATGACATTAGATATATAGAGATCGATCATGTGGATATGGCTAAGTTCATGGAAAGAACTAAATCAAGCAATCCCAGCCATGAGATGAAGAAGATAATCAAAAGTAATATTCATTTGGTATCTTCTTTCCCTGTATTAGCTTATAACATAGAGTTTATTCTCTAGTGCGATTAGTTATATAACAAATATACCATAGTTGTGTCAGACACTAGTGGTAATGTGGTGATTAGACTGGACCCTGAGTTCATCGATAAAGTGTTCATGTGTCCTCCTACTACTGAGGTATTAAAGCTTGATTTTGTCAAAGCACAAAGAGAATATGACAAAGATTTTGAAAGAGTGAAGAAAATAATCAATAATAAATGGCTCAAGACTCTAAGGGAAAATTTGTCAAGATATCCATGGAGCTTTCTAAGAAGTGACTTTATAAAAGAAGTCATTGAGCCGATCACTCTTCTCAGCAGAGTGAGAGGCTTACCTACTTCTTCACAGTTTCATGAATAGATGTACCCCTTCATTAAGATAATCCTCTAAACCAAACAAGTCATTTTTTAAGGAGAACAAATCAGCAATGCTCTACATGAGCAATTGATGAAGGTATCTACTACCTCCAAATTCTACATAACTTCATACCTAGTGTATATTGCAGGTTTGATGAGGACCTTTCTAGGTTTGACATCAGAAGGAGATAGGAGAGTAACCCTAGTGTATCAATATTAATCTTAATTGACATTGAAGGGATCTATTAATCATTTTAGGGGAGTGAATGACACTTTTTTATGATATTTTTGATTCTCTTTGATCCTCAATTAGAACAAAAAATAGTTTAAGATGAAGCCTGGATAGTTGTGAATGACTTTGGATGTATGTTCTTGAAATTTCATTCTTTTTCTTACCTACAGGTTGGCTTTTTTCAAGGTCATCCTTATATGCTTCCAAGATTCCTTTAGTCAAATTGATCTTGATGGAGCTATATAGACAAATAATTATCATACATAATAAACAGATGGAAATCAAGAAACCCAATTTCAGGTTCCTAATTGAAATTGATAGGTTTTCAGTGTTAACCATTGGAAAAGCTAGAGTTATTGAAACTAAAATGTAGCTCCTAACCATGAAACATTTCAAAAGGATAATAAATTTTGATTATAGGGGTGTAAAAGATATTATTAGGAGGAAAACCTAGTTTCATGAGTCTATGATTGAGGATGTTTGGGTATATTTGAGGATTGTAGAAGATGTCAAGAAAATGGATTATATTAGATTATCTCTTGAGAAAATAGAATGTCTAGGACTTATTGATATCCCTAAAAATATAGTGGATGATAGAGATTTGATCAATAATAGATACCATGCTGAATAGGTTGCCAATGCCCCTCTTCCCCCAATCTAATGGTCACAAAAAGAGTTGACTTCCTTAAGGTAAAGATTTGAACTAATATTGGCAAACACCAATGATTGGTTAGCGAATAAGGGAATCACTTTGAAAGAGTTCATCATAGGATTAGAAGCTAAATTTCAAGAGGAAACAAGAAGAGAAAAAAATATGATGAAGAATAAAGATGATGTTCTTTCTTCTTCTATGCCATATAATCCTAAATCACATTTGTGACAAATAAGTTGAAAGTTACGAAAAAAGAGCTAGAAATAGTAGTTATGGAAGTTGAGAAGTAAAATGCCAAAGAATGAGTAAGAGAATAGATGGAGACTAATGATAAGCCCATAGATTAATGAGAGAAGGAAACTTTACCTCCTTAAGAGAATGTACAACAAGAAATAGGAATTTCTTCTTCCCTATCAGGCACACCTGTTATAAGTCCTTCACCTATTTATCTAATTAGTGTTCCCTCTTATGAATCACCCTCTCCTTCCAAAGTAATTTTTGACAACCCTCAAGGCTCCTTTAGAGATATTATTTATTCCTCAGGATCAATTCCCAGTTTGTCATCCCCATCTTTTGATATCCAAGATAGCTTTGCTCTCGATCACTTAGTAGAAGGTACAGTTTTTACTGATACTCCACCTATTATTTCTACTACCAGTGTGAGTGTAACTCCAGTAATGCCAATAATCTAGATTGATACTAATGTAAGTACTTCTATGATCCCATCTTGGTTGTTAGCTTACACACCCAAAAGGAAAAAATAAGCCATCTCTCTAGATGACTTTGATTTCAATAAAATGGTGTTAGTTAAAGTCAAGGCTCCCAAGAAGCCAAAAATTCTATAAAAATATGATTGGGGATAAGGGACACAAATTTTGGAATTTACAAGACCTCCATAGGATGCAACTATTGAAAATTTTGATGTAAGTGACTACTCTATCATAAGAGTTAAGTTAAGTAAGATAAATCATAAAAGTGCTAAAAGTGATATGCAGTTAGCTATGGACATCTTGGTTTATAATTTTGATAGAGAGAAAGAGATGAAGGATCATTATAAAGCAATGGTGGAACAATTGACTGTAGTGGTAAGAAGGATCACCTTCACTCTAGAAATAGTAACTCCAGAAGCCATTTCCATAGAAGATCCCATGATTCAAAAAGTGGAAAAGACCTATCTCAAGGGAAAAGTACTTGAAGAGTACGTGGACAAGATGCATACATAAGGAATTTCTTTGATCATAGATTTATCTGGGAAAATGGATAAAATGAGAAAAATAAGAGCAAAACTGGATGATCTTATTAATATTATTTCTTAGGATATTGAAAGCATAAGAAAGTATCTTGATAAATGCATGGATATGAAGAAGTTAAAAATGAGCACTCTAATATCAATTGGCATCATTGATGATAGAGACTCTTACACTGAAACTAAATAAGCATTGATATATAGGAGTTGAGTGCTTAAAGAATTGATTAGCGACCTCGAATCATCAAATGATCTTAGTGAACAAAGTGACATCAATATTTTGCATAAATTGGAGGAGATGCCTTGTAAGATTAAATTTCAAGATAACTAATTCCTTTTAGTAGAAGAAATGATTCAAGAATTTAAAGATAAGGCATTCTCAGTAGCCTCCAAGGATAATATTTTGGATAATTAGTTAACTCTAGATAATCTAAAAACTAGGTTAGCTAGTCATGCAAAATTGGTCACAGTAGTGAGAGATGACATAGTCAGGATGAAGGTGATTTTCAAGAATAATATTACTCCAAACAGTATCGGGATACAAGAAACTATCACCATGTATGATGCTCAAATGAAGAAAGATGGGGCTACAAATTAAATCAAATTTCCTTTGATTTAATTTCCATTTTATCAAATGCACTTTTGTAACCACTTTGGACATCTTCAAATATACTTTTATCATGTGTAATTGCATGTAAAAATATGGAAAGTTCAAAGACAACAAGGATTCCTATGTTTGACTAGGTCAAAGTATTTAAGTCTTTTTCTAAATCCTCAAGGCCCCTCCCTATAAATAAGGAGATCCTTTTTTGTAGTTAGAGAGACACATAGATATATTTTAGTAATTCGAAGCAAAACTCTACCCAAATTGAGATGCCTTTTGAGACTTTGAGCTCGTATTGTAAATCATATTTTCTTAAATGAATGAGAAAGCAAGCGACTTTTCAAACTTTGTATTCAAAAAACTTGTGTTGTTTAGGAAATAGTTCTTATGTCCTTTTCCTAATAAAATATTATCTATTTGATTAAATAAGTAGAGTGAGTGAAGATAATGTAGAAGATGTTCTAAAGTTAATTATGGAGACTTTGTGATACTATAATTATCTTTAGTTTGTGTTTTTGTGTTTTAGTACAAAGGATACTAGAAAGGCTTTGAACTACTTTTATCCTTTGTGATCATATGCTCTATTGCATTTTTTAGTGAAGACTTTGGGCTCCACTTCATTCTACTATTATATAAGTTATAAATTAGGAAGAGAAGCAATGATAGGGTTTATACTCTCGTGGGTTTCTAGTGGTTTCAGTTAAATATCAAGGAAGTTTTCCGTCACTTTGTAAACATCATTTTTGAAAAAAGAGAAATGGATGATATAATCTCACCCCTGAGTTAATTTTTAGTTTGTATTAGTTTATAGGGAACCTCCCCTTGATAAGAGGAGAGATTTATCTCATTACGTTGTGTTTGATATACCCATTTTGCCTTTAGTTAGTTGAAGACAAAATATTCACCCAACATGGTTGAAGAGAGTGTTGGCATGGAGTAAGAAGAAGTTGTCAAGGCAAGCAGAAGTAAGCTCAAGTTAAAGGGGAGTTTGTATCATCTTTTTTAATTTGATACTTTCCTCTTTATGGTATTTTAGGGTCTTTAGAATCAGTTGGTTCCCACTTTGTCATTATGTCAAAGTGGGAGAAAGTTCTTGTTGTGGGAATGCTTAAAGAGATAAGGTGAGTTTTATACTGATATATACGATGGTTTTTGAAATCAATAACAAAGGGGGATATTATTGGAGTATTATAAATGATGTCATGGTGTTGTCATGAAGGTGTCATATTGAGTGGATGAATTGATTTGATAGCCTAAGTGACAATGACAAAGTGTGCAATGTGCTTGTTTTAGTATACTTGAAGGACGCTTGGCTGATATTCAATGTTGACATGACTAAAGATGTTCAAGGATGAATATAGAGTATTGAGAATGTGAAATGGGTCCTATAAGAGGTTTTATATGCTTTGAGTATTTATGTGTATGAGTGGATTTCATCTGGTTGATAATGTGAGATTTATTTAAATCTAAGAGGATATGAGATGTGAGCAAAGTGGTCAAAGTTTAACTATGATGGTTTTCATTCAAATATTTAAATTTAACATGGGGAAAAGCCATAGCTTTATATTTTATCCATATATTTTGACAACATTAATTGTTTCTATTTCTATACAAAGAAAAGATGAAGAGGACTCCATAGTTCATATAATGAACCTAATTTGAACATCTAAAAGTGAGTACATTCAAAGATATTGAGCCTAGAAGTTGATTGTGTGTTCATGTTCATTCTACAAGTGATTTGAGAAGGATATTTGAGCTTATATAGATACTATTTTGATTTTTCTTGGTATATTGGCTAATAGGGAGTTGTTTAAAATCCATGAAGATGTTCTATGTGGATTTTGTAGGTGTGATCAATCTATCTTGAGTATGAATAATGATTAAGAAGTTGACTATGTATCCATTCAAAATGTTCCTATGCACAAGGTCAGTGTTTAAGTTGTTTGAGCATATGTAGAGGTGAGATAAGATGAATGTGATCATTAGAGTATGTTGAAGGGAACATAAGTAGTGGACCCATATATTTTAAAGTGGTATTATGTTCTTGTTTTGAAGATGATGTGTTAAATGGGTGAATAAGTCTCTATGAGACCTATAAGAGATACAAGGGCCTTATTAAAAGGTGTCGCTACTTAAGGGTGATGCATAGATGATTTGACCAACTTATGAAGATTTTATTGAGATATGTCTTCATATAATATATGTATTAAGTGTTAAGACATGCCTGATGGCTGACCAAGATATTGTTAATCATGAATGCTCTATATACAGTGAAATGAAATTTGATGGTTTATAAACTTGTAAGACTTGGATGTGGTGTGAGTGTTGAAGCAAAGATGTGATAAGTTTGAGTGTTCCCAATGGATGGGTTGATAATAAGATAGTATTAAGGATTTTGTGTATGACATGTATGTCATATTTATTAGGTCAGAATAGTGTTCTTATAGGTTGACAATGAATAAAGAGGTCTAGAGTGATCCAAAAAGATGTTTTGGATGTCTTGAGAATGAGAAAATATTTTTTGATGTTTGTGTGAGCTTAGTGGTTAATATAAGAGTCAAATCAAAGTGTGGACTATGTGTATGACCATCTATTCATGTTTTTGTTGTTATGATAGAGTAATTATAGGTGTGTTGAAGTAAGTGTGAGCGAAGGGTTAAAGAGTGGGGATAGTTGGGATATGTAATGTGTCCTAATTGATCTTTTTGTGTTAGTTCAAGTATGTAATGTGATTTCATCAACATGGAGTGTTATGGTGACAAATGTGTTTTTGAGAAGTGTATAGTGGTCCAAAAGGTTGATTTGGATGCATTGAGTATGTAGAGTTAAAGATAGATGATATACTTTATATCTCTATTAGATTATCAAGAAATAATTGTTGATGTGATGTGATCATAGGTGTTGTTTTGGGTGATCAACATATAAGGGGGTGGTTTCCTCCTTGCAAAGTGAAACTTACTAAAAGTCTAGTTGTTTTGGGTGCTTATCTAAAATGAGGAATGATATTTTCTTGATCAGTTACTTCTTGGTCTAAATTAGATCATGTTATTATAGGATAGTTGTCTAATTTCAGGTTCTAATGGTCTTTATTTTCTAAGAGGGTTTCCCATGTATGTCATATGTTATGTGCTTGATCTTGAATTGTCTTATTCATTGATATGATTGATGTGTATGCCTCATGAATGTATGTACTGAATAATTAAGAGTTTGGAAGGATTGGAACTAAAGTTAAAATATCTGGGCTTACTGATTCACTCCCCTCTCAATGATTGTACCTCTAACAAGACTATGGTCTTGTTGGTTATCTTTATTGTGAGAAAGAATTTGTGTTCCTAAAGATAAGTTTTGATAAATGATATTCTTTGAGGATACCTCTTTACAACCAAAGTAAATAATGTTTATATTGTCTATTAGATTTTTCATAACATCTATAAAAGCAACCAATATTATATTACTTGGTACTTGGGTATCACACAGTGCCTCATATAATATATTTTTATTGATCATGGACTTTAGAAGCTTGAACAATATTTTTTTCGGATATATCCTACCTAATTTATCAATAAGGACACCTCCTATGACATTAGTTTCAAGAGGAACTTGCTCTAGTATGTCAAAAAAGGAATTTTGAGGAGAGATCAAGTGTTTTCCCACTTTAAGCCTCTCTCATGATTTGTATGAATTTAATTTAAAGTTTTGATAAGGGAAGTGATATAGAAAACTATAACAACTATCAAAAATTCAAACCCAAAATGGGTGATCGATGAATACATGTTACACATATTTTATAACAATCCAAGATCAACAACATAGAAATTAGAAAACCATAATTGACCTATGATTTGGAGTTAAAATATTAGGTTCACCAAATGTTTAACTCTAAAAATCTAGATTAAGAAATCTAGGGTTAAAGGAGATAGAGATAGTCTAAAGTACAAGGGTGACAAATTATCTCTATATCAAGATAATTAAATGCTAAACTAAGATATAACATATGTTTAATTCATTATATTGAGATAGGCTAAAAATAGTAATTACAACTATGCTAGATATGGAAATGATAAAGAAACAATCTACTTAGTTGATTCTAGTGCTGACATAGTTTTAAATCTAAAATAGGGAGAAAGTAGATTGGAATAAAATTCTAGAATAGTCACCCAATTCTAGATTAAGTGCCTCTAGAGCTATAGACACTAGCATTCGCCTTATATAGTTGTGTCTATGTTATTATCTAAACTAAACATATGTGTCTTATATAAAATACCTACTAGAAAATGATGTGATAACCTATATGCTTTTAGGTTTATCTTCACCTTCACTTTGGTGCATTTATATCTAGGTCATGGACTATCATTCCTCATGAAATTTTAAAACCTTAGTTCTTTATCTTCATAGTGACCTTAGAAAAAATAAGTTAGTGATCACATAGTGTCGATCTGAACCCAAACACCCCTCTATAAATTAGCATTGCCTACATAGACAATACTCTAAAGAGGGTCTTAGACTAATGTAGTTATCCACTTCATGTTAGCTTGTGTGTGTCATTAAATATGTGTAGATAAAGTACAATAGTGACCTATCTTTTAACTTAAAAAATCATTCTCTTAGGATAATACTTTAGTAATTCATACATGTAGATGTTTTGTCCATATGACTGACACAAAAATAGGAATAAATAGGGAAGATTTTCTCAATTTAATGCTCTTTGAATTTTATTTGGTATGAATTCTAGGTGAGGAATGAATTAAGACTAATTATGAATATATATCACTCATATTAGGTTTAGTTTAACCATTAGGATATGATTACTTTAGGGAACTGTACACCTACGTCAAGGTAAGACACCAGCATTGTCATAGGACTCCAAGATAGACACTTGTGTCCCAGTAGTTATAAAATAGGTATAGGATCATAATTTATAGGGTCATAAGATAAGTATATTTTTAAGACTTTTTGGAAAGATAGAAGGTTTTGGTTATCAACATAATACTTTTTGGATAGAGTAGATGTAAGACCTATAAAAGTAATAAAGGTCTAGAATTGAGATGAACATCCAAGGTTTGAGTTTAAAAAATGTACAAGATTGATGTGATATATAATCCATAAATATCATATACAATACTCAGTCAAATCATTTGGATATTTGTTCATAATTTACCAACAAATGAACACATTATTTAACTTTCATGTCAAATATGGGGAAACAAAATACAACACTACAATTTCAAGTTTTATTTTTTCAAAAATATTTTTATTTCATTTTGGTTTTGTTTGATTTTAAATCAAATATAGATATTTTCTTGTAGGTTCATCTTGTTGAACAACATTAGTAATTGTGCAACGTAATATAAGATCAATTGTTGTTAAAAAAACTTGTATACATTTTCAAGAATGACATTTGCAAAGGCAAAAAAGGATTTGAAACTTTTTGATCAAATTATGCTTCATTTATATAGCCTTTATTTGATGAATTCATTATCATGTAGTTGCAAGCAATCTTGATAGTAAGCATTGAGATTAACACACACACACACACACACACACACAAATATATATATATATATATTATATATATATATATATATATATATATATATATATATATATATATATATATATATATATATATATATATTTTGTGTGTGTGTGTGTGTGTGTGTGTGTTAATCTCAATGCTTACTATCAAGATTGCTTGCAACTACATGATAATGCATTCATCAACTAAAGGCTCTATAAATGAAGCATAATTTGATCAAAAATTTGGAGAGCCTTTTTTGCCTTTGCAAATGTCATTCTTGAAAATGTTAAAATTTGTTATAAGAATAAGGATTTAAAAAAAATTTAATGCTAGTCTATGCAGATCATGGGAGTGTTAAGAGAAAATAATAATTCTTGGCTCCTTTCCACCCAATATGAAATTCTTTTAAATAAATAGGTATGGCAGTGGATGTTCATGCCTATGACTCTTTACGTTGCTCAAGATACCCTTCCAACATATTCCATTCATATGATCATGCACTCATATGTAATATAATGATGATGAAATTGAATTCATACTTTACAAACCTTTTCTTGATAAATTTGTTCCAGAACTTATAGCCATATCTTTTGAGCAATACAAATAAGACATTTAAATGACCTTTTTTTGCTATGTAGATTTCAACTAAGTGGAAAATTTACAATTGACATAGATATTTATGTTTTAGATTTTAAATTATAATAAACAATGTTTTCATATTGGTAAGTTTTTTGGAATTATGATTTATAATGTTGTATTTTGAAACTACAAGCAACTATCTCTTCATTTTATTGATACAATGATATTTTTTATTGAATTGTAGGATATGATAATATTTCACATCAACGTGATACATAGTTTTGTCACTTTCACTAATGCTGATAATGTTTAGATTACATTACTACACTTTCTAACTTATCAATATAAACTTTCTTACTACTTTCATGTCAAAAAAACACAACCAAGGTTTTTTTTATTATATGGCTCTTTGATTTAATTTTCCTTTGATAGTTGTAAAATATAATAGATATGATCTAGATACTATTTTCTATTGATATAGACCTATAATTTCTTTGATCTTACAAACTACTTGGAAGTTTTTGATCTAGGCTTTATAATTTGTTGAATAATAATGGCTTTTTTTTCATATTTTCATTTCCCACCTTCATGATTACCAAATGGAAATTGTTAAATTGGCTAAAAGATGAAATAGCCAAATGTCTTATTAAATATTCTATTGCTCCTATTAATGCATAATATACTATTAATGAACATGATATCTAAAATTTTCTTCTTATATATACAACCAACATTATATGGATCTTATATGTAATAATGTATTTTTTTGTCTAGTGCATTTCATACTAAAACTTGTAAACATGCTATTCCATGTTATGCATTCATTTATATTAACAATGAAACATACAAGTTGATTATATTTAATATAATAAGTGTCAAGGTTTGGATAAGATCTATCATTTTCAAAAAAAATAATTATTAATGTAATATTAAATACTTATGATTTATGTTTAGAAATTAAAAATTCTATTACCACATATTCAAACACTCTAAATTTATAAATCCAATGCATTTGACCATGCAGTGATTTTATAAAAGCAAATTATTTTTAACTTTCTCAAAACTCTATAATATCAAACAAATTCCATTTTATGTATTTTTCTAATTATGTGATAAATTATAACATTGGCTATTTACATTCTGAGTGATTTTGATCTAATAAATGTCATAAAATAACACTCATTAATCAGATAACTATCTATATTCCAAGCCATGTTGTAAAAATGGATCAAAAGCATAGCAACACTATGCCTTGTATTCTATTATTGTAAAAAACAATCACTACTATATGTATTATACAAAGACAATACTTTTTTTTGAATGTTTCTATGTTCCCAAAGTTTATTGCAATGATTTCAACTTTAAATTTTGTTGTTTATTCATAGATTTTTAGTATTATAATTGATATAATTGCATATTCCTATAAAAAAAGTTCCTAATCCCTACATATGTGCATTTAATTTAGAATGATTGTGTTCTTGTTATTTACTTCATGTATAAACTTTCATTGAAACAATTAAAATATTTGATATGATTATTCATATACATTGGTTTTATCCATCTAAGTTCAAACACATTCATGAGCTTAGTAGGGATGAAACATATACATAATTTAATCATAGACAAGTCACATACTTGGTTTTTTTTAGTTCTCATTCACCAATGCAATAGAATCAGAACTTATTTGAATTTTTTGCTTGATCTTTTAATCTTAATCCAGTTAATTTTTACGTGATGTACTCTTATAAATAAAATTGATGATGGAAATAGAAACATGAATAATCTTTCACCTATATAACATATTTCATGGGGTTTTTTTATAAATATGAGGACAAAAAACTAATGGATTTTTTTTCTCATTGTTCTTAGATATATGGTTTTCTATAAATAACATAAAAAAAAATTATGATGGAAGCCATAGGATCAATATTATAACATTGTCCACAACTTTTATAAGATTGAATAAATGTTATACATGAGTTAGAGATAAGAAGATTAGTGTTTTAGTGATAACTATTTCCAAGAAGCCAAGATTGAAGAGATTTATATGATCTTGAATTGATTTGTTAAACTTCTATGTTATAACATTAATAAGTGCAATGAATTTTGGTACAAAGATTATATATATGCCCTAATTTTTCTTCATCAAAACAAGATCAATGTAAAATGTGTGCAAGTCTAATCTAGATAAATCACTTTTCATCACAAATATGGTTTCCAATTTCAATTGATTTTTAGATTTTTTTTCTTGATGTATTCTATCAAACATATTCAATTGCATCTAATATCATTTTATAGTTAATGTAATTTTTTATAATCTAGGTAATTGGATATGCATTGACATGTTTTATGCTATTGTATATTCAACCAATTTTAAAACTACATCAAATCCATCAACATTGATTGTCTCTACAACAAATTTCTAATAATGTCAATATTGAGAATACAACCATCTCTGTTATATATTTTACAACTTGAACACAATTGTATTTGTTATTTTGTATATACCCAAGAATCAGTGGATTTTATTATATAATCACACCTATGTTAGAAAATTCTTGAGTTTATGGTTTAATTTATTTCATTATTTATGATATTACACTATAAGTTTCAATATTTTTTCTTTACTATGCATTTCCATTTCTCTTGCTCATCTTTATTGTTACTCTTCCCATAAGGACTTGGCACTATGAATACTTGTTGACACAACTAAGTGTTATATATATATATATATATATATATATATATATATATATATATATATATATATATATATATATATATATATATATATATATATATATATATATATATTAGCATATGTTCCTAAAGCATTGGAACATGCTATGGATGATTATGGTTGTGAGATACTTCATATGTGTAGAGAAATTTGTCAAAAAATAAAAGAAATTGGATGATAAAAACATAAGATGCATTAATTACTCTACGTTATTGAGCAATTTAAGAAAAACCAATGTTGTATAAACTAAAATAATCGATTCAAAATAGTTTAGATAAAAATTAACCAAGACATTACACATGAGAGCACACAAAACAAACATAACAAGAAATCATATAGGAAACTATAACTAGATAATATCTATTAATCTCTTCTAAAGGTGGAACCCTATTTTTATTACAAATAAAATTATATATAGACATCTCCAATCTGTGATTATTCACCTTCTTCTCATACTTTGATCCAAAAGTAGAGTCTCATCATATTCTAGATTATTACAACTCATGAAGATAAGAAAAAATAGGCTATACAATGATAAAATGAGTGAATAAAGCATGAATATCAAAAAAAATCTACAAGCTTTACAATCCACGTTATTATACCAACACTTTCCTGGACTTAAAATTTTGTCTCATCCTAAGATAATGTCATAGGATATCTAATAATACATAGGTTATAGAGAGATGATAAAATGGTTGGAACATTAAGATTCTTAGTAATCACTCAAGGCATAATTATCATTTTTCACCTTTTACACACTACTTAGCCACCTTTTCAGGTTTTCAACTAAATAACATACTAATGTACCACCATTTATAGGTTTTCAATAAGTTTTCATAACTAGGTGGTTGCTTTTTATTGGTTTTCAACCAACCTAGCCCCACTTATATTACTAAGTATTCCAAATACAAAACTTTCAAAATTTGTACTTTACATAGTACTTAGCATGAAGGTGGTGGCATGGACATAGAATAAATTTAAATGGAAAAGTAATTTGACTTGGAATGAGTAGCCTTGCACTATGTGATGACCTATTTGAGCTCTGAATGTGGCTTATAGGTAGGTGTATTCATAATCTATGTAATTGAGCTAGTGAAAGGAGTTAGTTCTATTCTATATATGTGCCAATCTAGCATCACTTCTTATATAAAATGCAATAGGGTGTGTAATGAATTTTGGTATCCAATGATCTAATTGAGTTATGAATCATCTATGATGATCAATGTGGACTTGGTGTTTGTAACCCTTATATGAATCTATCCACTCAGATATTTCATATTATTTACATGTCTTTGAGCTTGGAGGATGGAAAAATAACTATGTAATAGTTGGATATACCATTTCATAAGGTAAACACATACATTAGCCATGGAATTTTATTATTCTTAGAGTTTTCCATCCGTCTCCTTGACAATTTTAGTCTAGATTTACATGGTTGCTTTAGTTACGATGGCCTTTGCAAAATCTACACTAGAACTAGCTAATAAAGTATCCAACAATTACTTCAAATCAAGTGAACTACATGTGACTTGTTGGGCTGAAACTTTAGTAGTGTCAAGCATACCTTGGTACTTCTCTATAAGAGTGATGAGTGTGTCAACCTTGGCATTAACATCTTGTCACAATGTTCCCAATACATGTAGTTTTTATGTTGTATACCAATATTTTGTTAAATCAGAGATAAGTGTCTTGAGTTTGTGCTAATCAAACATTATTTGGTCCTAGATTACTCGAGTGACCAAATATTAACATGTATCCTAGATTATTTTTGTAGCTTCCTACAATTGGGTTTGTAAATTGATATTTTTGGCCTTAGTTTGATTGACTTCATGCTCTAACAAGGTGGCCTTCAATGAAATGGAATCTTAGAAAATTTCAATGCCCTCCAACTGATTCATCAATGGTAACCAAAAGACATTTAATGATACTTCCTACTGAAGTGGGAAAGCTACCAAATTTCATATGGTAGTTGAAGGATAAAGTCATTTCATGTTTACAATTGGAATGAAAAAGGTGGTGTGATGAACACCCATAGTTATAACTTCCCAGAACTAGACTCTTCCCTAAGGTAAGATTGGTTACTACTCACTTGTTATAACTATAGATTTGTCTTCTTCTTACACTAGATATTCTGATCCATCTTATTGTTATTGTTTAGGCACTTTTTACTGTGCCTTGGTGTCTTCTTTAGTATTTAGTTGATTCATAATATCTCCATTTATTTTTATCTTTGATTCCTCTATTGCTTCTCAACTTATCTCCTCTTCCTTAAATTTATTATTTTCTTTTTCCTCCACCTGATATTTATTTTCACACTCTTCTTCCTTTTTCTACTCTTAAATCACATCAGCCTTATCTTATTTATCCTTGACCTGCATTTTACCTCTAAATCAACCTGTACCTTGGCTTCACACACTTGTTCTTCCTATGCTTTAGCATACTATTTATGCAAGGATTTAGCTTCTTATTTCTTGTTCCTTATAGATTCATTGGATTCCTGCTAGGTGAGAGTGGCATCCTCTAGATCCTTCTTTATCTTTGCCTTTATGTTTTTTTATTGCTTGTCTCCTTCTACCATGGACTTAACTATGAGCATAACCTAATTATTCATATGTTCTTCATTCATATTTTTATTCTGCACCTCTTGTGCCTATTTTGTTACATTAGTAGCTTCTTATGCCTTTTTTTCTTCTTTTATATCCTATTGGCATCAAGCTTCTACATCATGGGCATTTTGATTGGTCTTAGCTTCCACAGCTTGGCAACATGCTTTTTCAGCTTGTTATTGTTGGGCCTAATCATTTTAGCACTTATTTTCTTCTTAACATACTCATCATTATGTTATGTGAGATACTTCCTCTCATGAAGCCTTTTGCTCTTCAGCTATAATTTGATATGGTATCATCTCTTTGATATCAAGGTCTTATTCTATGGGTGGTGAGTTACTTGGCTAGATAATAGTGCTAAAAATAGATGCTTTATTCTATCCTAAAGTAACCATCCTATGTTTGGTTGGTGGTGAAGTCAAGAAAGGAGAATGTTGCACTTCTTACATAATAGATGCTTTGATAAATGTGCATTCTTTGATATTAGGAGAAACCCTAGCCTCTCATTGGGTTTTATGTCTATGCACTAGAGTTTCTTGTAGACTTTCAGTAAGTGGACCAAATATGTTGATGACTATGAAAGTGGTGTAAGGTTTTTAATTGAAGAGTTTGGCCATTTTATACATTTTTTTAGCCTCTTTGTGCATAATGTTGATAAATATGGATACTAAGCATGGTTATATTTCTACCCAAATACTTGGAGTGACCTTATTATATAGTTGAATTGTGTGTACTACCTTGTAGAAGAAGAACTCCTTCTCCTCTTCCTTCTCATATAGGCCACTTGCCATATTTTTAAGCATTACTTGGTAGACCTCCTACTCATCATTCCCCATCGAAGAAAGGTCACAATTACTTGAAATCCATGGTACCTTGTGGTTATCTAGCCAAGTTTTTGTACTCTATATCTTTCACTTTGGTGGAGGTGATGGTTCTTATTCTATGAAGATCTTGCACATTTCTTTATACTATTGCAAGGTTATGTCTTCTAGTTGTGGCTACATTGAAGAAAATACTACACTAGGTGGTATGGTTTGAATAGGTGTCATACATCTATTTGAATATGATTTTTATTCTAATCCTTGTCTTGCACCATGGCCATGTTAACAAAATATAGTATGGGTCTAAATGGAGATCTAAGTAGCTCATGTATATGAGTCAGGATGCCTTTTAGAAGAAAAGTGATATTAACATGTTATCCCATGTACTTCATGATGTTTGACAACACATGTGGGTGTGTAGTAATAAGCTCCAAATACTCCACCCACCATTTCTTAAAATTGCCCTCATAAAAAAGGTCATCACACTTAAGTGCCCATATCAAATTGTAAAATTGTTGTACTGGTCAGTAGTCATTATCTAGGTGTACCTCTTCTTCATGGGACTTTTAATGATTGAGAAAGAGTAGAAAAATCAAAACTTGGTACTATAAGGTCTACTTAGAAGTTATGCATCTCTTGTCAATATTATTAAGAAGATCTTGTGTAAATTACTTGGGCTAGTTGAACTACTCATTATGGTGGATCATGTGATGTTAAATGTCAACAAATCCTTTGGGGTTTTACTTTACAAACTTGGTGGTCTACCAAAATCTACATGTAATCCAATCAACCATGATGCACACTAAATCATATTATGTATAGTCAACTAGGATTCCTCTATACCCCATAACATATACATATCTAACTTCCTAAGTGATAGAAGGCATTCTTGACTTGTAGGGAGCAAGAGAATCACTTTGTGTAGACATACCCAAAGCTCTGGCCATTACTTTGGTGTTGATGATGATAATTATATTTGGGCCAATGTAAATGTTTCCCTCATTGTAGTGGCAAAGAATGATTTTCACAATCTCCCCAAAATCACTGAAGGTAGGTAGTCAAAGCAAGCACTTGAAATCTATGTTCTGTAAATGATGTAGGTCTATAAGAATAAGTGGTTATGCATCATCTACTTGATTTGGTTAGAAATGTTCTTGTTTTATAACTTGAAGGTAATAAAATGGATATAGACCATTATATTTAGTCCTATCAAAGCACAATATCAATGCCCATTTCTTCCTCCTATGTATTTATCAAAATTTTGATGAGTTTTGAATGATCCATGATATCTGAATACTAAAAATTAGAAACTTTTTACTTTATGTGCTAGATAAGTTAACTCACCTCTAAAACTTAATCTCATAAAATAGTTTTAATAATGAAATGTAGACTTGATTCATAACCTTGTGCCTTTATAGATTTCATGCCTATTGGTTTTTGCATAAATGTCACACTGAGTTATCCCTTCAATATCAATTTGAATGTTGATGTGGTAAATCTTATCCGATCTATCAATATAGGTAGTTAATTATAAGTGCATGCATCAAGATACATTGTTATATTATTTATTGTCCATATTTTAGTATATTAATGATATTTAATTTAATGAATATTAGATCAATTGAACCCATGCTTTGACATTAAGTTCTTGGGATTACCATTATACTACTAGAATATTGGATGATGCTACTTGACCATACATATATTAGACTTAATTACTTTTTTTTTAATTCTACTGACATCAATAATGATGCACCTAAATTCTTATTTGCATAAGTGTTGCATGCTTTACTTCTTATCATGGTTCTAAAATCTAGTGAAGAGATCATATAACCTACAAACACACACACACAAGAGAACATATAGAACTAAGAAATATTAATCTAATCATTACTACTCATCACCCACTCTTTTGGGATAAATATCTCAGTTAAAACTATTGTTGATAGGGATTAAGCCTGTAGCCATTCACCCACCCTAGTAGAAGGGTTTACTATAAATATTTCAAAATAATGGTTCCTTGTGATATTTTTTGTACAATATAAGGCCCTTTCCACCTAATATGTAATTTACCTATAAATGATCTAAAGTAACTATCATATAACAAAACTAGTTGATAATTTTGGAATTCTTTGTCATAGGTTTATGTCATGCCATGCTTTCTGACTCTGCTTATGAACTTTCTATGTCCAAGATGCTTTACATCAATACTCGTCTATCTGATTCAATTCGAGAATATTTTTAGTGAGAAAATCATGATCCCCTAGTCTGATAACCATTGCAATGTGAAGACCAGGTACCAAACATTCCATAGGCATTGCTACTTTAAGCCTATAGATCAACTGAAATGGATTAAAACCTATAGCCCTCTTATAGTGTGTTTAATAATCCTAAATAATTTCAAGAATGTGATATTCCAAATCATTCCTCTTGACATCATATATATTTGTCAACATCTTTCCCAATACTTTATTAGAATCCAAAGCTTATCCGTTAGCTTGTGGATAGTACACAATACTTTTATGATGGGAAATCATGAATTATTTGGTAAGATCTTTGATAGTATTATTCAAGAAGTGTGTCCCTTGATAACTAAAGATCTTGATGGGGAATCCAAACCATGTTATTATATTGTCATAAAGTAACATTTTTGCATCATTCACCGCATAACTAGGTGTCACAACATCTTCAACCCATTTGGTAAAGTAATCTATCATAGTGATAATATATTGAACTTTGTTGTGTTTACTCAAGGGATTAATAGGTCATATAAAATGAATGCCCCACTATTCAAAAGTTTTTTTTAGATAAAAAAGGTTTCAAGATCATTCCATCCTTTTGGTGTGCCTTACCCATTCATTAACATACATCACAATGATGTGCTACTCTATGTGCATCTTTAAAAAAATCATCCACCATAATCCACTCTATAATAGTTTTCATGCATTATCTTCTTTATAAAAATGACCACTTGTTATTCCTTGATGTGATTCCTATAATATTTATGGATGTTTATGTTCCATAACTATAGACACCCAAATCTGGACACCAATGACCATCAATAGAGCTTTTGACCAATTTCTACCAAAATGCACAATTTGGCCTAAAAACACTAAAACACATAAAATGAGTTTAAATTGATATATTCAAGTGCCAATTTTGGCTAGAGTATCATTTAATAGGGCAATAAAATTTATGAAGTAACTACCTTTGTTCAAATAATTTTGAGTCAAAATACCAATTTTACACCTGGGTGCTTTGGATTGCTCTTTTCTATCAAATTTCTTGTATGAGACACGTGCCTTTATTATTTTTCATTGACAACATACTAAATGGGATAACGGTTCAAACAAAATCTAATATCAACTTCCAATTCCAATCCAAACAAATTTTGAGCCAATAATATGACATTTTGACCAATTTGATTAATTTGTACACAAATTTCCAACATTTTGCATCAAAGTTGACTATTCATGTTTAAGGCTAATCAAACCAAATCAAGAGCTTAAGTTAATTTTCCATGGAAATTTTTGAATATTTATTTTAAAAAATTGATTGCCATTAACTGCATTATCAAATGACATCATCCTATGGGGTGGCATCCACAAGCCATAAATACCATAAATATCTAAATTAATGCCTCCAATGCCTCATTAAGACCCTCCACACCTAGTTAATGCCCCTTTATCCCAAATATTTATGAGCCTATTTATGAATTTTAATTACATTATTGAATTAATCATTAGCCACACATCTTTATCCTGAGATGGATGATTAAGGTTGATTCTAAACCATTCTAAAAATCTATAAATAGGAGGCCTTGCCTATTGAATTATAATCTATTTTATGCTAAAATTATAATGCCCAAATGCATTCAAAATCATTACATCTTAGTGTTATAATGACCAAATGTTTATCCAAGTCAAGCCAAGTTAAATCCAAACAAGGTGTTAAGGAGAGATGGAGGTAGCCACACTTTATTGATGCAAACTTCATGAGCACAAATTGCACAAGCAACTACAACAAGCATTTTGGAGCATCCAAGGAAGGTGAAGGAAGGTCTTTATTTCATGTTTTAGTTATGTTTTCCATTTTGTTTTTGTTAACTAATCTCCTCCTTTGAGATAGGCTTAAGGCATTAGTTTAGTGTGTTTTTGATTGATTTGTTTTATTTACTAACACAATACTAATATCCCCCTATTGCAATCCTATGTTCACAAATGACATATCTGGTAGGACATGGCCTTACAAATTTGGTCAAATTGCACCTACAAGAAACATACTAATCATTGTCATGTAGGATCTTGGAGTGTGGAGTCAAACAAAAAAAATTTGATCAAAAATCCTTTTTTTCTAAGCCACAGTTTTGTTCTTTGGACCATGTATCCCAACTCACCTATCCAAACCAACTTTCTTGTCAACCCAAATCACCTATTCAACCAAGTTTTCCTACCAACCTAGCTCACCTACCTAACCCAACTCACCTTCCCAACCCAACTCGCCTGTTAACCCAAATCCCCTATCAACCCAACTCAACTATCAACATAAGAGCTAAATTATTAATGTCATTTACTAAAAGTTCTAAGTGTTTCAAATTAGGTCATTATAATCTTTTATTTTCAATTTTATGCAGTATTTTGTAATTATATTTAAATGCTTTTGACTAAAGACACACCTTTGAAATTGGGTTTAAAAATAACTTGATCAAAAATCATGCACACTTCAAATTTGGCTTAAAATAAACATGTCATATTTATCACACATTTGAATTGGTGCCAAAAATGAACCTAAGAATTATCTAAGTCTTAGGTAGTTTTAATTTAGTGCTTAAAACACATCATAAATCTAGAAAAAAAATTCAATTTAGTGTTTTAATTATGAATCTAAGCTAAGTCTTGAATTTTCAATTTGGGTTTAAAACAAAATTAGGTTTTTATTGCTTTATGTGGTTATTTTGTGAAATATTTTACATTTTTTTACTAAATCCAAAGGGCTAGTAATGAATTTAATTAAACTTTTTTAAATTTGGTACAAAAAATCAACATCACCTCAATTATTTTTAAAACTTGCTTATTGATTGTTTTAGCAAAAAGAGATGTGCATGTATGCTCTCCCATCCATCCCTTTTAGGGAACTTTTGTGATGAAAAGCACCATCTCATCACAATTTGAGCCTAGTCCAAGGCATAGAATGAATGTCATCTAAATCACTCCCCAAAAACTTGCAATAGTTTGGGTGATCTTGAAATGACCCTAAAGTCTTTATATCAGTCATTTATTTTATTGCATCTTGGCTTATGTGGAGGAATTCATTACCTCTTGCAAGTTCTATAGGGAAGATTTGACCCAAGGTTTCATCCCTCAACACTAACTTTAACCAATCTCACTAGGATCAAAGGTTTGAGTAGTTAAACCACCTTCTAATGTTGGACTTGCACATGAGATGTATCTATACTTTGGACATCATACTATACTAAGAAAGTGATAGATATATTGGTTGAAAAAAGGACAAGACCTTTTACAACAAGCCAATTTTTATAGACACCCATTTAAAATGTTTCTTCTCTTATTTCCTAACGTGAAAGTTAGTAGACATGGGATCCATATAGAAATGATTGTAAACCAATTAGTTTTAGTCAACCCCACATTACCACACCCTTAATAGGAATTTGGATGATTTACTTGTATTTTGTCATTTTATTACTTGGTATTTTGAGACTAAAACTAATATATTTGTTCATAAACCATGTCAAAACTAATTTTTTTATACGTCACTATTTTGTCTAGAGAGGCATTATGCTATCCATTTTACAACACACTTGTCCCTTGAAATATTTACTAAACATGTTTGTGTGTGTGATACTTGTTTGAAGGGGGTAGAATTATGCTTCCCAAAACATGTCAAACCATTTTTGCCTCTTCGTCTTTGAAACATAACATTGATCACATCATTCAAGCATGTTTATGTTGTTAGGATGCTCAATTTGTTTCAAGACTTGTTTAACATTGCGTCAAAAATCATTTATTTCAAACCATGTCACATCATCCATTTGGACCTTGTTTATGCTTCATCATGTTGTCCAATCATGTTTAGCTTGTTTGGTCAAATATTAGTTTTTAATGTTGACTTTTCAATTAGCCTAGTCAAAGTTTGGATTCAAACATTGATTGATTTTTGTTTAGGCCTCAATTCATGGGGTTGATACACAGATCTTTCTCTTTTGGGTTTCATAACTTCGATTAATTTATTACCCAAATTTGAAGGCTATTAATTATTTATTTGTTTAATGCCTATCCTCATCATTGTTTGTGCCTTTGTTTGAGATAACATAATCTTTCTCCAAGAGCCTTTTGTCTTATGGTTTATACCAATTTATCATGTTTATGTTTGATTTTTGTGTCAGGTCTTTGTCAAAGTTATTTCCAAACTTGTTAGATTAAATTAAATTCACATCAATCCTTTGTTTCAAGTCTAGATTTTGACATAGTTTGACCAAAAGTCCAGGCATAGCTTGTTTGAGCCTAATTTTTGACTCTGTATTTGGACAAAAGACATAATGATTTTTTCCCTTTCCTAGTCTATACCTTATTTCAAACACATTGACATAGAATTTGACATGCTAGTTTTTATTCAGATGTTTGACCTTTTATGTGTATGAAATTTGACGTTAGACTATTTTGTGCCAAGTCTTAACACATACCATTTTGGAGATACATCTCCATATTCATATCATGGTTTGGAGATACAATTCCACATTCAAGTTATACCTAGTTTGAACCATTTGTCCTTTGAACATAGTTATTTAGAGTTCTTTGTTTTGGAGCTTTCATCATTTATGCAGATATATATAGATACAATTATGGTGGAGTCATGTGCAATCCAACTTATGATAGAATGGTTGCACAAAGTCCCACTAGGAACCTCTATAGAGATAGATCCTCTAAGGAGTTTTATTATTCTCCATATAATACTCCATATAGACAACATAGTCAAAATCCACAAAATCTAAATCAAATCACCAATTAGGATGATATGGTTTATGAGGATAACTTTGAAGACAAACTATAGATAATGTTTTTTGGGATATGGATCCATACCCTTTTTACAATAATCCATACACAAAACATATTCAAGAACCAACGTATGATCCAACTCAATATTGAAATGATATGGTTTATGAGGTAGACTTATATGTTTTAGATTGTACAAGAAATCAAGATCCACAATGCCCCTTCATCATTATAGGACCTTATCCTTTGGCTTATTTGAGAAACCAAGCTTTGTACCACCCTATCATTACTATATCAGGACTTTGTCCTTTGGCTCATATGATAAATCATGTCCCCCAATACCATACCATTATCTAACCATATGCCATTCCTCATCTAGCACTAATCCAATCAAAACCTCAACCCACTCAATCATTCGAAGACCAAGTTGTGTTTAAAACTAGTATTTTCCAACTCATTAGAAACCAAGGTCAATAAAACCAACCAATCTGGGATATTTTTGTTGAACCAACCACTTGTGATAAGTCAACCTATAATGAATCAACTATTGATCCTATAACATTTATGAAAGAGTCTCACTCTGATGAGCCAATCTTTGGCGAGTTACTTCTTAATGTTTATAACCACCTTTGGGAAAATCCTTACCTTGACCATATGCCTATTTTTCAAGATCCCCATATTGATAAGCTAGTCTCTGAGGAGTTATCTCTTGACCTTTTTCCTATCTTAGAAGAGTCCCACTCTGAAAAACTAGTTTTTGTGGAGCTTATTATGCCATCATAGGCTATTACTTGTCTAATACCAAACATTCAACAATATATCATTATAATAGAGTACCCATCATATGAAGAATCAGAATTAGAGTCAAGTTCTATTCTTGAACTGACATTAGATTTAGCATCAAAATTAGAATCAACATTAGTCTCAACATTAGATTCAGAGTCCATTGAGTCAAAATTAGATTTAGAGATAGAATACATTCATGACTATTACAATATTGGTTACACATGCATCACAGATCAATTTGAATACATTTATGATCCTTCTATAGTTTTTGAGGATGATTACTTCAGCTTCAACATGAGTTATCCTAGTATCTTATATAAGGATTGTGTAGCCTCTCCCCATTTAATTACCATTCCATAGGTGATTACCATCAACCAAAATAGCCATATTATTGACACTCCATCTCTCACAAGCTTCAATTGGGACTGATAGAATCACACATTGTTGAACTGTATCCATGGTGAAATAGTAGTTAAAGAAGAGAAAGAAGGTCAAGACCACATTCATATATAATAATAACACTCTCCTAGTGAAACCTTTTTGGAGGCACTAGGGGACAATCAAAGTTCAAACTTAGCATCTTCTAGTGAAACTTTTTTAGAAGTGCTAGAAGATAATCAAAGTCAAAATTCAATATTCCTTAGTGAAAAATTCTCAAAGGCATTATGGAATAATCAAGAGAAATTCATTGGTGAAAAACTCATCAAGGCACTATAACTAAGTATAAATGTCCTTCACTACTTGATAAATATAATATCAAAGATCAAATTAAAATAACTTCTAATTTATAGCCTAATCAGATGGTAGTTACTCTCAAGATCAAACAATAGAAAAATTTGGTGATCCTATTGAGAGAATATTTATGTTTTCAGCCTTGCCAAATCTAAATTTATGTGGAATATGGGATCAACAACATTACATGTGACTAAATGTCCTGCTATTTATTTGTTTTCTAGCCATTACCCATTCTATTATCATTTACCATTCAATTTCACAATCAAACCTACCATCCATTATTTGTCCCTATTTAACATCCATGACCACACTTTGCTTTGTACATGCTACAAAGATACCTTGTCTTTACATTTGAAGGAATCAAAATCAATGACCAATGAAGATCACAACAACATTATTAGAATATAGATCTATAGCCAGTTCTTGATAGAGTAGCTATTCACAAGAGGTGTGGGATACAAATTAACATGATTAATTATTTTGGTTGTATCATTTTCTAATTAGGATGTGCATCTCCACTTTAGTAAGAACAAAAAACTTATATGCCATTTTACCATACCTAGGCTAAACAAAATTTAAAAAAAACCGATAATCACCTAGGCCAAAAACATGTACCATACCATTTCATTTTCCATATACATTTTCCATTGTTGCATATTATTTCCATTTACCACATCACTTTGGGGAAACCCTCCTACCATTTTATCCAATCTATCAAATCCCATCATTATCCTAGAGTAAGATCATACCATCCTATCATTCCATTCCTATCTAGACCAAAGCATATTTTTAGTCATCCTACCCAATCTTATTATAATCTTGGCTCCTTTGGTTATTTCTACACCTTTTGTGAGAGAATTATGATCAAGTTTCAATAATCAATCAAATATATTTTTCAATTATAGTCTATGAAAGTAATGTGATAGTTGATCTAGCAAGATATCTTTTATTTTCCATTCTATATCAAAGCTAATTTATGTGAGCTTGATTATAATTACCTATGGGCAAACCATTGTTTCACTAGTCTTGCTACTAATTATAACTTTTTATGGTCAAATCAGTGTTTCATTTATATATGCCATTGTATCCAAGTTAAAATTTCCTATGGGAAAACTAGGGGCAACATTTGTTTATCATGCATTGCCGTCTCACATTGTCATTACTATTTTCATTTGACTAGCCATTTGCTAGATATGAAAACTTATTGGGACCTATTTTTTCCTCACCTTTTTTTCAGATGGAATTACTATGACTTAACATCATTTTGGGACAATGTATGTCATTCTCAAATTAGGTTGAGGTCAACTTAATCCCCCTAAGCCATGCTATCACCATTTTTCAAGCAACCTAAGCGAAAATCTCCCACCATTTTTTAAGTAGGTATCTTGTCATTATAAATAGTGTTAAGATACCTCAAAATTCCAAAAACATTAAAATATTTAAAAATACTAAAAAAATTTGTCATGTTTAATCCTAGTCAGTTATCCTTGATTCATCCTACTAGGGCATAATCATTATTAGGATGCTTTCTTTTAATTTTATTTTTGAGCTTTTTGTTTGTGTGCTTTCTATGTGTTTATTTGTATGTTTGTTTTCTTACCTATTTGTTTGGTTTCAACACTATTGCATCGACTTAGTCTATATGTATGCATTAGGTGATTCCTTTCACACATTATTCTTGAGTCCATCCATATTTATACATCAACATTGTCATCATGGTTTTTATCATACTTTCAATTATTTATTGGATCGAGAGTCAATCCTTACACATATTTTAGGATAGTCTTCATGGTGTTCTATCATGATGTATAACATCATGTGCCATAGTAAAAATTAGCTTCAAGAAGGTCTACAAGTAATAGAGCTACAAAACTTTCTCCTTAGCACCTTGTCAGTTCCTTCCACCCTTGATCAAATTAACCTATTGACCATTCTAGTTGTATTATTAATAATAAGGATGAGCATCTCCTCATTGGTAGGTACAACTAAATAATTTCTATTGATCATTCTTATTCTTCTATTCATCTCTTTCATCAATTTGCACCCACTCATCTTTAATCTATATTCTAGGTTATATCCTTGAGTTATGCTTACTAATCAACCCTAACTAGGGCACAATCATCTTTATAAAACAATCTAGGTCCCCTTAATGATTATAACCACCTATGGGCAAATCATTATTTTGACTTTTATTCCAAATTATAATTGCCTTTGGGAAAATCAATATCCTTTTTATATCAATGCATACAAGCATTTTCTCATTTGGATTAATCTCAACCATGGGTTAAATCCACCTTTATTCTTTCTTCTTTCTCAAGGGACTATCCATCAACAAATGTGATAGCCACTCCCTTAAGGGGGCATCATCATAGGCTTTCCCAACACTCTTTGGATATTTTTTTCAAACCATCATCTTCTTTTTGGCATACAGTCCATCTCTCATTATTTGAGAAGACATTTATTTACCTAGGGTTTGAAACATCTTCCCAAATAGGGGCAAACTATATACACATGAATCTAGCCACTAATGACCATCAATTAGGATTTTGATCAATTTCCACCAAAATGCACAAGTTGGCCTAAAAACACTAAAACACATTAAATGATTTGAAATTGATATATTCAAGTGTCGATTTTGACTAGAGTATCACGAAATGGGGCAATGAAATTTAATAAGTATCTAACTTTGATCAAATCATTTTGAGGCAAAATGCCAATTTTGTACCTGGGTGTTCTAGATTGCTCTTTTCTATCAAATTTTTTGTACAAGATAACTGTCTTTATTATTTTTTATTGATAACATCCTAAATGGTATAATGGTTCCAATGCATCTAACATTGACTTAAAAATATAATCTAATCAAATTTTGAGCCAATAATATGACATTTTGACCAATTTGATTAATTTGTGCATAAATTTCCAAGGTTTTGCATCAAAGTTGACTAATCATGTTTAAGTCTAATTAAACTAAATTAGAATCTTAAGTTAATTTTCCATGGAAATTTTTGAATATTTATTTTTAGAAATTGATTGTCATTAACTACATCATCAAATGACATCATCCTATGGGGTAGCATCCACAAGTCATAAATGCCACTAATATATGAATTAATGCCTCCCACACCTCATTAAGACCCTCCATGCCTAGTTAATTCCCCTCTATCCCAAATACCGATGAGATTATTTATGAATTTTAATTACATAATTTAATTAATCCTTAGCCACACATCTTCATCTTAAGATGGAAAATTCACATTGATTCTAAACCATTCTAAAAATATATAAATAGGAGGCCTTGCCTATTGGATTTTAAGATCTTTTATGCCAAACTTATAATGCCCAAATGTATTCAAAATCATTTCATCTTAGTATTATAATGCCAAAATGTTGAGCCAATCCAAGCCAAGTCAAAGCCAAATAAGGTGCCAAGGAGAGATGGAGGTAGCCACACTTCATTGATGTAGACTTCATGAGCACAAACTGAGCAAGCCACTACAACAAGCATTTTGAAACATCCAAGGAAGGTGAAGGAAGGTCTTTCTTTCATGTTTTAGTTATTTTTTCCATTTTTTAAAACTAAGCCTTTGAGAGAGGCTTAGGGTGTTAGTTTAGTATGTTTTTGGTTGATTTATTTTATTCACTAACGTAATAGTAATCTCACCCTATTGTAATCCTATGTTCACAATAACTACCATTTGTATTACTTCATCATTTCCAAAATGATAAAATATCCCATTTATAATATTATATGGCAAAGTTAGGGTAATAAACTACTTCTTTTCTTTTTGTTGGTAGTGCACAGGGAATACCCCTTATTCTAAAAAAATTGCAATTTCTTCAAAATTATCAAGTATTGTAGAAACCTGAAATAAATGGGCATTAGGAGAATATTCCTATAGATCTTTTGGATCTTCCCCATTCATGATGCAACTAATATAATTTGGCCCAAAATTTTCTCTTCTTGTCTTGATGTTGATGCAAAATTGGAATTCTTGAAAGACCACCAACCATCTTAAAATTGTCCTTTGAGCATAAGCTTATTAATTAGGTAGTGCAGAGCTTGATGATCTATGAAAAATTCAAATGGTGTCCCAAGAAGATAATGTCTAAATTTATACAATATGAACACTATAGAGAGTGCTTCCCTTTTAGTTGTCATGTAATTCTTTTCTACATCACACAACTTTCAGTATATAAAATGTATGGGGTGGTCTAATCTACCATATTTTTGATGCAAAAGCAAACCACTGATTGTAATAACTTAAGCATCAATATGCACATGAAATGGCTTACTCCAATCTAACAAGACTATAATAGGCACAATGACTAGTCTTTGCTTTAGCTCTATGAATGTTTCTTCACACTCAGAGGTCCAAACAAACATTGTACCTTTGGGAAACAAATAATCCAATAGGGATGAAATGGTTGCATATCCCTTGATAAAATTTTGCTAGTAAGCTTTGTGGAAAATAAAGGATCATGCTTCCAATGAGCTAAATGGTGGGGGCATACTAACAATGACTACAATTTTGGCTTGGTCAGCCAAAATCCCTTCACTACACACCACATGGTCTAACAAGACAATAAAATGTGTAAAAATAAAAACTTTTTAAATTTTAGGGTAATACACAAATATCAATTAAATTATAGCATGAGGCATAGCTTAGACAAGTGATCTTTAAATAAAGATAGGACTATCCAATCATCTAGATATAATTCTAAGAAGTCATGAATGAAATTCTTAAAGGTAGTCACCACTATTCTAGAAACAATTGTGGGTGCATTCTTGAATCCAAAAGGCATTACCTTGTATGCAAAGGATCCTTACTCTATGAAAAAAATTATTGTAGCTCTGTCTTCTTAAATGATGGGTATTTTATGATATCCACTAAACCCATCTATGAAGGAGTAAACTTCATGACCTATGATAGATTCTAAAACTCCATCTATCAAGGGTATCAAAAATAGATCATTCACACATGCATCATTAAAAATTTGATAGTCACCACATACTATAATCTCTCCTATTTTTATAGGCTACACTACAATGGGACCAACCCAATCCACCTTCTCTATAGGATAGATTATAATTGCTTCTTGCATTATGTTTAGTTTAGCCTTCACTTTCAACTTCATGTTTGCATTCAAATTATATAGCCTTTTCTTTATGGGCCATGTGTACACCTTGAGTTTGATATTCATTTTACCTATGGAAGGATATACTCCTATGAATTCTAAATTTTTTGTAAGAAACATATATTGATAATCTTGCAGGAGTTGCATAGCTTTTAAGACTTCAGATTCAGTCCAATAGTCACCCATATGTACCAATTTAGGAATCTCCTCACTTCTAATGTATTATACATGATTTTTAATAGGTTGATGATAAATATTGTGTTTTTCCTCAATAATTGTTTTTTTAAACATTATTTTCTTGTCCTACTCTATAATCTATATATTGTGTAACTGTTCTTCTTAAGTAGGTCCTATGAATAGATCCTTTATTGATTCTACTATCCATTCAGGTTCAAAAAAATTAGTTAGATCTATATCACCATTAGTATCTAAATCTTTTATTTCCTCCTCTTTATTTTTTATTTGATGGCACAACTATGTAAAATATTATTCTTCCATATTGGCATATTTATATCTTCGTAGTGTTATATTCAGATGACAAGACATATTCTTATATGAAGTAGACTCTGTCAAGGTGCTTAAATCCTCTATGCACCTATGGTATAGGAAATTTTTCATTTTTATAGTGCATTATGAACCAAAATATTATCATCTTGAAACACAAAAGTCTATATGAAGTCACTCTACACTTGCACCTAGTGCTTTGTCCCCCTCCTATGTTCTTGATACATATACCAAGATGATGGTAAAGGGGCAAGTGTGTAATGAAATGTATGAATATAGTACTTAGGTGCCATATGTTCTTCAGTCCAAACCTCAACACATTTATGGATATGGATTTTAGGATAATCACCTTCCTAAAATAAAGGTTAATTAATTTTGATTACCTACATTAGTTTAAATATACTAATCATAAGTTCACATGCATCATCCCAATCAAGCTTATCATTTCTATGAATTTTCCACCATGTCACTACAACTACCATCAAAGCATAATTCAAGGAACTAACCCATTGATTGATTGTAGACACATGAACTTGTAGGAATAGAATTAATTGATGGATATCCTTGGTTATAAAGTATGAAGGAAGTTATCTTTCATTAGCAAAGACCATTCTCATAAGTCAAAATTCATGATCACCATGAGCCTAGTTGAGTAAATATGTATCTGAGTCTCTACTTATAGATTAATTTATTTCCCAAGGCAAGGTGCCTTCTCTATTTAGATCTATATAATATTGCATATGATTATCTACTTAATAGATAAAATCAATATTTGAGTGAGTAATTACTATTTTAGGCTTCCATCATTCAGATGTCTTCACATTTTTAATGAATAAAACCTACACCTGAGGTTTATTATGCCCATACTAGAAATTGCACTTAGTTATGCACAAAGCTTTCAAGTTCTCCTTAAAATTTACCTTAATTTAGATGGTTTCTTATGCAACATAAGAAGACTCTAATTTAGCTAGAATGATGTAAGGTTTGTGTGATTTGAGAGAATGACTACAATTTTATCTCCTTAATGTCCATGTAACTAATTTTACATGGTATTGATAGTCATCTGACCATCATATGCCCATTTCTTACCAATCAGCATAGGATAATGATTTTTTGTTATCTTCATATCAATGAATTCAAATTCACCTCATAGGCTTAGTTCTAAAACACTGATCTCAATGTCTTCTAACTGACCAATGAGTTTAGCTCTTCCATAGTCTAGTAAACTTAGAGTCATTAGGTTATAACTAAGAACTAGCCATCTAATCACCTCCCATGTAGACCCATGGATCATGTTAACCATGCTTCCAAAATAAAAGACAAAATTAAGAATTTCATATACTGTAACTTCAATGTTGATTCATGCATCTACATCCCATGGCTTCTTTGTTTTTTACAAACCAAACAAGTTTTTATGTCTTCTAATTCACTCATTGTGTACATTCTAGTAAATTATGTAGTAGATTTGTAATTTTCTAGGAAATATCTTCATTATGTAGTGTACTTAGTAGCTTTAGTAAATCTATCAAATCAGTAAAGAATCCATCTTATTACATAATGTGCATAATCTAACCATACATTTGGTAATCTACTACTGTAGCATATCTTTCAACAGTGGCTTGGTGTTGAATATTATTCAACATATATGTAACTTCATATATTAGCCCTTTTTCTACAGTTGGATCTAGGTATTTGTCCTATTTCACTTTTTAGATTTCCTAGTCCTAAGGCATTTTGAGAGGAGGAAATCCTCTCTCTATGTTTTGGTATCTTATATCAACATTCAAAAACACATCCTCCTTAGGTTATGCATTCAACATGTGAACATTATTGATGATATTTTATTTTCTTTGCTTTTCCAAAATAAGACAATCTTCTATCACGTGCTACTTACATACCCTATAATATGCATAATAAAGCTATCTCTGGGGATTCAAAGGATAATTATGCTATGCATGTTTATACTTTCCATATAAGTAACATTAAAAAGGAGGGCATTGATAATTATTTATTCTTCCACCTTGATAACCCCTTTGTATTCATGCTTAGATCTTCCTCTATTTGACTAATAGCCTCTTTTATAACCTCCTTGTTGCTACATTGTATTTTAGTTTTGTTGTTGTTAGGTATTATCTCCAATCCCATATTATTGTTGTGTAATTGGTGGAATCCAACTAGTTTAATGTTGCTACATCATTATTAGATTCTAAGGTGTTGAGTAATGGTATTACAGTGATGGTAGTGTCTAACTCAAAAAGAGAGGAGTCCATCTAACTAGACCTTAAGGTTGGTATTGTGATGAGATGGGAATCCATTAAGGACCTATTTGGTTTGCACAACATTTATCAACCTCTAGGCCTAGAATTGTATACTTGATTTAGGACACTTATTGTATAGCAATGGAGAATACATTCTTTGTAATATCTTCTTTGAGCTCTTAAAAATCCCTATAATTCTATTTATCATGATTATGTGATTTAAAAAAATTATAATACCAACTTTATGGGATTTATACATATAATTGTAGGATTTGGCACTACATTCTTGTGTGCCCCACTATTATACATATTTATATAACTCTATCTTAATCTTAGGACAATCATTTATGTGATTTATTTCTTTCCCACACTCCATGCACCATACACGTATCTTAGGATTATTTGCTTCATGATACAATTCCATCTTCTTCATAAAATATTGTAATGTATTTTCAATATTAGAACCCACCACAGGATCTTTCCCATAATCTTCAATTTGCTCCACCTAAATAGCAACAACTCTAGTATCTACTTTAGTAGTAAATTTAGTCTATGCTATAACAAACCTAATCTTGGATCACAATCCTTCTACAAACCATGAAACTTTATCTTTATCTTCTATGGAAAACTTCACTTTATTTATAAAATTTGAGAACCTGCAATCATAATCATATACTAATAATCTTGACTTCTATCTAATCTCATTTAGATCTTGAATAGTCTAACTTGAACATTTATTTATTTTAAATTATGTGATAATCCATTCCTTAACATGTTGTATATTTACCTAACTGATATTTCTATAGTATATAAACTTAGGTGTTCTTCCATTTAGTACCCTAATTAGTTCACACTCCTTTATAGCCTCATTAATAATACCTTTAGCTTGTCATTTAATCTCATATGCTAGTTAGTACTGCTCAAGGTTCATAGACACATCATATGGTGTCATGTTTTTAAATGCTCCTAATGTACCCATATTATAAACTATTATCAAGGGGATCTAATATGTAATTAGTATAGTGGGAGGATGTATTATGTCTGATCCTACCTTTACATTAATAATATTTACCTATGTAATGGGAGAGTTTGTCTATGCACTGTAGCTTTCTATATTTTTTACTTTTCTCTACTTAATTTCAATGAAACCTATGGACTCAAAAGTTTTACAAATTGAGGTTGTATCAATTTTAGTACCCCATCAATGCACTTACTCTAAAAATGGACCTTCCCAACTACTATCTGCTTATCCTTTTGGTTGAAATCTTTTCCTAAAATATAACAAATTAGGTTGTGGGTATGTGTACTCTTCTAGGGAATGATTCTTTCTTGTGACTTATTCTCTTTCAATGCTTCAACCTCTAATTATTCTAAAACTTTATCCTACTTCTTTGTTGAATACCTCATGTCCTTCTATTTATATCCATTATTTTAGTTATATTCTACATATATAAACTAACTAATCTACCTCTACACTATTTTCATATTCATCTTCAGACATTTCTTTTTCCTCCCACTCTTCATCACATATTTCTTTTTGTTAGTATTTATCTTCTTGTTTCATCTCATCTTTCTTCATTCTTTTTTCTTCATCCCTTTCTTTTTTCATCACTTATTCCTAATCATTATTCAACTATTTTAATGTTACTCTTAACTATACTCACAACTACCTAGGTATTTTTATATTTACTTCATCTATTCTATTATCACATCTCATATTTTAAATCTAGACTCTTCCTCTTACTCTTATTACCTCATGTATCCATTCTTGATTTAGGTCCAAGCCTTATGTGTTAATCCATATTCAATGGATTAGGTACCATGGCCCTATCCACAAAGAACATATTCACTAGGATAGTTATTCATTACAAAAATTTCAATTCAATTTCTCTAACAAACAAGTCTTTGGTAGTTTTGAAAGTTATGTATCCTTACACTACAAACTTAGCTATATATCTATATATTGTATTAGTATCCCAATGATCTATTGATCTTATCTAGTTGATTTCCAATATCTACAACCACTAGTATAATTTGGAAAATAAATGAATACATGACTAAAAATTTTGGATAACTATAAATGACTAAATTCTACTAATTTTCTGTAGCATAGTTATAAATGACTAAATAAATGAATAATTTGATCATAAATTAAAAAACACAACTAAATAATTACTCACATAAATACAAATTAGATAATATGATATTAAAGTGGGTAATTAAAAAAATTGAATTAAGTAAATATTGGTGGGAGTGGGTTGTATTACATGCAAGGTTAATAACAAATTGGGAAATTATTTGTAGGAGTGGGGAGTACATTATAATGTAGAATTTAGCATAGGTAATTCAATGGAAGAGTGGGGAGTACAATTGACATTATTTTTTCAATGCATCTCTCCAAACAAGAAGGTTTATTAATTATTAATGGATTTGAATCCAACCAAAGAGTGTTTGTGTACCAATTTGATGGCATGAGGCATTTTGGGTTTTAGCATATAAGTATAACAGCTACTTGTATGGGTAATAAAGCTCATTTGGAGAGGACCTAAAGACTTATAAAAAGGTGTGAACGGAATTTAAAGTTTGATACAATGAATTTGAAATCAACAAGGCCCTCTATAGTGAAGTCAAATTTGGGGATGCCCTCTAGAGTAAATTCAAAACCCTCATTACATTAAACACAAATTCTATAATTTTCTTTAATAGAAAATGTATCTACTTAGGAGAATAAAATCAATGTATTGTAAGAGATGAGTTACATAAATAAGAGGGTATCTTGTCATAATACATTGACTACCATATAATAATTTGGAGTTCTTGAGATTGTGAAAGAATTTGATGATTTTATTCATTGTATAATCAATACAATGTAGTGACCATATCTTGAAGTTGTTTATTTGTGTTCCATGTTAGCATGCATGGGTATGGTATTAATTTCTAATTATATAACCAATTCACCAACATAATACCTAAGGTTTATTTTCACTAAGGAGGGTTTGTTAATTGTTAATGGAGCCAAAGCTAATTAGAGAGGGTTTGTGTGCTAATTTGATGGCATGAGGCATTTTTTTATTTTAGCATATAAGTATAGCAAGTACTTGCATGGGTGATAAAACTTGTTTGGAGAGGACCTGGAGACTTCTAAAAAGGCAAGCAAGGAATTTGAAGTTTGTTTCAATGAATTTGAATTTGGCAAGGCATTCTATAGTAAATTTAAATTTAGGGACACCCTCTATAGCGAATTCAGAGGTAATTCAAAACCCTAATTACATTAAACACAAAATCTATATCTTTATGATTGGAAACTATATATAACTAAGAGAAAAAAATTGATGTATTATAAGAGATGAGTTACATAAATAGGAGAGTATCTTGTCATAAGACATTGATTACCATATAACAATTTGGAGTTCTAGAGATTGTGAAAGAATTGGATACTTTTATTAACTGTATAATAAATATAATGTAGTGACCATATCTTGAAGTTGTTTATTTGTGTTCAATGTTGTCATGCATGGTTATAGTATTAATTTATAATTTTTTAACCAATTCACCAACCTAATCCTTGAGGCTCCTTTTCACTAAGGAGGGTTTATTAATTATTAATAGAGCCAGAGCTGACTAGAGAGGGTTTGTGTTCCAATTTAGTGGCATGGGCATTTTGGGTTTTGGCATATAATTATAGTAACTACTTGAAGGGGATATAATTATTGTTTAGAGAGGACCTGGAGACTTATAAAAAGGTGGGCAAGGAGTTTAGAGTTTGCTATAATGAATTTAAAATTGACAAGGCCCTCTATAATGAATTCAAATTTGGGGACACCCTCTATATTGAATTTAGAGGCAATTCAAAACCCTTATTACATTAAACACAAAATCTATAGATTTATGATAGGCAACTATATCTACCTAGGAGAATAAAATTAGTGTATTATAAGAGATGAATTACATAAATATGAGGGTATCTTGTCATAAGACATTGACTACCATGTACAAATTTATAGTTATTAAGATAATTAAAGAATTGGATGCTTTTATTCCTTGTATAATCAATACAATGTAGTGACCATATATTGAATTTCTCTATTTGTGTTCCATCTTATCATGCATAGGTATGGTATTAATTTCTAATTTTGTGACCAATTCACCAATCTTATCCCTGAGGATCCTTTTAACTAAGGAGGGTTTGTTAATTATTAATGGATTTGGAGCCAACTAGAGAGGGTTTGTGTGTTAATTTAATGGCATGAGGAATTTTGGATTTTAGCATATAAGTATAGCAGTTACTTGCATGGGTGATAAAGCTTCTTTAGAGAGGACCTGAAGACTTCTGAAAAGGTGGGAAAGGAATTTGGAGTTTACTGAAATGAATTTGAAGTCAGTGAGGCCCTCTATAGTGAAATAAAATTTGGTGATGCCCTCTATATTGAATTTAGAGGTAATTCAAAACCCCCATTACATTAAACATAAAATCTATATCTTTCTGATTGGCAACTGTATCTATCTAAGAGAACGAAATCGATGTATTATAAGAGATGTGTTACATAAATAGGAGGGTATCTTGTCATAAGACATTGAATACCATGTAAAAATTTGGAGCTCTTGAGATTGTGAAAGAATTGGATGATTTTATTAATTATATAATCAATACAATGTAGTGACCATATCTTGAAGTTGTCTATTTTTGTTGCATGTTATCATGCACGGGTATGGTATTAATTTATAATTTTTTAACTAATTCACAAACCTAGTCTTTGAGGCTCCTTTTCACTAAGGAGGGTTTGTTAATTATTAATGGAGTTAGATCCAACTAGAGAGGGTTTGTGTGTCAATTTGATGGTATGACGTATTTTGGATTTTAGCATATAAGTATAGTAGCTACTTTCATGGGTGATAAAGCTTATTTGGAGAGGACCTAGAGAATTATGAAAAGGTGGGAAAGGAACTTAGAGTTTGTTGTAATTACTTTAAATTCGGTGAGGCCCTCTATAATGAATTCAAATTTAGGGATGCCATCTATAGTGAATTCAAAGGTAGTTCAAAACCCTCATTACATTAAACATAAAATTTATAGCTTTTTGATTGGCAAATGTATCTAGATAGGAAAATAAAATTAGTGTATTATAAGATATTAATTACATATATATGAGGGTATCTTGTCATAATACATTGACTACTATATAAAAATTTGGCATTCTTGAGATAATGAAAGAATTGGATGCTTTTATTCATTATATAATCAATACAATGTAGTGACCATATCTTGAAGTTGTCTATTTGTGTTTCATGTTATCATGCATGGGTATGGTATAAATTTATAATTTTTTAAACAATTCACTAACCCTTTTTTTTAAATCTCCTTTTCACTAAGGAGGGTTTGTTAATTATTAATGGAGCTGAAGCCAACTAGAGAGAGTTTATGTGTCAATTTGATGGCATGAGGCATTTTGGGTTTTATCATATAAGTATAGGAGCTACTTGCATGGGTGATAAATCTTGTTTGGAGAGGACTTGGAGACTTATGAAAAGGAAAACAAGGAATTTAGATTTTGCTGTAATGAATTTGAGGTTGTAAGGGCCTCTATAGTGAAATCAAATTTTGGATGCCCTCTATAATGAATTTAGAGGTAATTTGAAACCCTCATTACATTAAACATAAAATATATAGCTTTCTTATTGGCAATTATTTATATCTAGGAGAACAAAATTGACATATTATAAGAGATGAGTTACATAAATAGGATGGTATCTTGTCATAAGACATTGATTACCATATAATAATTTGGAGTTCTTGAGATTGTGAAAGAGTTGGATGTTTTTATTCATTGTATAATAAATACAATGTAGTAACCATGTCTTGAAGTTGTTTATTTGTGTTCCATGTTATTATGAATGGGTATGGTATTAATTTATAATGTTGTAACCAATTCACCAACCTAATCCCTAAGGCTCATTTCGACTAAGGAGAGTTTATTAATTATTAATTGCTATAGAGTGCTCTATATCTTGTAGAGTGCTCTAATTCTAATTTTATAGAGTGCTTTGTATCCTATTTCTATGAAGTGCTCTAAATTCTAGGAAAGTGCTAAAGAGTGCTAAAGAGAATGAGTCACTATATTATTTTGATTATTTTTCTACTTTCCATTGGCCTTATCTTATTCATATTTTGGTAGCATATCTAAGTTTATATGCATGTTAGAGATCCATACAACTGCTATAGAGGATCCTCTTCAATCATTTACTTCATTTCTCAGACAGCTGGATATGTCCTTAAAAACTAATTACATATTATCACAATAATAGTTGGTTTTGTGTAGTGGCTGTGGGCTCCTATATGTGAAACTCTATAGTTTTGATGGGTAACCTATAGGTGGAAAGCCTATAGCTTGGAAGTTACTATGGGTAACTTGTAGGTGAAAACCTATAGTTTCTACATGCAATCTATATGTGGAAACCTGTAGGTTGGTAGTTGTTATAGGCTAGAAGCTCTTTTTACTGTGAGCTTATCTATAAGTGATGTGACCAAGTAAGATTCCTACAGTCTTATTATACCATTTAAACATTTTTTAAATAAGGTTACACAAGTATAATATAATCAAATAAAAATTACCATTAATCCATAACACAACATGTATATATTAATGCACAAATATAATCATTCATTCATTTACATGAGTCATGGATTTTTGTAAGGATTCATATAGAAAAAAGATATACAAATAGGTATGGATGAGGCTATAAATAGAACAATTAGTGGCCTCATCATGCCTCCTACTTAATCTCTTACTTATCCTCGAGCAAGCCTTCTTTGCATTTTGAATCCACAATATTTTCTAAAATCTAAGGGCCCAATATATCCCATCCCTTCAAAGATATAAAAACCTTTATCATCATCTATGCTTTTCCACCCTTTCTTTTTTTCCTCTCTATCAGTTGACACATTCCCTTATCATAATTATCCTTGAGCCCAGTGACTAAAGCTCTGATTCTTATGCTAAAAGTCTCTCTACCTGACTAAGCCTCCTCATTACAAACAAATAAATGATCTTTTAGGTTTGACTAACATTGAAATCTAAAAAGAAGAGAATGCAAAATTAAAAAAAATATTCAATCTTTTCTATAAAATGATATCTAAAATGCTGCATTCAGAATATACCCCTATATTCTCACCTAAAATACATAGAAAATATAATACCCCACTACTACAATATTCAATAGAGGTATGCATGGGATGGTGAGACTATAGGTCAATCTACAAATGCTTACCACAATACCATGATAACCAAATATGAATAGTGTGGGGTGGTAGTGAGAACATACTAACAACTAAAGTAAATCACAAGCCTGTAAGGGGTAAATAGTGACACTATGGTATGGTGGTGAATAATTAGTCAACTACTAGATTTAACCTACCTTCTTATGAGAGTCCAAAATGGTGTGTATAGGGTGGTCATATGAGACTATCTAACCTACTATCCCACAACAAGTAAAGTGAAGGTGTGTGCTATAGAAGGGAGATTAAAATGTTAAATATACCATACCACTACCCCTCAATAGTCTTGATATGACAAAGTGGTACTATGGTATAAACTATCAAATCATTTAAATCATCAGTGATAATGATTACATCTCTAAACATGAACTGTTTGATTTCCCAAAATTAAAGTCATGTATTCAAACTTGAAATATGAATAGATTATGAAATATTTGACATGAATTGATATTAATAGTGAGGTGACTAATCTCAAAAATAAATAGTTTGTTTTAAAAGAAAAATCCCATTTGATGTTTAAAATCTGATATTTAAACTCATATTCCACAGTACCACATAAGGTAAATTTATCTCCTAACAGTACCTCCTCTCATAGGAAATCTTTACAAACTTCCCTATATGTGAAATCATTACTTGATTATCCTACAAAATATGAAAAATTGGGTTAGGGATTTGAGTGACATTAAATGATGGTTATCAAATGATAGCCCTTTTTAGTACTTCTAAACTATTTGACACTATTTTTTATAAATATCGGTGCTTGATTTTAATCTTTATCTCATTTGAGTCTATTATCAATTTAGAGAAGTTTTTAGTCATGGGAGGTGATAAGATTAGAATAGAGTTGTTATCCTATGATGAGACCAAAGTAGATGCCATGTTTTGGAGATTTGTTACAAAGGAGGCATTTCTCCATTCTTGGAATGCCTTAATGTATATGATGAGAATATCTCTTCCCACTTTGCCTTGAGCTAGGATGGGGACCGTAAAGTCCAAGTTGGTGGCATTCAATTTGAAATTAGTGAAGAATCTATATCAAATTCCATATGATTTTCTATGAGGGTAAAAGATTGAAGAAACTTGCCAAATTCCAAGACTCAGTGGGAATGAAAATATTCTCAAAGAAGGGGAGTCTTAAATGAAATTACAAGGAGGTTTTGATAAGGAAAGTCTGATTTATCCCTGGGATAAGGTATGCTTTACTATCATGAAGAATTTCACCCTTGAGGCTCATTTTAAATGTTTCTATCATTACCATTTTTTTCTTCTTAACCACTTTCATCACAAATTTCTAGTCAACTTTCCTTTCTTCCTATTGTCATCCTTGGAGACTTCTATCAAATTTGTTAAAAATGCTATTGCTATCAACCCTACTATTTCTACCATTTTACTTCACTAAGGTCTTATTTTCAAAATTTATCACTTTCACCTGGCACTGTGTTCTTCTAAACCTTTAAAGACCCTTGTGATTGATGATTCTTATGAAAGTGACATGGATGACCATATTCCCCTGAGTGTCGGATTTGGCTCTTTGGGTGCCCATGAGTCCCTTCCTAAGTCCAAGGAATTTGTCATTTTGAGATCTCCCCTCAATAAAAGGGGTTCTTCCCCTCTTTTTCTAGGGTTTAGTTGTCCATCCCTATCTTTAGATAAACATAGACCCCCCAATCTATCTCAATACATGGCTATAGAAGGTTGTGTGAGATAAAGACTAGTCCTTCTATCTCTATCAACAAAAGTAGGAAAGTTCTCCCTTAGGAGGATGCCACAAAGAAAAATGTGGGAAAGAAAAAGACTAAAAAAGTGGTGGGCAAAGAGCTCCTAGAACTAGCTATAGATAAAGAACACTAGGGGGAAGAAGTGGGTATTTCTAAAGCTAAGCCCATCCCAGATCAGTTGATTCACATGGAGGGAGGTAGCCATTTCGAGGAGTTGAATGACTCCACTTATGAATTGAATAGGGAGGAATTCAATGAAACTGGTGATGACAATAGTTAGATTAGAAGGGAAATGAAGGAAGTTAAAAATAGATTGCACTCGCTCCAAAAAAAATTGAAGTGTTGACTACTATTTACCTTAAGGTTATTCATTGTGTTGTTTCTTCTTTGATGATTCTACAGGAGGCCCTAGATGAAGATAAGGACATTGAAGAAACAATCTCTAATAAGGAGGAGCTTATAAATTTTGTTAAGGATGACTGGAAAGACTTGTTCAACAAATAGAGCTTCTATCATGGTAGTCTTCTAGTTTGTCTTTGGTTTCTGGTCAACTTTTGTTTGTTTGTTGTTAGTCTATTATTTGTGGCCTTTGGCCTATCCTGCTTCCCTTTGGAATTTTTGTTATGGGCTCTACACCCTTTTTACAGACATATCTTATAAAAAACATCTTACAATTGATTAAAACTGCATTATATTTTTTTTATTGTAAATTACCATTTTTTATCATGATGTTGAATCAATCTTTAACTTCTAACATGTTGTAACTTGTTCGTATATGTAATATTTCTATTTGCTTTTATGTTTTAATTTAAATTTAATAATATGTTTATTTTTATATTTTTATTTGATTTAAGTTTTATTTCAAGTTTAATAATATGTTTATCTCTGCATTATACAATTTATGGTATTTAATAAATTATCTATATCATATAAATGAAAATTTACTACTAAACTAGTAGTAAATATAATGATTATGCAATTAATAAATAATGTATCAATATACTACTAGTTGATAGAAATCAATGAATAAAAGTAATTAAATAAACTATCAAATGACAGTAATTAAAAATTAAAATGACTAAATTTAATTACTACCAATTAATAGAAATCAGTCAATTAAAATGACTAAGTATACTACTAATTGACATCAATTAATAATTAAAATGACTAAATATACTACCAATTAAAAGAAATCAGTGAATAAATATAACTAAATATATGATCAGTTGATAACAAAATAATGATTAAAATGATTAAATATACTACCAATGAATGGAAATCAATAAATACAAATAACTAAATATATTACCAATGGATGAAAATCAGTGAATAAACATGACTAAATATACTATCAATTGACAACAATTAATGATTACAATGACTACCATGACTAAATAAATGACTAGTTAACAACAATCAATGACTAAATATACTACCAAATTTATCAATTAAAATAACCAATAAATGACTAAAACTGATTTAATCATAAATTTGGTTGTGTTATAAATAACCAACAATAAACTACTAATAGTCGCATAACCAAGCTTAATCATTTATATGTAATTTTTAGTAGTTTTTAGTCATTTATTGCTAGTTTTCTACTAGTGAACCGATTTATATTTTCTTCAGTCCATATTATAGTTTCTTTTGTCCTTAATCTAAATCAACAATATTCCAACTTTACCAACTAGTTAGCTAGCAATTCAAAAACTTTCACCATAAAATTTCATAAATTTCTCCATAAATATGCTCTCGAATGATCTCCTAAACTATAAGACCAGTTCATCTTGATTCTTCTTCTAAAAAATTACATATCCTTTGGTCCAACCATATCTCAATATCTTTCTACCTTGGTAACCATCTTAGCATAATTTCTTCCAAAAAGAGGATCCACACTCATTGCACCACTATTAGTAGAGGTATCTGAAGCATCAGAACATGCTAAGGACAATGATAGATGTGAGATACTTCATGGGTGTAGAATAGTTTATCATAAAATATAAGAAATTAGATGACAAAAATATAAGATGCATTAATTATTCTATGTTATTGAGTAATTTAAGAGCAACAAATATTGTATAAACTAAAATAATGCATTTAGAATAGTTCAATTAGAAAGCAACCAAGACATTATATATGAGAGTGCATGAAAGGAAAATAATAAGAAATCATACAGGTAACCATAACTAGATAATATCTATTGATCTCTTCTAAAGGTGGAAGCCTCTTCTTCTTACAAACAAAAGTACATATAGATGTTTTCAATCTATGAGTATTCATTTTCTTCTCGTATTTGACACCAAAAGTGGAGTTTCTTCATATTCTAGCTTATTACAACTCATGAAGATAAGATAAAATAGACTATACAATGATAAAAATCAGTGCATAGTACACAAATATTAGATAAATATCCTGCACAGCTTTACAATCCACATTTTTCTACCAACAATATAATAGGAAAATATATTATTATGACAAATATAATTAAAACTAAAATCTTTTAACATCTATTATATTTTATAATCCTTATGGACGTAAATGTTTTATATCTAATATATTATTTTTAAAATTTCTTCCTAAATAATGTGAACACACAATCACTTATATCAAATGATATCACAAGACATATCTAAATAAATATATAAAATTTATATATCCAAAAACATATCATTATTATTTTTTAATTTTAAAATGATAAGAGTTATATTGGAGATTTTTATTATTATTAAGAAAATTGGAGACATGATCACTTATTATCAAATGTTATAATAAATCATATCCTAACAAACAAGTATATAAAACTTTATATATTCAGAATTATTATTATTTTTATTTTAAAATGACGAGCTTTATATTGGAGATTTTTGAACTTTAATTTCTTTTCTCTAAACAATGGTGATTGAGTGGTTCCATAAATTGTGAATACTTTCCTTCCTATTTCTATTTAAATTATTTAATGGCCAATATCATATTAAACTCCACTAAGAATATTATTAAGTATAGCTTGCAATTTAGAGTTTTGCATCTCAATGTTTATTTATAGTTGGAGGAAGCTTTAATTATATATGTACTTATAAATATTATTTTGTAATATTATTATGAGTGTAAGTGTGTTTTTTTTTTTTTTTTTCTTTGGTGGAGTGAAAGAACAATTTAATTAAAATTTGATTAAGTAGTTTGATTCGTGTGTTTAATTTTAATAAAATGAAATTTATAAATAATTATTAATAATTATAGATTAAATAGATTTATATTAAATAAAATTAATATTGATTAGAGTTTTTATGGGGAAAAAAAGTGTGTATTTTTATATTGATGTGTTTCAAATCATTTTTTGTGATTATAATTAAAAAGATTTTTTTTTTTTTGATAAATTATAGAAGCTAATTTGAAATGTCTCGATCTAAAAACATATATATTTTCTCTTAAAATTTATTATATTAAATATTATTATAAATATTTATTAAAAAAAATTAATGAATATAATTCACTTTTAATTAATATTTTCTCTATTATTAAATCTTTTTAAAAATATAATGTTGTATAAGTTACCATTATCTCATAATTCTTACCAATATAAAATTAATCGAATTAACATTTTATTATATATTTATACTAAATAAATATTTATATAAATATTTTTTATTTTAAATAAAATAAAATAAAATCTCTTAAAAATAATATTTTAATTTAAATTCTTTTTGATAACTTTTATATATATTTAAATAATTATTATTTTATATATTTTGGTATTAAAATATTATAATTTTTAAAATTTTGTATTATTCTCCTCTTTTGAAAAAAATGAACTACATTATATTTAGTCTCTACCTTTTAATAATTTAACCATACATCTCATAAAAGTTAATAATCTACATAATTTTCAAGTAAAACTATAAATAATTTTTTTCTTTTAAAAACATTAAAAATTATACTTTTATTAATTATTTTATTTAAAATGTAATATATTTTACTAAAATGACCATATTATAATAAGAAACATTTAAAAATGTCCACTACCATTGATTCTTTCCATTTTAACAAATATCCCTTTTTAAATATCGAAGTATAATCAATGTGAAAGGAACGAAAGAGGGTTCATATTTTTATATTAAGTCAAATGGAAAATAACTTTGTTTTTTTTAAGTAAAGTGGAAAATAAATTTTACTTTTATAAATTAATATTAATTGTAAAATATTTGTTTTATATGATATTTAATGTATATTTTATTATATAATATTTAATGTGTATTTTGTTTTATGTATAGTTTAATACAATTTTCAATTATAATATTTTGAATATATGTATGTATTTATTATTATTTATATCTATTATGATTTCTATTTTTAATACAATATATTCTATTTTATATATGCATTAAATGTTTTACATGTATTTTCTTTCACTATTATTTCCAGCCTATTTATTATGGTGATCTAATATTTTCTATTACTACATTTATATATGCATTGAATGTTTCACATATATTTTTTTTCATTATTATTTCCATCATATCTATAATGCTAATTTAATGTTTTTATTCACCACATTTATAGAAATTTGCATCACCTTATTGTACATTTGTATTGATTACAACTCTTTGACATGTAGATCGAATGTATTTTTCTCCAAAATTATAGCCATCAAATCCAACCCCTAAAATGGAAACTCATGATGATGTAAAAACTCTATTTTATCCAAATGTGGGCATCATTGTCATTTTTATATAAATACAAGCCATCAGAGTTTGGGGAAGCATCAACATAATACATTTCCTCTAATAAACTGCATCGCTAAACTAGAAATGATGAGTACACAGAATTTAGGCTTGAACATGATGCCTTTATTTTTCTCATCTTCTTATAAAAAGGATACACACCTTAAATTTGTTGCACAAAGAATGAGCTATATTCACACCCATCCCACTACATATTAAGTAATTACGAATCATTTTAAGTAATTATTTTTTTATATTTTAAATTTTGTTTTTCTATAAAATAAAATAAATTAAGATAATTTTCTATATTATTTCAAATAATAATATATACTATGTTGTAAATATACAAATTTATTATCTTATTTGTATAAATAGTATTTTACATTTTAATATATATTAAATAATTGAACAATCAAAGAAGATAAGTTTTAAATTAATAAATTATTTGCACAATAATTTATAATAGTTCAATGCCTATGAAGTAATATAAAGTCCCTTCTAAATTAAAAAGTAAAGAAAATATACATATCAATGCCACTATCCTCATTTTCTTTCTCTTCCTCCTTATCCTCTATCATTGTTACATTTGTCCCATCATACAAGGAGTACTCAATGGAATAATCAAGGCCGTAATGGTCCTCATCCTCTTCTTTGATATTAGTAACATCAATTATGAAAGATGGTATTTTAAATAAAAAATACAAAATGATAAAATTATGTGTTTTACATCATAATTTTCAAAATTCACAATTAATTAAAAAATATGTCTTAATGACACAACCATCTGAATGGGCCTAGTTGTTGAAGGTAGTTATCTCCAATCTTATGGCATTTAATACTACATGATATTAATATGTTTCATTCATGCCATAACACTTTCCCTGTGAAAATAATTATATAATAAAATTAGGTGTATTAATAATCAATATAAGATAAATTAGATAGAAATACAAATGTATGTAAAATAACTTATATAGTTTACAAATTTGTTAAGAAACTTATCTTCTCCTATTTTCCCAAGAGAAATCACTATTTTCCTTTTTTAAATCTCACTTTGTAAGATTTTTCTTGCTTTCTCTATCTTGAAATTAATTAAAATGTTTGGAAAATAATTGACTAAGTAAAAAATTGCATATCATTAATGTGATTTGTTAACCTGCAACCTTGTCGATTCCCTATTGTAGCCATTTTTTCATATAACTTGTTCTACATATACGTTTGTACTTAAGGAGGTTAAAGATTTATCCTCTTTACATCCTAAATATTGAACTTGTAAATTATAAATACATTTAAAAAAAAAATATTATAACTTTTTTGAGTGCATGAATGGTTGACCCAATAGCATAGATTAAATAAGCATGGAAATTTGAAAATAAGGGTAGAACAAGCAATTGATTTTGTAGAAAGTGATGTAAAGATGGAGGATTGTGAGGTGGTTAGTAAAGGAGAAGACAAGTTGATGGTTAACGAATGGTTGTGAAAATATGTCAATAATTAGCTATGAAATGATTGTGAATATTAGTTGCATAAATAAGATGAGGATTTAATGTGGAAATATCATAAGGCTCTATTGAAAATGGATACAAGGAGCATGGATATATAAATATGATGAAGATAAAATGTGGAAACATTATGAGAATTGGCTACAAATAAGAAAAGAGGAGTGGATATATAAGAATGTGTAAAAGTGCCACATAGGAATAAAAAATCATAGTCAGCAAGGGTTTTAAACTTGAGGGGTAGGTCAAATTTTAAAGTGGTTTGAATTTGAGGAGAAATATGATATCATGGTTACTACAACAATATTATATTTACTTTATAAATAACTATTTAACCCTAAATTTAAATGTGTTGTTTCCACTTTATAGCTTAGGATTAAGAATATAGAAATGAAATGACATAAGGATGATAATTAGATCTATAATAAGCCAATTAAATAATAAATTCAAATATAAGCATACATTGAATTTATTATGCTAAGTTAGTCTGAATATCGAAAGTATAATTAGGCTAGATATAGAAATGACAAAGAAGAGAAATACTTAGATTATGATGATGCTAATGTTGTTCAAGATCTAGAATAGGTTGAAAGCAGGTTGAAAGATAGTTCTAGAATAGTTGTCAAGTTCATGATCTAGTGCCTCTAGATATCTGGATAGTTATGTCATCCTTGGATATTCATGTCAATATTATTGTTTGAGTCTAATGATAGTGTCTTGTATGGAATATCTAGTGAAAAAGGATGAGACCATCTAGATGATTATAGGTTTGGCTTCACCTTTGCTCTGGTGCATTCATATCTAGGTCATGGATAGTCACTCTTAGTGAAATGAGAAAACATTAACTTTCCATATTTAATATAACCTTAGGGAACAATGGGTTAGTGGTAACATGGTGTCATGGTGATCCCAAAGATCCCACCATCAAAGGGTACTATCTACATAGCCAATACTATAATAGAGGGCCTTAGACTCATGTAGTTCTCTTCTATGTGTTGGATTGTGTATGAATCATGCAATGTGTGTAAATTAAGTATAATAATGACCTAGATTTTAACTTGGCAAATCAACTTTTGGATAACTTATTTAGTAATTCATACCTATAGATGTGTACTCCCTAAGACTGGTTTGGAAATAGGAATAAATAGGGAAGTTTTCTCAATTGAATGCCCTTTGAGTGCTCTCTAGTTTGAATGTTATATGTCTTTTTTACAATGAGGGTTGATCTTGTATTTATATCAATACCTTTGGAATGCTAACTCAAATTAAAGAATTTAGGCCCATATTGGAATACATTTCATTTATAAATTATATGACTATAATTTACTAAACACTTGCATTAGGTAGGATAATAATGTTGACACTACGATCTATCTTGGATGTTAGTGTCCAGGGAGTAGAAAAATATGTACATATTCCAAACTTGTAGAGGTGTTAGATAAACACATTTTAAGCATTCTAGGCAAGATATAATGTCTATATCATCAATATAAGACTAGTCAGACTAAGAGATAGGTCAAAATGCATAAGATAGAGTAAATGCAAGGTTTATGGAAGGAAGGAGAGCATATAACTAAGAGGGATAACCAAGGTCTAAGTTTTTCATGTGTACAAGATTGAGGTGTTATACAATTAAAAAAATCATCTACATTTTCCCCCTCTTAATCTAGTAATGAAATTGCTAGTTTGAAGGAAGGGAATAAGTACATAGGTGTGTCTCCACACCTTTTATTTACTTGATTTTAATTTGAGTGCTCTTGTTGTTCACTGATTGACAATCAAGAACATGTTATAGTATAAAATAAGTGTATATAATATAGGTTAAAATTACTTGAAATATATTAAAATTGAAAGAGCGAGGTTTAGGAGTACACTTGTGTGTTGGTGTAACCAACTTGCCTATTATCAATTTTTTTTCAAAATATGTATCATTGTAAGGCTCTAAAACTAAGACTAAGAATAAATATAATTTATTTTTAAATTGCATATATGCAAGGAGGTAGAGAAAGAGAGATATATTGGAAGGCACATGCCCCCAATTTTGGATCAAAAGTGAGTTACCACTTGGTAGTTGAGATTAGTTCAACTATGTAACCCAATGATACATATAACCTAGTCAGGCTAGATGATCAAGTCCAACTTAAAAATTTGGAAAGATTAAGTGATTTGATCACCTTAACCATACCAAAAGGTGAACTAACTTTTGCAGTATATTGGCTCAATATGGTATGTAAAAGTCCATGGGGTATCAGTATGTGCAATGATTTTGGAATCTAAAAATAAATTAAATTTTGTAATATTAGGCACATATTGCATACCATATGCACTTTAGATATGTCTCAAGCTGAAAATATGTATAAAAATGGTACCAATATATATAATTATACCAAAACTATGAATTTGAATCATATATTTGTGTGTTTTGGCCAATTCAAGTAATTGTGTAAGTGTACACAATATGTTTCCAAAATATGCCCCCACTATAAATTAGAAATGTTGAATACTAAATAAGTGTGGATAACATGCTTAATATAGACATATAAAATGCAAAAGTGGATGACATAAGCATGGCTAATGACACCCAATCCATATGTCTTCCTACTTACTTACATAACCCTTCCAGGGTATTTTTTCATTGATTCCTAGTCATCCATAGCCTTCTAGACTTAACCCTTGCAAGCTTAGGTAGCTCTTTCAGGCCTAGATCCATCCCCCTAGGTCTCATTACCTCTATAAAATAGTACCTAACTTGGATAGGAGTGCTGAAATGTAGGGTATCTTGATTTTGGCACTATTGTCCAAGTGTAAAATTGGTCTTAATAATTAGATTCTTTTGGATCCCTATCTTTTTTCTTGTTAACCTAACACAAATTAATTTAACCCATGATCATTAATTTCCTTATAAAATTCCATTAAAATTTAATTTAGAAGGGTTGACACGCATATACAAGAAACAAGCAAGAATACAAACAAGTAAACTCAAGCACTCTTCCATATTATCTACATATAGCCTTTCGAGATCATTTCAAGATTATTCAAACCTTTACACCAGTCCAGACCATCCAAATTACATCCAGTTTTGCATCTAGTTGCATTTATCATACAAAAATTACACCAAACACTTCAATGGGAGAACTATGTTAGCCTGATCACTCATCAGAGTATTGGTATGTAGGCATCATGCCAACACATGAGGTGTGAAGTATGTCTAATGTATACTTTACACACTAACCCCTTATCTATCTTTTCTAAGTTTCCATTCAAGTTTAAAAACAAAGAGCTCCTAGGGATTTTAACATTTAAAATAGATGCAAATCAAGCTTCATAAACATCCAAGCTTTGATATTTTACTGATAGGGTAACACAAACCTACTAAACAAAAGCTAGAAAGCTTAGACTACCTAGATAACAATGCTAGAAAAGGAGTACTATGCCAGATAGTAAGGTGTCCCACTTTCGATGTTATTTTCCAATCTAGAAATGAACCTCAAGAGCTAGTTTTTGATATTTTTGTAGTCCTTCTCCTCTAATATCAGACCCTATTTTAGTCTGGATCATTCAGAATAAGCTAAGTTAGATTTTTCTTTTTTATTACTATATTTAGAAAAGACAAAAATACAAATCTATTTACACAAATTAGTATATTAATATTATTTATTGATTTAATTTTCTTAGACTTTTTTATTTAAATAGGAATAAAAACCCATTATTCTAAAAATAATAAAACATTTGGTGAACCCAACTTACTTTGAATTTTCACACAAAAACCCTAGAAACTCTAGGGATAATTATTTATGATTTTTTTCCATAATTTATTGATTTTTCTTGGATTTGAAAATCATAAATCTACAAATTAATTGAAAAATTATCATATATTTTGTTAAAACCCTAGTTTGCACATACTAGGTCCTTTTTCCATACAAACACATTCCAAACACTAGGAAAAATATATTGATAATTTTAGAAATATTTTTTGATTTTTCCTAATTTTTTTAGGAAAAATTCAAAAAAATTTATATAAATTCATATATAATTTTTAAAATTATCATACTAATTTAAAAAATTCATTTAAAAAACCTTAGTTACATAAACTACTTTCTAGTTATTTTTCACTACTTTTCCAATCATTTTTTGCATTTTTAGTTGCATATCAAACTTAAAAAATCAATTTCAAATTCAAAAATTCATAGTATTTTTCATAAATATTTTTGAAAAATCCTTAGTTTCATATACTAGCACCTTTTTTCTTCTTGAGGTATCACCTTACATGTTTAGGAGATCCGTATCCTTTCTATGCATATTCTAGTTCCTTATTTAGATTATATCAACTTAATATTTTCTACTATTACCCAAGTTGTTTTAATTATGTCACCTAAGTTATTTAGATCTTTTCCTTCAATATGAAGTGCAAGACTTAGTGTAAATCCTCATGAATTTACCTAGATTCTTGCAACTCAACCATATACCATGGATAAACAAGCAATTTAGGTTCTAGTAATAGATTCTAGACATCCAAATTACACCGATATTAATGAGGATAATTTTAACAAAGAGTAGTATGAAAATAAAAATGATGATATACACACTGATGCTCATGTTCCACTACATTATACTATTGATCCACTTCCACCCATTATTGATAATGAAGTTATACTCAATGAAGATTTGATTTTACAAAATTTTAGAGAAAGACTTCAGGAACATCTTAAAGATCATACATTAATTCTACAATCTATCATGGAAATTAAAAAGGATAATTAAGTTGAGTCTTCCATCCCCATAGAGAAACTAGTTGAGAATGACACTGTGGCGGAAAATATATCTTAACAACCCCCTATAGTAGCCCAACCTTCTTCTATGCCACCAACTATAGCTAGTACATCCCTATCTCTTGATGTGGTAGCCCTTGTGTAAGAGATAAGATCTCTTTAATCCAAGGTTCAACATCTTGAGAAAGGTACCATAATACCTATATAGGATTTGGATTCTTTTTCTTTACTACATACACCATTGGCACATCACATTAATTCTACACCCTTACCATCAGGTTTTGTTCAACCCAAGCTCACTCTATATGATGGCAAGGGTGATCTAGAGACAAATTTGAGATATTTTTACATAGAATGTTTGAACTATGTACCCAATGACTGGATAGTTACCAAGCTATTTCTTAGGAGTATAAATCATTATGCATTATAATGAAACTATTATCTACCAAATCAATCAATTCATATATTCAATCCTTTAGCTAACATGTTAGTAGCACACTTCAACATTAACATTAGTGATAAGGTTTCTTATGTATAAATTTCTCAATAGAAAAAAAGGTCAAATGAGCCCCTCACAGATTATGTTATTATATACAAGACTATTCTGGCTAAGCTAACTAGCCCCATGGTTGATCAAGAGTTACAAGACATATTTAAACATATCTTTTTACTAGCATTGCATGAATATATTATGTTTAAAATATTTTTTTCCTTCACTTAATTATGTCATACACTCAAGGAAAGAGAAGTCAAGCTAATTTCAATGAGAAAACTTAAGTAATCAAGTATCTCAGACACAATAAATAATAGTAATAACAAAGTCCCATATAAGGTCAAAATCAATGACAATAAGAATCAAAATCAACCAACAGTCAATGTGGCTTCAAAGCTCCCTCATCATGTGATTTATCAACACATCATTGTCATGCATTCACCAATCTACAATTTCTCTAGCTAGGGTTTTACAATAGTTATTAGAATGTAACATCATCACTCTCCATCCTATCTAAGAAGATAACCCAATGAATCCTCTTCCATGAGGATATGATCAACATGCATTTTAGAATTTTCATAGGGCACCATGCCACACAACAAAAAGATGAATCCGTTTGAGACATAAGATATAAGAATTGATAGATGATAATATACTTGATATGGGAACTTCAGTTGAGCCTCTAAAGGTAAATCCAACACAAGATAAATATTTGAAAATATTATCAGATCTATTTGCACAAAATTCTAAATAGGATAAGGAAGACACCTCAGGTGTTCACCATATATACCATGCACATCCTCCACTAGATACATACTAGGCACCTTCAGTTGAGGCACATCCTTTGAGAGGTATGATAGGTGTGTATGAGTCTAGATTTCTAGCTAGACCTTTGATATCTTTTTTAAATCAAGAGATTATGGAGGATATTATAGGTTATAATGCACTTCATAATCAACATATTCATAGTGTGCTTATTGATAATGGTTCTGGGCTTAACATGTGCACTTTTCCACTAGATAGCATTTGGGTTACTCAAATTAGGATATCACTCTAATAGACAAAGTTATCAGTGGTTTTAGTGGTCATATACAGAGCTCATTGGGTGAGATAGTGCTTTCACTATAGGTTGGTCTTACATATTTGGGAACACCATTCACTATAGTTCTTAGTGTAGGAGATTTTGACATATTACTTAATCGACCATGGATTCAAAAACTTAGAGTAGTACATTTATAGTTTATAGATACATAAAATTCATTCACACTAATTAGGTTATTACAGTCGATGGAATTTTTTATGAGTCACCACTCCCCACTTTAGAGCCATCTATCAGCTTACAAAAACTAACTCCATTTCTTCCACCTATTTTAATTTTTCCTCCAATTTTAGTTCCACTTCCACTTTAGATCTAGCCATAGTTGTGGCATCCATCATGAGTATAGATGGCTCTCACACCTCTATAGTTTTATGATTCTAGATAGCTTCTAGCTATAGTGTTCACACCTAGAGTAGTAACATTAAGGTCTCATGTAGCTACATAAAGAACACCTATTTAGAGATCTTCTTCTACTTCTAGATGGGTCCTTAAGATCCATATAGTTGCATCTACTTCTTAGATTTATAGAGGGACCCCACATTCAGTTTCCACTTTAGATATTTTAGATTAGTTACAACATACATAGATTTTAGCTTCACAATATTAGACATTAAATCATGCCTTATAATCACACATGATTTAGTTGTTCGATATAAGACACCATGATAGGGAGTCTCATTCGAGACTCATCGATTAGTATCATTTCTTCCTAGTTTTACATGTACATAATTTATATCAAAATACAAAAATAATATAAAAAAACTCAAAATACAAAAACATTCAAATATGTCAAAAATACCAAAAACATTTTGATTGTATGCATCATCCATGATTTTCATTTCTACCATCTTGCTTGGAATTAGATTTTTTATTTCATGCTATTATATGTCAATTTATCTACATTACCATGCTTCACTTGATCTCCTTTGAGTGTGTGTAGTGATATATAGCTACTTGATTGATTCAATCTACCCATTAATGGTGCATTCCTACTTTTACATTCGAGACACACATTGATATACATACCCATTGTGGGCATCTTATACATAAAAACACCATCCAGGTTATGTCAATCCTACACTACACACTCTGAGTTATCATACTAATGTACATTACTTACTAGATTACATAGATTACTATATCAAAATTTCACTAGTATCTAACACTTATGTATTTCTTAGCATATACATAGTCTTGTACTACACATGTCTTGAATACTCTCACACTTACTTTGATTATTTATATTTGATTCTATCTTTCTATTTATTACATGTTTTCTCCTCTTTCTTAGCATAGCTTATGTGATTACATTTCTAGTTCATGTTTGTCTTCTATTTATGCCTTAGGACATTTCTTAATGTATTTTTATTTTATTTATGTGTGCCTTAGGACATTTTATAATGTCATTTGATTGTACTCTTCCATGTGCCTATAGCCCCTATTTCAACTTTTCTTTTTTCACTTGTATGTGTATGTGGCACCTGAACATGCTTTCTATGCTTGCTTTCTAGTTTGAGTGACATGTGCCCATGTCCCTTGTTTTCATGGCCCCTTGGCCATCCATATAAGTTTTTTACTTCTTGATTGTTTTTTATTTCTTGTTTACTTTTCAATATGTGTAATGCCATGATCCACATCATGCATTTCCCTTGATTTCTTGGATGCCATGATGGACATCATGCTCCATCCCTCCAACTTAAAACTAACATCTAACATTTCTAGTTCTAGTTTAGTCTTTACACATGCTTTTACATTGTTATATCTATCTAGGCATACCCCTATTGATTTAAAAATATATCAATACAAAAATTTCTATATCTAAAAATATCTTGTCAAATATCACTACTATATAATATATCTATAAATCTTAACACACTTATAGGATTCTTTCTAATGAGGGCAGTCATTGTAGGTTTATAATTCCTACCCTCAAAAGAGGGGGAAATAAACATGGGTTTTGTCATAGAGATAAAATATCCTAATAGTCAAAATAGTAGCATTTAAACCACCTAGTTTAAAATCTAGAGGTCAAACTAGTTAGAACAAAGTAGAAAAACACTGACAGTTCTAGATCAATAACCAATTTCAGCATAAGACAACAACACTACAAATGGATAGTAACACTAAACATAGGGGTTTATCTATTTTGTCACTCTTATCCAACCAAAAAAACACTCAAGCTTTTTATAAATAGGTAAAAAGTTTAATCTAGATACAATTTTTTCACATCCAAATTAGTCAAAATCAGTACTTGAATAAAATTTTCTCAGAGAATCTAGATATAGGGGGTTATCATGTGTAGCATAATGGTTCTAACTTTCAATTTTAGATTAGATAGTTGACATAACTTCCAAATTAGAATCCATGTTTTAGACACTTGTTTTTTGGGGTAAAGTACATGGAAAATTAGTTTTTTTTTATTTTAAAGTTCAGTTTATTATCTAGGCATTCTCAAAAGTCGCCTGCCTTACTCTATTTGTAGGTGGTTGGCATCACTTTCAAGTTGAACTTTCATATAAGTTTAACTTTCTAAGTACCCAAGTTTTTGAGATGGCTTTCACATAAACCTAGTACATTAGTTTTAGAGTGGTTTTCATACAATCCTAATCTCTAACTTTCAAAATGGCCCAGAGTGGTGTTTCAATTTATTTCCTTCATTTCTTAGTTTTGAAAGTAGATAAAATAAAGTGAGTATTAAGGTGTGTGGATGAATACCTGGTATAATGAACACATTGATCCATATGAATGTGGGAAGTCCTCTTTGGCTAGGTAGAATAACCAAAAAATCATAAGAAGATTAAAAGAGCATGTTTTTAGATGGTAGGTTGAGTGGATTGCCTAGTGTATGCTAGATCCAAGAAGCATAAGGCTTTTAGGAGTCTATGGATACACTTTTAAGACAATTAAGTGAAAAATGATATAATAAATATACTTGAATTTAAATGATAATAAAATAGATATGAAAGAAGATAAATATTGTACTTAATAAAATACATTATGCAGAAGTATATTAAAGTCAGGTCAAGAGAATTAGAGTAGAATCTACAAACAAGTCAGGAATAAAACTAAGGGTTTGATTCATTGAAAGGTAGAGAAAATAACAATATATTATTTTCTCTGATAGTGACCATCAATGATCAAGGTAACTAGTGATGGATGGACTAATCGATGGTGGTTAGGTAACCAGCGATGGTTGTTGTGATTGGTGATGGTTGAAATAACCATCGACAATTTCCTATGGAAGATTAAAAGGATGATGGAGATGAGGTAATTGAGGGGTAGAATGAGATATATGGGCACTATGGATAAGGATGGATGTGTAGATATACTAATCAAGATAAAAAACTCAAATGATATAATAAAATAGTAAAATAAGTAAATGATACCTGAAGAGAGTTGAACATCATAAGAATACTCCTACCTTCAAAACTCATGTAGACATAGCTTCATGGTCTTGGACTCGTACACAGAGAGAACAAGTTAATCTATATGTAAATTTATCGATCCATAACTCTCCCAAAATCCTTATATTTATAGCATAAAATTTCTAAGGAGAGAGAATCTTGAGGGAAAGTTACTAAGTTGGGAGGGGATGAAGTTGCCTATTTTTGTTCATCTTTAAAGTTAGTTTTAAAGCAAGTTTCCATTCTAGAGGATGATTTTCTCAAAAAAATCTAGAGCTAATTTAAAATATTAAGGCAGGTTTCATGACCTTGACCATCAATGATTAGCATGACCATTGATGCTTACCCTAACCAATGATGGTCAAAGGGTCATGATTAAATGGGTGAAAAGGTCCAAAATGAAGTGATGTGTTTTCGAAAGTTTTTGACATAATGCTAGTAAACTAGGTGGTCCATTAGACACCAAGTCAATTAAGGGTCCATAGGTTAAGATGACATCAAAAACCATCATTATGTAATTTTTAAATGTTTACATTTTGCCATTTTTTGTTATGTAACTTTAATCAAGCTATAAAATAAAAATAGGTGGTAGGTCAAGGTCTAGGTCTAGTTGCCCTGAGTGTGGGAGGAAGGAGGTGTTCCCCCTCCAACTAGGAGTCAATGACATATGGGAAAATTGGGTCAGAGTTTGACAAAAGGTAAAAGGGATGTCACAAGGTTTTTGAACCTACAATGCATAAAGGGTGATGAAGTGCAAGTGCCAAGAGCACACAAAGACTTACATTGTCATGTTAGGATCAATAAGGTCATGTCTTAGGATAAGTGAGAAGGTAACTAGTCTCCAATATTGGGCATAGCTGATCGGGTCACACTCATTAGGTGTCCTATAAAGGGTTGGTGTTTACTTAGTTATCTAGGGTAATAAGTGCTCCCAAGAAGAACACAAATTTTCAAGTCATGCATGTGGGAGTGCATGTATAAAAAAGTTCCATCATGGAAAATTTGGTCAAGGTGGTCATTATGACCAAAGAAAAGTCATCAAAATGTGTGTGAAGAGGTTGGTATCAATGTTGAGATAGGTAAAGGGAAATGGGTTGGGTTATTAGTTGGGTAGAGATGGTTGAGCTGACTCTTAATGCTTGAGGTAAGAGGATGCTACCTACATAGTCTAGTGAATTATGAATATAATATGGACTTTAGGTCTAATGTAGTTTTGGGTAGGTAAAAGGAAAGGGTGGTCCCAAATACGTCATTGTTTAGTATTTAAGGGGTGACCCCAAGTAGAGGTATTACTAAGTGGTAAAGAAGGACGAGAAAGATAGTGTTGAAAAGAAAGGGATCCCTAGCCAGTGATGGTTAGGAACAATTGATGATAGTTAGGTAACCATCATTGATTGGGTTGGAAAGGTTGGGGGTATCGACTAATGATGGTTAGGGCCAATCATTGATGGTTAGTCAAACCTTGATAATTGGTTTAAAACCTTAAAACTATAAAAATAGGCAAAAGGATAAACATTTTATCTTTATTGGCAATTTGGCATTTGGTGATTGGTATTTTATGAGCAAATAGTATGAGCTAGTGCTTGGAAGTGGTGAGGTGTCCTAATGAGATTTGGTCATTATGATTGGGGTTGTAATTGAGTGGAGTTGAGATGGCTATAGGAGATGCACATAGGCAAGTGGCAGGGCATAGACTGAGATGACACCACCAGTCATGAAATGAGGTATGTTTTGTTGTAAAATTGATAGGAATAGTAATATATGTTGAAATAAAATGGATTAAAATTAGTGGAATGCATAAAAAGGGTAGATGTGGGTCATAGCCTCATGACTTAGGGATTTGTAGTGTGAGTTTTTTAAGGGTTTATGATAATGCTTGGAAGGTGTGTTTGAATGGAGAGGGGTAAGGGGTAGAGAGAGAGAGAGTGATGAAGAAATGGTGGGAAAGTAAGTGGTTGTAGAAGTCGGGTATGGGAGAAAAGGTCAAGGGGTCAAGGCCTACCATCGATGGTCACCAATAGTGACTGGTAGTAGTTAACCTAACTAGTGATGGTTGACTTAGGGAGATAAAATGTGCCCAAGGAGATTATTGATGGTCAAGGGATCCATCGGTGGTTGAGGAGGGGGTAGGTATACATGTTAGTGTTAGGGTGGTTGTGAATATATTATCATAACATAGTTGTATAGGATAGTTTTATGATATAGTGGTAAGGAAGGAGGGTTAGGTGGTTGATTAAATAATATAGGGGTGAAGAATTTGGGTTGGGATGAGTTTTAATAATTGACAAGAGTGTAAATGGTTTGTAAAGAATGGGTTATGGTCTTTTAAGCATATAGGTTTTGAGTCGATGGGATTGAGTGAATATTTATTAGTAATATAGTGTTTGGGTTAGTTAAATTATGTTGTGTGTTTAGGAGAGGTTGAGTGCTTATAGGATAAAGAGGTAGTTAGGTTTATTATAAGAATAGTGAAAAGGTTGGTTGTGTGTTCATTGTTACCTAGTAGGTGGGATTGTTTCTGTGTAGGCTTCAAAGTGGATCTAGTTACATGATCAGGTTCTAACTATCTTCATAGAGGTGTAAGATGTGATGATTGTAGAGGATTAGCATCACATAAAGGTAGTGGGGTTTAGGGTGATGTATCATTATTATCATCTATTGAGATATGTATCAATGATAGTTTCCCTTATCTAGAGATGGGATCAAACAACTAACACATTCTGGCTAATGATTAGAGAGATGAGTATCTTACTAGATGATGTCCATAGGATCACTCAGTTACTAATTTGAGGGGATCTAATTTATCATATTGAGGGTGATGAGATAGACTACCTGATAGGTTGGTTATATGGAGCTGATAGGGACTCATGAATAATTACATGTAGGTGGTTTTAGCATCAATCCTTTATATGAAAGAGCTTCAGATGAGAGGCATATTCTAATGATGATGTAATTAGAAATGACTTATTTTTCTCTATCATATTTAGTAGGAGGTAGGTTTTGATGTGTGTTTCTAGGTGTACTATTAGAGTTGATATTTGGGGAGATGGTATTTAGATGGCAAAAAGTGCTATTAGTCTAGATTTATAGGGAGTTATGGGGATTCAAAATTCATATATAGTATGGCATTCATGTTGTATTTGATTTACATTATTGGGCATATGGGCACATTCATGTGATGAAAATATTAGGTCTACCTATGGATGGATATCTACCAATAGACTACAAGGTTGGGTTTTTGAGATGGAGGAGAGGAGCCATGATTACTAGAGCTAGTGGTGGCTCAAGATATTTAGAGTGGTTTTAGGGTACTCTAAATATTTTTTCTCCAAGTGATATAGTATGGAGACCCTATAAGACTTAGCCTATGTGGGATGGCTACTTGAGGCATACCTATCCACTATAGAGTTAGAGATGGGTTTACAAAAACTGAGATCATGAGATAGAGCTTATCCCTATGGAGAGAGTGACACATTAGTTTGTCCTCCAACAAGGTATTCCACTAGATTTTCCACACTATAGGAGAGAGGATGCTAAATTTTTATTGCCAGAGCCACAACCTCAAGAGGAGGTACTATATTATGAGGAGCTACTAGATAGAGTTAAAGATGATGTAGGTGTGATGGTAGATTATTCGGCCTAGTTTTAGGGGAGGTACATTGCTATTGATTTTGGGCTAGGAGATAGAAACTAGGGGCCTATGGAGTTTGACCCAGTAAGAGGACCAACTTAGGGGGATGCATAGGCAATAACTACATTAGTTGTAGATTAGTCCCAAATAATAGTATTATAGGGGTATATTTCAACTCTTTAAGGATAGATTTATACTCTTTAGGGCTAGTTGGGAAGAGTGACAATACATAAAGATCAGGCATATGCATAGGTCACCATTTTATAAGGTTAGGTGGCCACTTTATAAGGGTAGGTGGCTAGTTTATAGGGGTAGATTGTGTTGATGACAAGAGAGTGGGATCAGGTGAGGACCTCACTTGACTTAGTGACTCAAGAGAGGGACTCTTTATGGTGGCCCAATGGAGCAACATTGGCACCTCTAGGTTTAATGACATAGGCTAGGTACCTAGCAGCCATACATGAGTTATGCTATTATGAGGGCATTATGCTATCATAATGTCCTAATGAGTAGAGATGGGGAGAGTACTAGGTTAGATTGGTTGGTGGAGTGACACTTAAAACACTAGGTCAGTGGGTTATGGTAGTAGGTCAGCCAATAGGGCTTCCACTTGGGATAGGTATAGCTATAAGTGCTAGTGGTTCTATTTTAGGTGCTCTAGGGTCATGAACAAAGATCTCGTGTGATGTATTTTGAAATTTTGACATTGGCCTGCATGTTGAGATATGAGATGTATATGTGAGTGATAGATAGGTTCATTTATTCATATATATATATATATATGTATGTATGTATGTATGTATGTATGTATGTGTGTATATATATATATATGTATGTATGTATGTATGTATGTATATATGTATGTATGTATATATATATGTATATATATGTATATATATACATACACACACACACACATATATATATATGTATGTGTGTGTATATATACACACACACACACATACATATATATATATATACACATACATATATATATGTGTGTGTGTGTGTGTGTGTGTGTGTGTACATATATATGTATATATATATATATATGTATGTATGTGTGCGTATATATATATATATGTATGTATGTGTGTATATATATATATGTATGTATGTATGTATATATATATATATATATATATATATATATGTATGTATATATATACATATACATATATATATATATGTGTGTGTGTGTATATATATATATATATGTATGTATGTATGTATGTATGTATGTATGTATGTATGTATACACACACACACACACACACACACGTTTATATTGGTTCTAGTTCAGGTGCTCCAGGGTCATGAACAAAGATCTTATGTGATGTATTTTAAAATTTTGACATTGGCCTGCATGTTGAGATATGAGATGTATATGTGAGTGATGGATTGTTCATTTATTCATGTGTGTTTTTTGAGATGAGTTCATGTTGTTCATGCTTTATGAGATGAATATTTATGTAAGAGATATATGACATTGATGATTATTTTGCATAGTTCAGACATGCGATTCTAATTTATGATGTGATGCTTATAGAATGATGTGGTGATTTTATGTTTATTGATGTGGAAGTTTTGATTATGACACTTTTTTATTGATGTTATTATTTATGATGTAATTTCCATATGATGATGATGTTTTGATGGGTTAATCATAATGTAGTTTTGTATGTTTGTTTTGATGTTATGGTTTATAGATCACATGATGTTAATTTTACATATGTTTGGGAAAAATGTTAAATAAAATGTGTTTTTTGGTTAATGATTTAAAATGTTAAATAAAATGTGATGTGTAGTTAATGATTGGAGGGTATGGGTGTGGCATATGTAAGGGCAACATTCGTGTCCATATGTTTGGATAAGATAAAGAGTATGGTGTCTTTTTTTATTGAGAACTAAATAATAAGAATATATAGATGGATCAACTTAGTTAACATAAATCCATCAAATGTTTCATAAGATTGTGTTTTATTAAGAAAATTGGTATCCTAACCACTTCATTCCAAGTAAGCTCATAATCTCTTGGATTCATTGATAGGTGATAGATAGGGATTTGAATCAGTGGGTAGAGGAGAATAGAATCTATGGTTAGTGGAATGATTGACTTTTCCATAGGTGACCAAAGAACCCCAACAAAAAATTCTATGTCATTCATAAACTGTATAATAATGTGTAGACTGATCAATGTGAGAAGTCTACTTGTGCTCTAAAAGTTGATTACTACTTAATTAGATAGTACGTAGACTAATTAATGTGGGAAGTTTATAATTAGTAGATATAATATCCAATTGTGTTACCGAGTTTGGATTTTATTTTATTGATTTATAAGTTACTAAAGCTGATCAATGTGAGAAGCTTCAAATGAAAATTTATTGTAGCCATCCTTTGAGGGAGTGGTCTATTTTATTTTTTTCATAGCGATCCTTTGAGGGAGTAGTCTACCTTAAGTAATTGTTGATTTTATGTGGTAGATATCCTTCAAGGGAGTAGTCTATTATTTATTTTTTAAGTATGGATATATTTTAAACTAAAATTAGGCATGGACAAGTCTATTTAGGCTCAAAAGGTCTACCCATGTAGAAGTAGGATCTAAACATAGAAGGTTCGTTAGAGAAAGGGGTTTTGAAAAAGAATTGACCATGGGATTATATCTATTAAAATATGAAAATTATCCATGAGAACCATGATATGGGTAGATCCAAGTTACCCATATCATGGATTAGGTTATTACTGTGACGGATGAATCACATGGTTCTATACAATCAATTGATCTCAAAAGAGATAGAAAAGAAGGTTAATGGGCCAAGTGATGAGCTTAAACGAGACACAGGAGTGTGGTTGAACCTTGTTTTAACAATGAAAGAGATTCAAATGTGATTCATTGATGGGTTTAAGATCTATCCTACCTTCGAGAGATGATAAGAGATAAGCACTTGATCCATACTTATGGGTTATAATGTAGGGTTTTAACTAGTTAAAAGCAAACTTGCCTTTCTTGGTCTTTTCCATGTTAGTGATGTGTTGGTTTTCCTTGAGATTGAGATCTCTAATGTTGAATTCTCATGTTTTCATATGTTTATTATACACTCATTTGATACACTCTTGATAAATACAAAGGTGATTAAGGGAAAAAAAGTGATGGTCATCAAGAAGTTCTAAGCATGCTAAACATTCTTGATGATAGTCACTTTTAGAAAGAATCTCATGCAAGGATATGCAGAGAGATGAAATTTGGAATTCATGAGGTAAGACTACCTTGGCTCCAAAGATAAGAGAAAAAATATGTAGTACCTATAGCAGTTCAGATACTAGTGCAGTAAGCCCATAAAGCAAATGGGATATGGACATGCCAATCCTTGCCTAAAGCACTAACTACCTTAGTGATGATTTTGTTGAGGCTTTTGTTGGAAGCCTCAAAATGTCCATTGGGTTATGGATGATAAGGTTAGGATAATCTTAAGTCAATATCAAAAGCATCACAAATATCTTAGACTTTTATTATTTTTAAAGGATTTACCATTATCAGTGATGAGTTTGTGAGGAACACCAAAGTGACAAATGATGTAGTGGTTGATAAAATCAATGATTTTTTTAGCTTTGATTAATATTAGAGGGATAAATTCTACCCATTTGGTGAAATATTCCTTAACAGTGATGATATATTGATGTTGTCATGAGGAATTTAGATTGATTTCTTCAATAAGATCAAAACCCCACTATGAAAAAGGCTACTAGTTAGTTGATACTTGAATAACATTAGAAAGTGCATGACAAAGGTTAACATTTTGTTGACATTTGTAGCATTCCTTGACATAGTCACAATAATCCTGATTGAGTGTGGGCTAATAGTAACCTAGGCAAAGGATATGTTTAACAATGACCAAACCACTAAAGTGCCCCCCATAGATGTCATCATGTGCTTATTTGATGGTGTGAGAAGCCTTATTGCTATGAAGGAAATGAAGGAGGATACTATCAAAGCCTCATTTATAAAAAATATACCCTAATATTAAGTAAGGAGAGGTGTTTTGAATGAAATATCTATGAGAACTTGTAGAAATATCTAAACGGAGAATATCAATGTTAAGATAATCAAAGATTTGATCATACCAAGTATTGGAGGATGATGTTTCTATCTGGTAAATAGTAGGAAGATTAGAACTAAGGTAGGATGGTGTGATGAAATGGTGGATGGTGACAATTAGTTTAGATTCAATAGGTTAAGATGGAATTTGGGATACAAGGGAAGCCATTGTGTCTAAAAATTGGTTTGTAGAATGAGGGATTGATTGGATAATATAATGGTCAAATGATGCTAATATTTTGTCAAAAAATTGTTTATATTTCATAATAATGTGATTTTTGTATTGATAGGCTCCTATGACTTGGTTAATGACAAGTTGAGAGTCTCCAAAGATGCTAATGGTTTTGAATTTGAAAGCTAGAGAGGTTTGGAGAACTATGACCAAGGCATCATATTCAACTATATTATTGGTATATTCAAAATTGAGTTTAAAAGATAGGGGAATAGGTTCCCCATTAAGAAGAATAAGGATAATGCTAGCACCCCCACAATTTTTACATTTAGAGCCATCAAAATACATAGTCATTTGGTAGGTGGGTTCTTTTGAAGAAAGGGTAGCTATAGACTCACTTAGAAAGGTAAGAGGGAATTTGATTATCAGGGAGAAGAGCCTCAGCTAGTTGGTCTAAAATTACCTATCCCTTAATGGACATTTATGGAAGAAACTAAAGATCAAACTTAGATAAAATCATGAGCCACCTAGCCATACATTAGTTGTAATATATATTGGATTGCATGTATTTGAGGGGGTCAGTATTAGTGATGATGTAAGTTTTGTGGTTGAGAAGGTAGTGACAAAGTTTAGATGCAACAAAAACTAAGGCAAGGCAAAGTTTTTCAAGATGTGTGTATTAAGTTTCATATTTAATGAGGGTGTGGTTGATGTAATAAATGGCTTGCCCTTTATTTTAGTCATCATAATGAGTGAGCATGGCCCCTAAAGAATGATCAGTCATAGATATGTATAAATAAAAGGGTTAATTTTCCTTTGGGGGAATAAGGACTGGTGGAGAAAGAAGATACTCCTTGATTTCATCAACGTCTTGTTGACATTCTTTGGTTCATTTAAAAGATGTCTCTTTTTTAAGGAGGTGGTGAAAGGGTTGACAATGATTAGATAGCTGGGAGATAAAGTGATGAATAGACTAAAGTTTTCATTGTAGGCTATGAAGTTATTTTAGGTTAGTAGGGGGAGGAATTTATAGAATGGCTCAAAATTTTGTAGGGTCTATTTCTATTCTATGGAGGGAAATAATAAATCCCAAAAGTTTTCTTGATAATACCCCAAAGATACACTTCTTTGGTCTGAGTCTAATGTGATAATGGATAAGTCTTTCAAAGATGATAGTGAGAACAACAAGGTGATCTTGGTAGTGTTTGGATTTATCGAGAAAATCATTAACATAATCCTCAACTATTTTTTGGATGAGGTCATGATAAATGTAAGTCATGGCCCATTTATAAGTGGCTCCTGCATTCTTTAAGCCAGAAGGCATGAATTATAGGATAAATTTCCCCATGGGGTGATAAAGGATGTTTTATGTTGATCTTAAGGGGTGATCAAGATTTGGTTGTATCTTGAAAATCCATACATAAGGGATAATATTTCATGGCTAGAAATAAGATCAATAAGTTGTTATATATTGGGTAGGGGAAAGTCATCCTTGGGGCATGCAAGGTTAAGATCATGGAAATCCACACAAAGGCAGAGTCACCTAGGGGGTTTGGGAACAACAATGATATTAGAGACCCATTGTGGATAGTTAGTGGGTTGAATGATGCTGATAGATAAAAAGCATTGAAGTTACTCTTTGATGAGAAGAGTTATGCAAGGGTGCATATGGTGAAGCTTTTGTCAAACTAGCTTAACTTTGGGATGGGTAACGATGTTATGAAGCGTGATGGAAGGGTTAATGCCAGGCATATCCTGATAAGACCAAGCAAATTCTATGCTATGGTTGTAGAAAAAATATTGATAGTCTCATTATTCCTCAAGGGTTAAGGATTGGCCAATATTGACAATATGAGGGTTCTCCTAAGTACCCAAATTAACTTCTATGGTTGATTCATTAAGCATTATTTGGTTTTTAAGAGGGAGGTATTTTTTAAGAGAAGATTCCCCTACACCTAGATAGGTAAGAATAGAATTGTCATCTTGATGTTGGATAGTGCTAATAGTGAGTGAGTCATGTGTAATCATTTCAAGGTGGATGAGAGGAATGGTTTTAGTTTGGCCTTCCCATTGATAAGTTAGGGAACCCAAACTAATAGTGTTGATAAAAAAAAGTCAGGTGGGATGATGTTGATGTCTTCAAATGGAGTTGGTAAGGGTAGAGGTTATTCATATTGGAATAGTGAGGTTGATAAGGGTAAAAGTTCCTCAAATGGGAGAGGTGAGGTTGGAGGTTATCCAAATGGGAGAGGTGGGATTGGTGAGGTTAGAGGTTCTCCAAATGAAAGAGGTGGGACTGATGTTGGTGATGTGGGCTCTTCTGGGGGAACATACCCTAAGCTAAAGAACTCATAAGGTTTTTAGGTTTTAACAATAGGAAGTTTTTGGGGTCCTTATTTAAAGAGGCCAAAATTAAACCCTTTCCAATTGCATCGATGAAGGTACTTTTGGGAAAAGGTCAGGTCATTAAGATAAGAAAATTTGGAAGTGAATGGCTGGATACAAGTCATGGTGGTAGGAGTAACAAGTGGTTTATCAAGTCTCCCATAGACAAAATATGTTCTATTTTTAGGAAGTCCAAAGGGGATGAGAGTGCTGATATTGGGATCATATGATGGATCATTTTGAAGGTTCCCAAATTCATGTGGAGAAGGGAAATCATCCAAAGATAAAAGTTGATATTACCCTAGCGTAAGACACTAAAACATGGCTTACAAGGGGTGTTCAACTAGGATTTGAGATGAAGGGATGGTTAAACTAGTGGATGCTTCATCATTGTTGAAGATATAAGTGTTGGTGGGTTAGTTTGATGTGGTGGCTTAGTTAGAGGTTTGTTGTGAAGAAGATGAAGGTGAAATAAGAACATCATTGGGCTGATATGTCTATTACACAAAGCAAAAGGACTTGGATTGGCTTTGATTGTGATAACTTGTCCCTCATGTTCAAATTTGACACATTGATGAAGTGTAGAAGGGATGCATCCCATGTCATGAATCCAAGGTTGGACGAATAACACATTATATTAAAATTTTCCTTCTATAACATAAAATAATCTAGGAATAGTTCGAGGCCCCAAACAAATGTAGAAAATAATTATTCCTAGAGTGGTGGCCAAGGTATCATTGAATGAATGAAAAAATATCAATCTTTCCAACATGATATTTTTAGGTAGTTGGATTTGATCATAGGCATGAGAGGAGATGATATTGATCTTTCCCCTTGTCAATCATAACTCTTTTGACATGTGTGTGATTGATGGATGTTTTGATAAAAATAGGGGAATCAAAGTATTCGTTGTGATAGGAAAAAATTCTAGATTCTTGAAAGGTGACCATGGTAGCACGTTGGATGGCTCTAATCAAAGTTGCAAGAGGTTGGTGATCATCTGGTTGGACTTCTATAGAATGCAATGCTTCGATTAAAGCTTGATGATGTTGAGGTGAGGTGCTAATTATGTCATAAAGACTTATTTTGGTTGGTCATTGATGAATTTGTTTTAATACCAAGTGCTAGATGAATGGAGATGTATTAGAAGAAGAAGGGGTTCCCAAAATGAAAACTTTGGTCTTGGGTAGTTGTGAGGGTGAAGGTGTAGCTACTTGGGTTTGGTTGGTTGGTTGGGGAGCTGAAGGATAAGACCATGGAATGGAGGCCTTAGCTTTTCCCTTTTCATTTTATTGTATGAATTTACCCTTATCCCTCTGGTAGGCTTGAGACCAAGTTACCATATGAATGGTATGGATAAGAAGACTAGTTACTTGCTTTAGTTCCTCTATTTCACTCCTTGGTGGGAGTAGTGAAGTAGATGATTGGTAGGTAGATTGGATAGGTAGTAAAATAGGAAAGGGGTTTAAATAAGGTTCATCCGATAGATTATCTTCTTCTAAAAGGCCATGAACTATATTTTGGAGAGATTTACAATTCTTCATATCATGCCCAAGGGTCTTATGGTAAAGACAAATCATATTGTCATTAAACTAGGTTGGCTTTTGGTGAGTGGGGTCAAAATGTTTGATGGGTGGTAATATAATGGTAGAAGCTTGTAGGATCCTTCACAAGATAGTTGTATAAGACTTTGATAAGGATTTTGGAAGAGGTGGAGTTTGGATTTTTGGTGTAGGAATTTTAGTGGGCAAAGTTTTCTTTATAGATGTTCTTGGTGGAATAAGTCCAGTTGCTAGTTTAGAAAGAATTAGCTTTGTTATAATTGGTTTAGGAATTCAAAGTTTATATGATAAAGGTTTAATATATGGGAAAGTGGATGGATAAAGGTTGGTAAGAAATTATGATGAACTAGGAGATGGGCTTGATATAGTTAGAGTAAGTAATGGGAATGGTGGATGGATGTGGTCTGAAAATAGAAGGTAGAGGTGAAGGAGTTGGTATGGTTCTTCCTTGAGCTTGTGGTCTAGGAAATTCTTCCTTCTTAATGGCTTAGTTATATTAGGTTTTAGTTGGGTTGATGTGGTTAAATCCAATCACAAAGGAGGGTGAGCAAGATTAGGCATGGGAAGAACCCCTAAGTTCTTGATTGGCTTGATAAAAGAAGCATCGGGTGACTTGAGAATTTTAGGTGGGGGTAATTGAGATGGTTTTTAGGTAACTTTAAGAGGGGTATTTTGGGGAATAATAATAGGATTGAAAGTGTACTCTATTGAAGTAAAGGGTTTACTTTTATTTTGATACCGGAGTCCAAACCAATGCCAATAGGTGGCTCTATCAAAGTTAAGTTGGGAGGTGAATTATAAGATTTTAACTAGTCAGGAAAAGGGTTAATAAATGGTTTTTATTCCCTAATCAATAGTTTCAAATCTCAAACCCTTTGGGGAAGGAGCGGTTTCAATGTTGCTCACTTTGATGGAAGATTCCAGAGGTAATGATTGGGTATGTAGGGGTATTGTCTCTTTGGAAATAATTTCCAAGGGAAGTATGGATATTTATATAATTGGTGTGGTAAGGGTAATGGTTTCAAGTGGAAGGGTTGGTATAGCTTCTTCCTTAGTCTGGTTATCTAAAGAATTAGGTGGTATTTCTATTTGGTTTAGAGGAGTGGATGAAATGGTCGATGGAGTGGTTATCTACTTGGGTATTTCCTTTATAGGAGGGGTAAATGAAACTATGGTTTTATCAAATGAAATGGAAGGGAAAATTACCTCCTAGGCATCTAAATAAATAGTTAGTGGTTTTTTTCCCTCTATTTGGGTGATAGAGGTGATGACTTCTTCAATAGTGGGCACATTACTAATGACATTAATTATATACAGCTCATGTGAGTTGAGGATTTTGGTTGGACTTCATGGTGTTGGGTTGAAGGTGGAAGATTTGGGAATGGTTTTTAAAAAATATCAAGATATTTATTGGAAGGAGAATTTGGGTTATCAAACATAAGTTCCCCTTTATCAATTAGGTCCTAGACAATGCTCTTAAAGGTATTACATCTATTGGTATCATGTCCAACAACCCAATGATAATATCAATGATAATTCTCATTATACCACCTAGGAAGGGGGTATGAAGTATCAAATTATTGAGGGGGATTGATGGGTGGAAGTTGGATTAGATTGGATTTGATTGGTTTTTCTAGTACCAATGCATAGGATTCCCCAATCGGTGTAAATGGTTTTGAAGGAACCTAATTTTGGGTATGGTTTTGGAGATTAGAAGGATTATTGGTTCGAGGTGTTTGGTTAATAGTTAGAGGAGGTGCAATTTTGAGAACAACCATGTGTGATGATGCTTTTGCTTTAGAACTAGTTGGGTTTGTGGTTTTGGTGGAGGATGACTCAATGGATTTGAAACTAGAATTTTTATTTTAAAGCTTCAAATTTCCTTCATCCATAACACAATTTTTCAATTTGTGATCCATAGTGAATGATTCATCAAAGGTCCTAAAGGTTTAGACATGGAGAGTTTGATCAAGGTTTTTAGCACACCCCAAAGAGAATAACTTGATTAATTCAGGTTGGGCTAATGGGAAAGTGAGTTGATTAATGAGGCCCTTCCATATAGTAATGAAATAAATAATGGATTCATCCTCAATTTTTTTTGATGGAGTATAGATCAGTAATGGAAACCTTCTTAGATATGTTTATTTAAAAGTACTCTAAAAATGTTTATGCTAATTGATAGAAAGAAAAGATAGAATGAGTGGGAAGGACACTATACAAATCAAGGGCAACCCTGGATAAAGACATGGGAAAGGTTTAGAGGAGGAAAGTATCATCATAAGTGATCAAATAGCAAACATGATGAAAATGTCTTAAGTGCTACTGGGGATCCTCTTTACCTTGAAATTTAGAAAATTTAGGCAATTCCCATTAATGAGGGTAAGCATGAATGGGCACGAATGGGTGGATAGGCTCATTACAAATTTGGTCGTAAGACAAAATATTAGTTGAGGTGAGATGGATGTCTCCAATATATTTATTTTGTCCATGATCATTTTGATTAGATTAGGTTGGGGTTGAGAAAATAGATAATTAAAAGATTCATTTTGTTTAGGTCGTCTTGTGGAAATGTATGAATAGGTAGTAAATGGTACCGAAGAAGCCATATATTGATATTTGGTGCCAAGTGGTTAAGATGGTGGTACATAAGAAATTCTTGGTATGAAAGGTTGGGTGGAGGGTGGTATGTACCCTTGTGGTTTAGAGACATACTAGGTAAGTTATCACATGCATTTTTTTAGTAAAGGATGTGGTTGGTATAGTTGAGGTAGGAGGAGGTTAGGAAGGTTGAGTAGTTACCCTAGTGCTAATTGGGGGAAGGTTTTGAGTCATGGAGAGAACTATGTTTTGAAGTGGGACTATGCTCAAGGGATTAGTTGTAACTAAAGGAAAGATAGAAACCAAAGTGGAAGATAATTCCATAGTAGATGGGGTGTAGTTGACTAATGGTAAGGTTGGACCCATATGGGGTGTGATAGGAGGTGTTTGGTTAGGAAGAGGAAGGTTAGTTTGAGTTTGGATGGATGGAATGTTGGAAGAGTCTTGAGTTCATGGTTGGGTTAAAGTGGTCTCCACCATGAGGTGGGATGGCATTCCAAGAGAATGATTGGAAGAAGGAACCAAAGCAAGGGGGTATGGTGAGCCAAGGTATTGAGGTAATGTTGTAAATAAACTAGATTATTGTCAAGAAAGGTAGTAAAGTCTAGATATCCTTCAGATATGGTTGGGATTATGGAAGGGGAAGGTGGTGGAGGAGAATGGTATGGTGAAGTGTGAGGATATTTTTCAACATCTATGGTATAATTTATGGATGAAGAAGAGGGTGGTGGTTGGTTGTCTTGATTTATCACTTATTTTATAGTTAAAACCATATGAGAAAATATGAAATGTTATTTTGATACTCACACCTCAAATAGAGAGCAAACCCAAAATAATTTCAAAGCAATCTATACATACACTAAGAAGTGCCTTTTAACCTTAGGATTACTTTTAAATCACTTTTGTCTTATGCCTTAAAGAGTGTGATAAGGGAAATTAACTTAAAAAATGGGTAATAAAGAGGAAGTCTATAGATGGTTTTAGGGTGTTTAGGTACTTATAAGGAAGATCTATGTTGAACTTCAATATGTGTCTTGGTGTTGGGGCCTACTCCCTCACTTCACAATCTTACAGTGGTAAGGGTGTCAGGTGCTTAGCCAAGATATACTAAGTCCAAATTTTATACTCAACTAGATAGCTAAGTTGGTTCTCCCCTTGGTGTTGAAATCTAAGTGGGATAGCTGGGAGGGGGTAAGGTTTCTGCCAGATGATGAAATCCTGGTCGGTCCTTGTCTCAAGTATTATTTTGATGTGTAATTTATTTTGTGGTTTGACTTTGTGTGTGATAACAAATGTTGATGCTATGATAAGATTAATATGCCTCCTAAGTTACTAGGTGAACTAAAATTAGAAATTAATCAATGAATTCAAATGGTTAATTTTTAAGCCTAAAAATAAATGATTTCATTCGATGAGCAAAAAATTAAGGAAGAAAGGGAACTAGGGTCCCACCAGGCATGCCAAAATGTTTCCAATTATTTCATTCATTTCTTGGTTTTTAAAGTAGATAAAATAAAATGAGTACTAAGGTGTGTGGATTAATAACTAGTATAATGCTCATGTTGATCCAAAAAAATGTGGAAACTCCTCTTTGGCTATGAAGGATAACCTATAAACCACAAGAAGACTAGAAGAGAGTGTTGTTAGATGGTAGGTTGAGTGGATTTCCTAGAATATGCTAGATCCAAGAAACATAAGGATTTTTAGGAGGTTATCAATCCACTTTTAAGATAATGAAGTTAAAAATTATATAGTAAATATACTTGCATTCAAATTATAAGAAAGTAGATATGTAATAAGAGAAATAACATACCTGATAAAATAAATGATGCACAAGTGTATTAAGGTCAAGTCCATAGAATCAGAGAAGAGTCTATAGACATGTCAATAATAGAAATAGGGGTTTCATTGGCTGAAAGGGGGAGAAAATAACAATATGTTATTTTATTTGATAGTGACTATCAATGGTCAAGGTAACCAGTGATGGATGGACTAACTGGTGACAATAAGGTAACTGATGATGGTTGTTGTGACCAGCGATGATTGAAACAACCATTGATAGTTTCTTATGGGTTACTATAGAGGATTAAAGGGATGATGGAGATGAGGTAAGGGTAGAATGAGAGATATGGGCACTATGGATAAGGAAGGATGTGAAAATATATTGATCAAGATAGTAAACTTAAATGATAGAAGAAAATGATAAAACAAGTAAATGATACCTAAAGAGAGTTTAACAGTATAAAAATACTCTTACCTTCAATAGTCACATGGAAAAAGATTTTTTGTGTTGGATGCATGAACAAAGAGAATAAGAGAATTTGGATTCAAATTTACTAATCCATAAATCTCCCAAAAGCCCTATATTTATAGCATAAAACTGATAATTAAGGAGAGAGAAGATTGAGGGAAAGTTGTTAAGTTGGGAGGGGATAGATTTACCTATTTTTATTCATCTTTATAGTTTTTTTAAAATAAAGTTTCCATTCTAGAGGATGTTTTTCTTGAATAAATCTATAGCTAATTTAAATTCTTGAGGCAAGTTTTATGACCCCAACCATCAATGGTTAGGGTGACCATTGATGGTTACCCTAACTGGTGATGATAAAAGGGTCACCAGTAAATGGGTAAAAAGGTCCTAAATGAAGTGATGTGTTTTGGAAGTTTTTTGACAAAATTATAGTAAACTAGGTGGTCCACTAGACATCAAGTCAGTTAAGGTTCCACAGGTCATGATGCCATAAAAAACTATCATTGTGTAGTTTTCAAATGTTTACAAGTGACCTAGTTTCCAACATACATTCAATTTATCCACACCACATTATCAAATTTCTATAACATCCATGGGCTCTATGAGCCATCTCATAAGATATATATCTTATAGCATTCATATATTTACTTCATGTGGCAATGATGGAGCCAAATGGCTAGCCTTTGTATTTTTGAGCCACCTATTCATAGGGATTGGACAGATAGTCCAAACATTGATTGACACATGCATGATTCATTAGCTTCACTTAGTTGGTGATGATGGAGCTAAAGGACCATCCTTTGCATTCTTGAGCCATGTTTTGGGGAATTAAGCACTCAAATCCATTCATGATATTACTCTTGATTCAACACATACCTAGCATCATATAACATAATCCAACATAAGAATAGTTTTTGTATTGGTTCATGTACTCGATGGGATGTATTAATTCCTTTCTCTTCATCTTACTTAGATTTTATACATTCTTATTTTAGATATAGAATATCTAGTAAGAATTGATCTAAAGTTATCTTTTCATTGTAGATTCACACTTCACAGTGTGCTCTCTTTATTCACATCTAACATCACACAACTTCATGAGATTATCCCTTAAAAGTAATTCCATGTATGCTTTTTACTTTCCTTTATCCTAGTATTTCACTTTGATGCATCGCTAGAATAAAGGAGGGGGAAATGTAATCATATATAATGCAAAATTGGATGACTTAAGCATGGATACTAACATGTAATCCATAGGTCTTCCTACTTGCTTACACAACCCTGCTAGGCTATTCCTTCACTAATTCCTAGTCATCCACAACCTTCTAAACTTAACCCTTATAGACCCAGGAAAAAATTTTAGGCTTAAATCCATCCCCATAGGTCTCCTTCACTCTAGAAAATAGTGCCTAACTTGGATAAGAGAATTAAAACCTAAGGTGTCTTGATTTTGGCACTATTATCCAAGTACAAAATTGGTCTTAATGGTTAGATTCTTTTGTATCCCTATCCTTTTTATTATCAGCCTAATGCAAATTCATTTAACCCATGATAATTAATTTCCCTATAAAATGACATTCAAAGTCCATTTAGAAGGGTTGACACTTATTTATAGGAAAGAAGTAAGAATACAAGCAAGTACACTCAAGAACTCTTCCCTATTCTATATATATATAACCTTCCAAGATCATTTCAATCTTATTAAAAGCTTTGTACCAGTCATTGGCCATCCAAAGTACATCCAATTTTTCATCTAGTTGCATTTATCACAAACAAATTATACTAATCACTTCAATGGGAGAACTACATTAGCTTGATCCCTCCTTGAAGTATTGGTATATAGGTAGTGTGCCCACACACAGGGTGTGAAGTGCATTCAACATATCCTTTACACACTAACCTCTTCTCTATTATTTCCAAGTTTCCATTCAAGTTCAATCATAAAGAGCTCTTAGGGATTTGAAGATTTAACATAGATGCATAGTGAGCTATGTAGGCTTCTAGGATTTGATATTTCACTGATAAGGTAACACAATCCTACTGAATAGAACCTAGAAAACTCATACCACTTGGAAAATAGAAATGAAAAAAGACTACTATGCTAGATAATAGGGTGTCACACTTTTGTTGTTCCTATCTAATCTAGAAATGAACCTCATATCTAGTTTTTGATAGTTTCCTAGTCATGTTCCTCTAGTATCATACCCTATCTCAGTCTACATCATTTAGAATAAGCTAAGTTAGATTTATATTAGTTATTACTATATTTGAATTAAGCTATTGATTTGTGTAAATATATTTCTATTATTTATTACTATATTTAGAAAAGGCAAAAATACAAATCTATTTACACAAATCAATAGCTTAATTCTAACATATTATTTATTGATTTACTTTGCTTAGAACTATTTATTTGACTAGGAATAAAACCCCATTATTTTGAAAACAATAAAACACTTATAAAACATACCCCAACTAAATTTATGAACTAATATAAGTATAATATACTGAATAAATGTGGATAACATGATTCCCTAGTATGTCCCCACTGAATCTAAAAATTGTGAATGTGTGGAAGCCATGCCCATATTACATGTCTCCATTGAATCTATAAACTAATATAAGTACCAAATACTAATTTAGTGTGTATAACATGCTTCAAAATCATGCCCCCACTACATATGATAATTATACCAAGTGTGAAGAGCATGCTTCCCAATCATGCCCCCACTAATATATCCCCCTTGAGGTAAGGTAAAAATAAGAACTAGGAGGTACCTCACCCCAAAAGGGTAAGACAAACGTAAATTTTGTGAATGTAACCATGTAGCATATTGAAGGAACATGTCTCAATAAATTTACCATTGAAGTGAATAAAACCAATATGATCACATATATACCTAATATGCATGATAGATATCATGTCAACATCTACATAGTAACAATACAATCTTAACAAGCAAATAGGAACACACACATTAGAAATCAAAATCAAGTTAACAAGTAATTGTCCAAAGAGATCAAAAATAAGGGGCGTGTTTAATTCACAGTAGAATGGACATGATTTAGTCAAATGTCCATAAAATAAACTATGAAATATTCAAATGTCTATATAATAATTAATGACATATGTAAATATCAATAAAAGTATAAATAGGCATGGGGGCCAAAAGCAAAGGAACATATTCAAATTCTTGAAAAAGCAAAATAAGACACTCAATGAAGTGCATAAATTAAAGCATAAGTAATGAGAATAAACATGTTATAATGGCCCATGGATCAAATGTGTTATAAAATTATGTCAAGTGTATAGCATATGAAGTACCATGTATAAAATATAATCATGGATAATAGGCATGTGTAAGTACATGTGTAAGCTCAAACATGATAGTGTAGAGTAACCATCAAATCATATAACATGTGTGTATTGAGATTGAATAAGTAGATTCCCCTAATGTCCATATGACATGAGTAGATGTAAATCCCAACATATGAAATAGGAGTGTATCATGTATTTGTGTATGCATTTATCACACCCAATGTATAAGTGTGATATATATGTGTATAAATGAGAAACTAAGTATGTGGTCCATTAATATAAAAGTAACACATAGATGCCAAGGAGCTATTAGAACATATAAGTACTGAAAGTGTTTTTTGGAGTTTTGTGTGTGTGTGTGTGTTTTTTTTTTTTTGGTATTTTTGTAAATTTTAATAGAAAATATCATCCTATGATGCCATCCAGTGGATGGTTATATGTGTTCCCCATTGTGAACCTTAGAACCTTAAGTTGGATCTTTTACATTGATTACATCATTATTGGATATGTTGAAAAGGTACATAGCATGTTCCTCCTCACATTTGCATGTGTAGTAGAAGATGTAATTATATCACTTGAAATATGTATTAATGTTCCTTTGTGAGGAAAGGAAATACCTTGTTGTGTCATGATATGTAAAATTTGTTGTGAAACCTTTTGAGAAGACTACACATTATTCACATGATGTACGTGAATTTGGCCCTTATAAGGTTGAATCAGTGCTTTTAACCAAGAGGGATATATAGAATAACAAGCATTTACATGCTCATCTATTATTTACTATTTCCATTATCTAGATTCAATGTTGTATTTTCTTCAAGTTATTTTAGCTTATATATGTCAAGACCCATATGTGTTTAACCATAATTTTGATATGGATCATATTTTAGTGGTTAGGGTTAAGGATATTTAAATTATAAGGTACAAGGGTGAATATAATATATAAAATAGGATGATTAATGTGATAAAATTAGATGTACCATATGCTTAATTTATGAAATTGAGATATGTTATTAATGAAAAGTACAACTATGATAGATATAAAAATGACATAAAATAAAGTGATTAATTATTTGGAATTTTGATGTAGTTTTGGATCGAGGACATACTTGAAGTAGATATAAAGACTATTCTATATAATCCAATATAACCATTGGAAAATAATGGGTTTTGGATGGTAGATATAATTTTAATAATATATAGGTAGGACAAAAGGTCAAGAGCATGTTTTTTAGTGTCTATATATTGGCTTTATAATAATACAAAATAAATTTTGAAAATAGATTAATGGTTATTTGATTTAAAATCTTTTCATTATTGGTATGTGTTTGCTTATAAGATTTAAAAATGAATGTAATTTTGAAAACTATAATAATTATTCCATATTTAAATCCAAAATGGATAATAGATGCATCCATGTTACACATATTTTATGACAATCAGGGGTTCGTACAATAAAAAAATTAGAAATCCTTAATTGACCTAGGGTTTGATGTTAAGAGATGAAGTTCACTAAATATTTAACCCTAAAATGAAATATGTGCTATTTTCAATTTATACCATAGGTTTAATAATATATAAATAAAATGGCACAAGGGTGATAATCAGATCTATAGTAGGTAAATTAAATGCTAAACTCAAATATAAACATATGCTAAATTTATTATGTTGAGATAGTCTAAATATGGAAAGTATAATTAATCTAGATATAGAAATGATGAAGAGAAGTTATTATCTTGTTTTGATGTTAATGTAGTTACATATGTGGAATAAGATGAAAGCAGGTGGGAATATAGTTCTAGAACAATGATCAGATTCTAGATCTAGTGCCTCTAACTATGTAGACAATTGCATCATCCTTGTATAGTTACATCTAAACTAATATTTGAGTCTGATGATAGTGTATTGTATATAATATATGGTGAAATTAGATGAAAACACCTATATTTTTCTCTATTTGGATTCACATTAACTATAGTGCATTCAAATCTAGGCCATGCATAGTTGCTCCTTGTGAAATGGCAAAACCCTAACTTTCCATCTTCAATGTGACCTTGGGGAGAAATGGGTCAGTGGGAACATGGTGTCAATTTGTCCCCAATAAACCTACTATAAAAGGGCACTACATACATAGCCAATACTAAATAAAAGGCCCTCAGATTCATGTAGTTCTCACCTAAGTTTTGGCTTGTGTGTGAATCATGTAATGTGTAAATCAAATATAATAATTACCTAGCTTGTAACTTAGCAAATCAAGATTTTGAGATGCTCTTTTAGTACATTAGACCTTTAACTGTGTAGTCACTATAGATGGTTTGGGAATATGAATAAATAGGGAAATTTTGTTTAATATAATTTTCTTTGAGTGCTCTTTGGTCTTAATGTTAGGTGTCTAGTTTTGAGTGACAATTGATCTTATATTTTTATCAATCCTTTTGGAATAATAACTCACATTAAATCAATTAGGGCAACCCTTGGAATACATTTCATTTTTAAATTGGATGAATTTAGGGAACTAGACACTTACGTCATGGAAGGATAGTAATGTCTAGGCTACTATCTATCCCAGACATTAGTGTCTATGGAATATCAAAACAAATATAGGCTCAAAACTTATAAAGGTGTAAGATAAGTACATTTTAAGTATTTTGGGAAAGTTAGAATGTTTTTTTTATCAATATAAGACTAGTTAGACTAAGATATAGGCCAAGGGTCACACTATAGAGTAGATGTGATGCTTGTGGAAGTAAGGAGAGTGTAGAATTAATAACAACAACCAATGTCTAAGTTTGCCAAGAGTACAAGACTAAAGTGCTACATAATCACAAAATATCATCTACAAGAACATATATAAATGGTCAAAGTAAAAATTCACTTGGAGTGGGAAGATTTGATTTATAATTTTAAAATGGGTAAATTATAAGGAATATGATAATAAAGACATATATTTTTTAAGGTTTGAGGATGAAAATTAAGAGAGTATTAATTTAGCTTAGAAAACATTTGCTAGAGATGATTCCTATTCTGATTTAGATTCATTTTTTACCTCATATATTATTTATTTTATGGAAGATATCTCCTTTCTAGATTATGTTAGAAATAATTTTATCATTATTTATCTATCCCTATGAGTTTTGATAAACTACTTGTAAATATTTATTCTTTCTAGACTCATTTTTTTTAAAGGTCCATTTGTTTTATGAAGGAATGTAAGGGATAATATTTATGTTCTCCCTCAAATATTTAATTGGGAAAGTTATAGGGGAATAATATAAGGGTTTATATTTTTATCTTTGGATTTAGTAAAATTGGAAGTGGTTATATGTGAAGATATTTTTATATCTCTAAAGGGAGATGTTTTTGATATCATTTATAGAAACAAAGGATAGTGATGAGATATTAATTAAGAATATATTGTAGATGGAAAACTAGATGATTGAGTTTCAAGCATAGAGGGAAAATTTCAAGGATGATGTCAACATGGAAGATTATATCTATCTAGTACATTTTTATGATCTTCCAATTGAATGTTGGATTTTGGATATTCTCAAATAAATTTGTGTCTCTCTTAGAAGGTTTTACATAATGATATTGGTATTTATTAAAATATAAATATTTTATTTGTATTATTATGAAGGTGGATAAAAAATTAAGTTATCATTTGAAACCATATATTTCTCTCATTTAAAAATCAAAAGAATTTACTTACAGGATTACAATAGATTTTACGTATAATATTCTTAGGGTCACCTATATTTAAAGTATAAGTTAGACAAAGGTTATGATGATAAAAATTAATTGGCTATTATGAAATTGATAGATAAGGGTGGAGAAAGTTTGGTTAGGGAGAAAATTTATCAAAAATTAAATGTACATAATTATGGTGTGTGTCAAATTAACACATAATGTGAAATCCACCTTAGTTATATTTGCTAGAAATGTGAGTTGTATGTGCACACCATATAATTAATATACACATTTAATTTAGTATTTTTCATCACATGTGTGACAAGGGTTAAGTGTATCTTAAGAAATTATTCTACCTTATACTCCATCAATAATCATCTTGCATTCAGGTCTTTCATTTCCTATATAATAAATATCATGTCCTTTATGTAAAGTAATAAATCTTAGAATAAATTATCTAGAACTTATGGAGATTTATTCTCTAAGGGTATGTTATCTTGGTCCAATCATTGTTGGTTGTAAAATTACATTCTATATTGAGATATTAGTTTAATATAATGTCTCATTAGTGATTTATATTTTATAATAATTTAAGTGGATAGTGTCTTTACATGTCTAAGTTAATTAGAATTATATTTTCTAACAAGTTTCAATGATAAGAGTTATCAAATATGTTATCAGAGTTTTTATTCATGGGTAGTCATTTTGGATTTATACAATTTATAGCAATCTCAAAATTCCCACAAAACTTCTATAGTCCCTCACCTAGTTTATATGCCAAATTTTACTATTTTTTTGACATTTACACATTAGATATTTTTTATTTGAATTAAAATAACATTTTTGTGCTAAAAATATTCAGGGTTTTCAAACTTATCCATTGGTTATTTTTTGTTCAATATGAATCTGAAATATTAGGGTCATGTGCATGTGATGAATTATATCATATGATAATTTACTTGCATGTCCCATCTTTTTTTGGTTAAGATATAGATTTTCATTTGGTTGGATTCGTATTGATGCTAGAAGAGTCACATATGGAGGAGCTTCATTGAAGACCTTTTTAACATTTTTATTTTTAAGTGCTTTGGTGTGAATCAAACATTCCCATTCCATTTAGAGTGTTAAAAAAGTTAGTATCAAATTTTGTTTCACCTAAATCAAAGAATGTGAGATCATTTTAAAATTAGTTTAATTTCAATGGTAAATCTATTTTTTTATACAATTTTGGGGCATCCTAGATAATATATAACATTTTTATTACATTTTTATCATCCAAAAACTCATAGGGGAGCTATATTTAATGTAGTTTGGTTTTATTCACATTTTTTGGATATATTTATGTTTTGAGGAGATAAGGAATAAAGTAATTTATAGTTTTTTTTTGTATTTGAATAAAAACATGTGGGATGAAAGTGTGTTTTTTCAATTTGGAATTAGGAAGTCTTTCATAATTTACCTTAGGTATATTATCTATACTTGTGGTTCTCTTTTTCAATTTTTTGGAAGATGGAATAATGTATGGTGTGGTATTATTATGGCAGCCATGACATTGTTTGGGTGGTGAATCCAAGATCTTACATCATCACAATGTGAATGCTCCAATAATACTACCAACACCATCAATCCTCAACTGAGTCTACAATATTTAGGCATCTCTAAAACCCTCCATTTGACTATTGCTCACACTATCTATTTCCCTCATATAGTCTAAAAAACTGTGCATGTGATCTCTAGTTTAAACACTAGTGGATAATCACTTAAAGTTTGTGTTAGTCTACTTAGTTATCCATAATATTTATTATTGGGATAGTTTAACCACAAAGGGATAACACCTAAGCCATTAGACCTTGTTATTGGAATTCTATACTTTAGTGACTCATAATTTTTGATCCGTGAAGCCTATAAAGGTTTCTTTTTTACCTTTCCTATATTTATTTTGAGATCCATCAAATGTTGGTGTTATTTTTAAATCTTAATGTCCTAAATTTCTATAATTTATAGTTTCTTACATATTTTTTTACCTAGTTATTATTTTTCTACCATTCAAAGGCCATAACTTTTGTCTAGTAGCTCAAATTTGCATTTTTTGTGAAGTGCATGTTTTTCTTGTTCTTTAAATCTATAATATCTTTTTATTATGATTATTATATAATTTTTTTATTTTTTTGTCTTAGTTTCCTATTTTTAAGCTACAAATCATATTACTTTACAATGAGTATAGGTACCACCTCATTTCAAAAGGGAATTACTTTTTACTTATTGATACAACTTTAAGTGGGGTTTTTAAATGAATATTTAATTTTACTATTTTATAAATTTCCATGGGGGTTGTTATTTTAATCATGTATACCTTCATGCATGTGTGTGATTTGTCACACTAATTTCTATCATATAAGTTGTTGAGTTCTACATGTGGAATATTGGGCAATCTCACTTAGGATATTTGATGTATTTGAACTTTTCATCTTACCCATTAACAAAGATTTTTAAGGTTTTGGATCTTTATAGATACAATGTCTTCACTCCATACTAGTCAACATTATGGGTGGGGGGGCAGGGGGGGGGGGGGGGGGGGGGGGGGGGGGGGCATTGGGGGGGCCCTTGTTTATGTTGTGTAATGCTAATGTTTGCTTAATTATTCAATTATGTTATGTACCCATTATTTTTTTACTATATAATAGGTAGATACAAAGGATATTTCAAAATTATAAAAAATTTATAAGCCAACATTATTTTATGGTTTTCATATTTTAAAACATTTTATGGGACAACCATATTGGTGTGTGTTACACATGAATTTTAATTAGATGGAATATATACCTATATTAACTATTGTTCAAACAACATATTATGGGAAGATACTTTTTTATGATTATTTATACATTTTTATTAGTGAAAAATCTATTTTTTATAGATAAAATTCTACCTTAAACAAATTTTTAAAACTTTCCTATTACAGTTTGTAGTGTTAACTTGGTCACTCATCTAATTGATTACATTAAATTAAGGATTATAATATTTTTGTTTGAGTTGAATATATATTTTATATTATGAAAATGAGATATTGTATTAGTAATGTGCATAATTTGTTTGGTGGCCATAGTCATTTATTATTTTTGTCTTTTGCTTCATTTCTTAAAATCTAATTCATTATATCAGAGGCTTTGTAAGATTCATTAATAATTGATTTAAAAGAATCAATTTTTTTTGTTCTCTATCATTGTACATGGGTACTTCATTAGGCCTATTTGTTTCTTCCATCAAGTCATGATCATAATACTTATTCTCTTTTAACACTACCTAAGTTAATCTTCATGGAAAGTGTTGGTGTGTATGTTGGCACTTGATGTGAAGTCCACCTTAGGTAAGTTTAATACTAAGGTGATATGTATTATATGCACCAAATATTTAATATTCACATTTAATGTGGTAATTATCCTCATATGTTTGAGAACAGATAGGTGTGACCTATAGAATTATCTCACCTTTCACTCCACCAATAATCATCTCCCAGTCACCTCTTTATTTTCTTATATAAGGAAAATTATGTCCTTTATGAGAAGTAATTGAGCTTTGAGATAATTATCCATATATTATGGATATGTATTATTTAATAAGATCATGTTTTAGTGTAACCATTAATTATTTCACATTTACATTTTATATTATTTGATTAGTTCAGTACAATGTGTTATTGGTGAATTCTTTTGTGTGAATACTTTGTGGATGGTTTTTTTACATAATGAAGTTCATAGAATTTATCTTTCCTAACATGGTTTCAAGTATAATAATTATTTTCCAAATACATAAATTTATTCATGGACCTTACCTTGGAAACAAATGAGTTTTATATAGTTCAATCCATACATTTAGTGGTAGAGTCCTCTAGAATTTTGATCAAGAGTTTTTAGAAAAATAAGGGAGAGATAATAAAAGAAAATATTGTATTATTGGAAAATGAAGTTTTTACACAAGATGTAGAAGAGGTTTATGAGATTCAATAAATTTTATTTTATAAAATGAAATATAGGAACTTGATGGAAAATGCATAAGTTGGATAATTAG